>JAQFVV010012696.1:251713-851713 GCA_028023455.1 Epiperipatus broadwayi
GCATGTATATACAAAAATACGTTTAACCAATAATAAAAATAAATGTAAAACTAACGGATTGCTAATTGTGTATTGTAAATAATTAAATGATATATTAACGCTAAACTATAAAGTAATTTATCAAGAAGGATTAGATAATGTAAACAAAGCCATTGCTTAGAATAGACAATGTTAAAGGCGTGGCATTATCTAATCAGGGATCCTATAAGAACTAAAGAGATGACCACCACGTGGACAGCGGATGGCCAATGAAGGGAGGCTACTCCAAAATCAAGGCGTGACAAGTAATGGATCTAATATTGAACTGAGAGAGGACACTTGCTAAGTGAAGCGCTTGAAAGGTAGATGTGCCATTTCCTCGGGTGCTCCAGTCAGCTCCTTTGCTTCACCTAGCCTTGCGGAGAGGTTTACCTCCGGACGTGCCAAAGTAAACCTAGGGAACTATAACAGGTCGTACCGATCTCTTTATTATTTTACTCTGCCTTCGGGCCCCTTATTTATATATAATAATATTAGCGTGTATATATTATTCATACTTTGTATATATTAATAGTGATTAACTCATATATAATCCTTTAAATAAATCTTCGTTATTTAAACCTACTTGCCGGGCTGCCTCATTAATTATTTTATATTGTGTTATTGATAGTTGCAATCCAGCGAGCAATAGAGTGCCGCTGGACACTGAATTGGCGCAGTTACAGTTGATTACGAACCTCAACGGTGTAATTCTCAGTAATAACAATCAACGCATTGACAGCCGAATACGTTGGCATCTAATTATTTGATTTCATGAGGAGATAAAACTACTAAGAAAAATATTTTTATATTTTGTTAAATTGACTAAGTTATCGTAAAATTTTTATATTTTTGTTAAATTGACTAAGTACCGTAATGCAGCCGGCAATATCCGAATTTGACGTCAGAGAGGCAAGTGAGTGGCCCCTGTACGTCCAACAAATTGAAAAACTGTTAATTATTAACAGAGTAAAAGACGATAAAAGCAAAACAGCGACCTTATTGTGTTTCGCTGGAAAAGGAGTAATCCAGATCGCAAATAGGCTCTGTGAACCTAAAACCCCGGAAGAATTAACATTTGAACAGGTCAAAGATCGTTTGACCGACTATTTTAATCCTCGTGAGTCTAGACACATTGCCAGACTCCACTTTAGAAATCGCCGCCAAGGCAAGAACGAGCGGACACAAGATTATGATACTGCCCTGCGAGAACTCGCAAAAAACTGCGTCTACGATTCATACCTGGAGGAAGCCCTCCTCGAACAATTTTTATGTGGAATGAGCAGTGATAGTCTGAGACAGCAGTTATTGGCAGATACGGATATTAACTATAAAGTAGCTATCAAACGTGGTATAGCTCACGAACTTGTGTTGCAGCAATCAAAGGAATTTGCGGCCATGAAAATAGCGGACAACGATCCTTATGAAGTCCACAAAGTAGACAAACCAGATAGAAGGGTGCCTGATCAAAGTGGAACAACAGACATTAAGAAAAGTCGAATTAAGTGTTTTTGCTGTGGAAAACTAGGTCACATGGCACGTGACTGTTTTTATAAAGACCAACGCTGTAAACACTGCAATAAATTCGGCCACTGGGAAAAAATGTGCAGAAATAAAAAATACGATAATTATACAAAGAATAACAGCCAAGAGAGCGTTACGAGAAAACATAAACAAGAGGAATTTTCGGCAATTAATAATGTGTCTTCGGACCAATCACAGAAATTTGAAATAACTGTCAAAATTTACGGAAAACCCCTATCGATGGAAATTGACAGCGGTAGTGGGGTGTCGTTACTTTCCATTAAAGATTGGAAAACCATTGTGGCAGATATGAGACAGCCACCTAGACTGATGCATACGAATCTGAAGGCTCGAGACGTCAATGGTAACGCTATAAAAATTAAAGGAGTAATTCAGGCTCCAATTACTTCAAACAATGCGAAAAAAATAGTTACATTGCCGTTATATATAGTACACGCCCCTATAAATCCTCTTATTGGCCGTGATTGGTTTCAGCAACTGGGAATAAAAATTGCTTGGGTCAAAAATATTGACATTGAAAAAAACATCAGACAGCGTTTTCCTAAACTTTTCGATGGAGAACCGGGAAGGATAAAAACAAAACCAGTTTCATTAGAATTATCACCCGAAGCAGTGCCTATAATTTGTAGACCGCGAAAGATTCCTTACGCTCAGAAAGAAAAAATAGCGGAGGAAATAAAGCAATTGGTTAAAGATGGCGTGCTTGAAGCAACAGAAGAAGCCGAGTGGGCTACCCCACTGGTTGTAATAACCAAGCCAAATGGACAAATACGTTTGTGCGGCGATTACCGTGTATCAGTCAATAAAGCACTAAACAAACACGCATACCCCGTTCCTAACTCAAGAGAAATCATAGCGTCGCTCCAAAAGTCTAAATATTTTTCAAAATTAGACCTCAACTCGGCCTTCCACCAAATCCCGGTGACCAACAAAGCTGCGAACATTCTAACACTTACTACACACATAGGTTTATTTAGATGCAAACGTCTACCATTCGGAATAGCTTCAGCACCAAGTATATTCCAAGCAAAAGTGGAGACTCTTCTAAACGGACTCGAAGGCATCATCCCCTACTTTGACGATATATTGGTCACTGCTAATTCAGAAAATGAATTGAGCACTCGTATCTCAAAAGTTTGCCAAAGACTGGAGGAATTTGGAGCAAAATTAAATGCGAAAAAATGTATTTGGAAGGCTACTGAAATAAAATTCCTGGGTCACATAGTGTCAAACTCAGGAATAAGCCCCTCCCCTGAAAAAGTCAAAGCAGTATCTGACGCCAGAAGACCGAATAACGTAAAACAACTACAGGCCTTTTTGGGCCTGGTGAACTATTTTGAAAACTTCCTGAATGGCAAAGCACACATAGCGACGCCGCTGTACGAATTATTAAAAAAAAACCAGAAATGGAATTGGGAAGCAGCACAAGAGCAAGCATTTCTCCACACCAAAGCCCTTCTCACATCAAATAAACTACTGGTCCATTATGACAGCGAGCGTGAGGTAACCGTGACAACTGATGCATCAGAAAATGGCATGGGGGCAGTGATATGCCATCCATCCCACTCTGGAGAACGTCCTATAGCATACGCGTCATGCACCTTGTCCAAGGCGGAAAAGAACTACAGCCAGCTAGACAAGGAAGCCCTCGCCATAGTGTTCGGAATTCGTAAATTCCACCAATATCTATATGGACGTCCTTTCCAATTAATAACCGACCATAAGCCACTCTTGGGAATTCTAGGCACGAAACAGATGCCTGAACATTTAAGCCCTCATATGTTGAGATGGCTTAACATACTAGCAGGTTACAATTATAACCTCGAATACAAAAAAGGCACGAAAATCGGTCATGCCGACGCGTTATCGCGAATGCCAGATCAGCTCGAGAAAGAAGTAAACGAAGTAGAAATTAACTATATCGACGCACTAAACAGCCAGACACTTAACAGCGCAAAGGTAGCCGCTTGGACCAGAGAAGACGCTGGCTACAGATGGATCATGGAAAAAATCAGCAAAGGTTGGCCAAAACAAAGACCATCTTTCTTGCACATAGAGCTATGGAAAGCTCGAGAACAACTGTCCATTTGCAAAGACTGTATACTCAGAGGCGACCAAGTACTAATCCCCGTAAGCGGCAGGTCGCAAATACTTAATTTATTGCACGAAGGTCATCCGGGCATTGTAAGGGCGAAAGCGTTAGCTCGTAGTTATGTCTGGTGGCCGAAAATTAACAGTGACATAGAACAATGCATAAAAAACTGCACAAACTGCCAGTCATGTGCAAATGCACCCTCAGCCAAATTCGAGTCCTGGCAAGAAGCAGACAAGCCATGGCAGAGAATTCATATAGATCACTGCGGTCCTATTCAAGGACAATTATTTCTAGTAGCAGTGGATGCCTATTCAGGATGGGCCGAATATAAAATAGTTAAAAACACAGGTTCGGATGAAGCCATCGACAAACTGTTGGAAATGTTCGCACACCACGGTCTCCCAGAAACCCTAGTATCCGACAACGGCACAGGTTTTACATCAGAAAAGTTCGCTTACTCGATGCACGAATGGGGAATTAACCACATATTTACTCCACCTTACCACCCCCAATCAAATGGACTGGCTGAAAAAACTGTACAGAATTTAAAATCCGCCATCAATAAAATGGGAAAACAAAGTCTGCACGAAGCGGTCTTTAACGCGCTTCTTTATCAACACTCTATGCCTACAGCTAAGTCGGGTAAATCACCCGCAGAGAAATATCTAGGTCGTAGACTGCGAACAAAGCTTGACAAAATTATACCAACGAAGGACACCGAAGTACCTTCAGGCAGAAACTATAAATTCTCACCACAAGACCGCGTATGGGTTAGAAATAATCAGGATAGATTCTGGATTAAAGCGGAAATTGTGCGACATTTAAGTAAGCAAGTGGTTGCTGTACGAATGGAGAACGGAAGAGAGTTACGCAAACACATAAATCAATTGCGTAAAGACGAAAGTATACAACAAACGCCGCAGCCATTTCCGAGAAAAGATGACGCTCCAGACGCGGAATTGGACATCCCCCAACGTTCTAAGAGGGAAAGTAAAATTCCCTCCCACCTCAGTGATTATGTGCTAAGTTCAGAGAGAAAAAAAAATCAACAAACTAAAACGCTATCTCTGAACTTGGGGGAGGTATGCTAAATGTGTGTGTATGTGCATGTATATAAAAAATACGTTTAACCAATAATAAAAATAAATGTAAAACTAACGGATTGCTAATTGTGTATTGTAAATAATTAAATGATATATTAACGCTAAACTATAAAGTAATTTATCAAGAAGGATTAGATAATGTAAACAAAGCCATTGCTTAGAATAGACAATGTTAAAGGCGTGACATTATCTAATCAGGGATCCTATAAGAACTAAAGAGATGACCACCACGTGGACAGCGGATGGCCAATGAAGGGAGGCTACTCCAAAATCAAGGCGTGACAAGTAATGGATCTAATATTGAACTGAGAGAGGACACTTGCTAAGTGAAGCTCTTGAAAGGTAGATGTGCCATTTCCTCGGGTGCTCCAGTCAGCTCCTTTGCTTCACCTAGCCTTGCGGAGAGGTTTACCTCCGGACGTGCCAAAGTAAACCTAGGGAACTATAACAGGTCGTACCGATCTCTTTATTATTTTACTCTGCCTTCGGGCCCCTTATTTATATATAATAATATTAGCGTGTATATATTATTCATACTTTGTATATATTAATAGTGATTAACTCATATATAATCCTTTAAATAAATCTTCGTTATTTAAACCTACTTGCTGGGATGCCTCATTAATTAATTTATATTGTGTTATTGATAGTTGCAATCCAGCGAGCAATAGAGTGCCGCTGGACACTGAAAGATTGCTTATATTTTATTGGTTTATTTTAAATATTGACTGGGATTACTTGAATTATGTATAATGTTATATATATCATGAAAAGCAGTTTAATTCTGAAGGGAATCACAGTGAGTTTGTTAATAGATTCACCATTATAATATTTTCTCTTTAAAAAAATTTTATAACAAAAGAAGAAAAAGTTAAACTGCAAATACTTGTAAAAAGTGTTATTTTATGTTTTCAATGTATTTTTTTTAAAAGCATTGCTGTTGTTTTATATTTATCATGTTTTATAAATAAGAATCTCGAAAACAAAAAAGACTTACCGTTATCTATAGCCCAATTGGAATGAGTTTCTTGATCAGGTTGTTTCCATCGAAATCTTGTAGATTTAGTAAGAGCTGAATAAGGCAGAGGAAGAGTCACTCTAGTCCATCTAAAAAAACAGTTATGAAGATTTTATACAATAAAACATTACTTGGGTTATATATTTAATAATTAATATGAATAAAAACTTTTATATATTAAAGTTTTATGTTAAAATTAAATTTTTGTAAATATTAATACTATTTTTTTTATCTTCATCTATTTATTTTCTTCAATTTAATACAAAAATTTAGATTTAGCAGAACTCTGATACTAAATCTAACATGATAAAACCTAATAGCAACTAATATATAAATTACTAGATCTGTATTTAATTTTTCATCATGAGATATGTTATCAGTGACTTTCATGACAAAGCAAGAATCTATGCATTTCATTTCCATTCATTTTGTTCCAATCTTGTTATTACTTCAATGTATTTAGTTTTTTTTTGAATACATTATTTTAACATATCATACCATTTACATCTTTCTTAAACACTTTATCAATACTTTTAGAATTGTCAAGAGCTCTGATGATGACTGCAGGACAATTGAAACTGTTAGTTTAATATAAATAAAAGTATTGATATTAAGAAAGGTGTAAATGGTATGATATGTTAAAGTAGAAATCAATACCTTAGAAAAGAAGAAGTAGAAAATTATAATACATGTACATTATTTTAAAAAGAATTTCTAAGCACTGAAAAATGTATACATATCATTTTCAACCCTTATTGATCCACTACAGGATGAAGACCTTCCCAAGTTAAATTCAGTTTTTATCATCCCTAGTCCCTCTTCTCTGCAACATATTAACAAACATCCCTATTTTATTCATATATCTCACACGTGGTCTCTTTTAGATCTTGTACAAACTTTTGGGATCCCATTTAAGATTTCAACCATCCATCTATTATTATAATCTTTTAGTAATATATCCAGCCCAGCTTTGTTTCAGACTTTTTATTATTTTAATATCACTAATACTTGTTTGTTCTCTTATTTGTGTATATCATTTTTGATCTTACTTATTACTCCTCACATACATCTTTCATTGAGTGGTCTCCAAATGTCTGAATTGCTCTTCTGTTAAGTATACAAATCTCAGACTCATAAGAAAGAACTGGTAAAACACATTTAGTAAAAACCTTTCTTTTCAAAAATACATAGGTTTATTTACTGTTAATATTGTTCCCACTAAAAGCACTCCATCCAAATATAATCCTTTGATTAATTTAATCCATATTTCCATCTGTATTAATAAACTGACCAAAGTATTTGTAATTGTTAACTTCTTCTAATTCATGATAATCTTTATTCTCTTTTGAGAAAATCTATTGAACTAATTATTACTCTACTCTTTTTAGCATTTTGCTTTAGTCCTATTTTCTTACTTTCATCTGATAACTCATGCTTTACTTTGTAAAGCTCTGAAGCATTATTAAAACAAATCTGCAAAATGCCAATATCTTAAATAATTTCTATTTACATTTATTTCCATAGCTTTCCATTTTAATGTATAAACTACTGAAAATTTTTGAAGATATGGAATCATCCTGTTATAAACACTTTTCGATGTTAATCTTCTTAATATCAACAGACAATCTAATCATTGCTGCTGCATTTTAATAAATACTCTTTAAAATATGGCAATATCTCTGGTCTATATCTTGATGATCTAATGCTTTAATTGCCATAGAAATGATTATAGAATAAAATGCCTTTTTGTAATCTACAAATTCAATGTTTAATGCAACTCATGTTTACTGATCCTTCTCTAGCTTCCCTCAATACTATGTTCCCTCAATACTATGAATGTGATCTACTGTGCTAAAATCAACTTTCAAATCCATCATGTTCTTTTGGTTGATTAAAATTCAAAAGTTCATTGTAGACAGGTTTAATTTATCTTTATAAAGATTTTGTATAAAAGACTGATAGATCTGTAATTTCTAATATCTTCTTTATTACCTTTTTTAAATATCAATATTATAATTGCATTTTACTAACCATCTGGTACATCATTATTATTTAGACATTTAGTATATAACTTTGCCAACACTTTTTTTAGTAAAAAGACCACTAAAAATACATATTTGCTGATATATACATAAATCTCCAATAAATGCATTTCTTTTTAATTTATACATTTTTGATATCTAACAAAGTAATCCAATTTATTCTGTTGAATACCTTTTAAAAATTAATTAAATTACCATTTTTCTTTCTTTTTGTCTTATTATTAGTGAAATATATCTTTCACATAACATTTTCATCTCTTATATAGCCTGTGTTTGTATATATTACATTTGTCATATTTATATATTTTTTTATTGTTTTAACCATTTTGTGATTCAAGAAATATCTTGAAATGACACTATTCTATTATTGACTAGTTTTCCAAGATACTTCAGAAAGTTTTATTATCACTATCAAGTAATTGAAGCTCATGAATTTGCTTATGTAAAACATATTATATTTTAGTTACAATTTTAGTCAATAGATGGAACTTGATATCTTACAAAAATTTGCATTTACACAATAGAAAAGATAAATACAGTATAGAAGGAAAGAATTTCAATAGATACCATTAGTAATTCTAAAGTGTAAAAAAAGTTAAAAAGGTAATTTGTTTTTTATTTAAAATGTTATACATATATTTAATATATAAATAATTGTATAATTAAATTTAAATTATTTTTATATGTAAACTGAGATTAAAGCATGCAATCATACTGTAACTTTATACAGGCAGAATTTTTTAGTCAAGTTATAATAATACTTAATCAAGTATTTATTTTCTAGAATATTAAAAAATATTATTTTTAAGATTATTTATTATTATTTCTGAATTATAAATATAAACTGCAATTTAGTAATTTTTTTTTCAAACACACATAAAGAGATTTCTTTACTGAAATTCCATGTATTAATGTTAAAAATATTTTTTAATCAAAAAATGAGGTTCACATTAAGAATTTAAGTGAGTTCTTTATATCTCCTATATAATCTTTTTTAATAACATGTTTTATATTTTATTTATTAATTTTATTTATGCTATTATAATTGTTTTTATTTTTAATTAAATATTTATTGTTTTTCTTTTATTTACTATTTATACATTTTATTTGTTTATATTATTAATTATATTAATAATTTTATAATGCTGTTTGCTATTTTACATCTTTTATTCCTACATATTTTATACTTTTATTTTTTATTTTATTATATATACATTGTTTTTAATAATGTTTCTTATTGGATAATTATAACTTTTAAATTCTGTTTCTTTTTTAGTTTTTTGTTTATACAACTTATTTAAATATTAATTTATTGTTCTATATATTTATGTATTAAACTATTTAGTTTATATTTTGTATCTTCATTTGAATGTTGACTTTTATAATACTATCTTTTTTGGAATTTTTTTCTAAAAAAAATGTGCTTTTATTTATTTATTTTCTATTAATTCCTTTTTTGAATTAAAATGCCCCCAAAATTGAGTTTTAACTGCATCTTTTTCAATAATAAATTTATTTATTTTAATCCAATTTTTTTATGTGATTTATACATTTTTCTGTTTGTCTCCTTTTAGTTAATTACAAACTTATTTGCAACAGACTTTACTTACCTATTTATTTATTTGCCTAATTGAGTATATTTTCACAAGAAAAAAATATACGAAGTAAAACTTCAAATTAAACACAATATACTTTTTAATAGCAATTTTACTGTTTTATAAGACAACATCTTTATCCTATTATAAATCAACTATTTTGATTCTAATATATCTTTCTTCTTATATAATCCACTTCATCAATTATCTTTCCAAATAAAAAATTCAACTGATTATTAAATAAATTGTCCAATCAATTTTAGATATGAATTTATAATAATTACAATAATGCCTAGTTTTATCAACAAAAACATAAATGCTTTGTTATTTAAAATCATAATTAAAATAATTTCTTACCCTTCTGAGTCAAATGTTGTGAAATAGTTAGTAAGAAACCATGGTTCTCCAGTACAAGTACCAGGTAAACAGAGACTATGTAATGGATGCCAGTTTTGACCATGATCATTAGAAAATTGCAATTTTAATCTTAAAAATAGATATTAAAAAGAAATGCATGATTATATAATATTGTTAAAAATATTTATACTTCATTTAGCATCATGATGACACTAGCAGTATATACACCACACACACATATAAACATAAATGCCCACATATGCATATACATATATATTATGTAACTTTTTTTAAATAAAATATTTTCTTGAAAAACACCATTTTCAATCATTATGACTTGACTGCAGGATGAAGATCTAACAAGATTAATTCAGTTTTTTTTCAAACCATAATTTCTTTTCACCACATTACTTAGAAAATTTTCTTACCACATTTCTTTATATCATTTATAATCTCTAAATCTTTTGAAATCTTGTGGGATTCAGTTTAAGACTTTAGTTGTCTATTGTCATCTCTTCTAATGATATATCCAATATTACTCATTTTAATTCTTAATTTTTTTCAATGAGATTACAAATACCAGGTTGTTGTTTTTCATTCATATATTTTACTTTTGATTCTTTCTTGTTACATATTGCCACATTTTGCTATAAATGTAATAATTCCATAATATTTTTGAGAATCCAAGTTTCAGATTCATAAATAGTGATAATACATATTTATTAAAACTTTCATTTTCAAGGACATAGACATTTTTTTTAAAAAAAAAATTAAATTATATCTGCCAAAAACCACCCAAGTTTAATTCTATTATTAATTTCACTATGTGTCTAACTTTATTTTAATATTCTGACGAACATATTTGCAGTAATTAAGTTTTTATAATTTATTACTATCAACTCTAATTTATTATTTTTCAAAGTCATTGAACATTAATGAAAGTCTATTAATAATTTTTATTAGTCATTCATTAGAGATTATCCAATAATAAATAATATTTCTGTAGTGCAATTTTCACTATACCACTCTCATGCAAAGTATGGACTGAATTCTGTCTGCTTTTGAAACCTTATGCAGGTATGTAATCATAAACATATAACTAAAGACATGTAAAAAAGATCTATGATCCTCAAGATGCACATTTCATGCTGAACCAGCACTTATCAGTTGGCCCAAACCACAATTACTTACACATATCTTTATCATTGTTCTGTATACATATAGATAACAAGTTACTACAAATTAATTGATAACTGCCAAATGTGCTGCCATCACAACTTTGACACAAATCAATTAATAAAAATATGTTAATAAATTTTTATTAGGCATTCATTATACTAGAGATTATTCAATAATGAATAATATTTCTCTAGTGTAATTTTCACTACATCACTCTCAAGCCAGGTAGGGACTGGATTGTATCTGCTTTTAACATCTTGTGAAAAGATATAATCATAAACATATGATCAAAGACATGTGAAAAAGATCTATGATATCCATGATGAATATTTCATGCTGAACCAGCACTTATCAGTTGGCCCAGACTACAACCTCTTACACATATCTTTATTATTGATCAGTATACATATAGATAGAAAATCACTACAGTTTAATTGATAAGTGTCCATTTGTGCTGTCCTCACAACTTTGACACAACTCATTTAATGAAAATATATTAATGATTTTTATTAGGTATTCATTAGACTAGAGATTATTCAATAATGAATAATATTTCTGCAGTGTAATTTTCATTATACCATTCATGCAAGATAGGAACTGGAATCTATCTGCTTTTAACACCTTATGGAGGGATTTTACATATCTTTGGTCATATGTTTATGATTACTTTCCTCCAGAAGGTATTAAAAGTGGATAGAAGCTAGTACCTATGCTGTGTGAGAATGATATAGTAAAAATTACACTACAGAAATATTAATCATTACTGAATAATCTCTAGTCTAATGAATGACAAATTATAATTATTAATATACTTTCAATAAGTGATTTGTGTCAAAGTTGTAAGGGTAGAACACTTGACCCTTATCAATTAAACTGTAGTAATTTGCTGTGGTTGGGGCCAACTAATGAGTACTGATTCAGCATGAAATGTGTGCATCTTATAGATCTTTTTCACATCTTTGGTCACCTGTTTATGATTACATCCTCCACAAAGTGTTAAAAGCAGATAGAATCCAGTCCCTATTTTGTGTGAGAGTGATGTAGTGAAATTTATTCTACAGAAATATTATTCATCACTGAACATTAATTTAGTTTTTTTTATTAGCATTTATCTTTAGTTTTATATTTTGATTTCATCTGATAATGCTGACTACACAAATCAATTTGTGAAAATTAAATCCAGGCACATAAATGGGTGTTTTAAACTTTTGTTTCTGAAAGACTTCAAGAACTTGCATCAATCTAACTCTCAAATAAATTCTAATGCTAACCATGTTTTTATATGAAAGATATATATATTGATGTTGTACTTCTTAGGCTATCTCTGCGATAATCTTTATAATTTACATAAAATCTGTCACTCTTTTTATGATAATTCTCTTTTCTTGTTTTAGACATTCTATTGTTTTTTTACCTACTTTACATGCTCAATGCTATGAAGAGCTGAAATTCTAATAATATTAATTTCATCATATCTAGAAAAAACAGAGGCAAAACTCTTCATAAAGTATCATCATAGATGCAAAAAGGTTTGTGCATAATATTCCTATCTAGTGCCTTTTCATCCCCTATCACCAGACTAGTTTCTAGATTATGGCTATTATCAGTGAGGAGTCTTGGATCTGAAAACAAGCTAGAAACTAGTATGGGAATATTGGATGAGTAGTCACTAGATAGGGATTTTATGCACAAACCTTCTTGTATCCATGGCAATACTATATGGAGAGATTGCAGCTGTTTTAACAAGTTGTGTAAGCATAGGGAATGGTGATAATGTGACACACCTAGCAAACTAATTAGTTTCTTGATCTTGCTGTCATATTTTCAAAATCTTACAGAACATTCTTCAATATTTTCAATGCATTTATGTTATAATAACAAAGAATCCATATTTCATTTTCATGCAATAAATATGAATAATATTTCTAAATACGAGTCATTTAAAACAGGTGATCATGTGATGTTTAGTGGTTTAATACAAGACATTTAATTGAAGTAGGTATATCCTATGATGAAAATGTTGCATATTTGAATTTTAAATGCAACAACAGTGCATTATAGTTTGTGTTATACTCAACAAGCAAGACTATTCAATTTAAAATCTGCAGTAAGGTTTTCCTTTCCATCGTTATCTCTTAAATTGTATGTTTGATTTGAACATTAGTACACCAAATTTTTCAAAAGTTACATTAAAAACACAAATGAAAAGGAAAAAATAATATTTAAAACATTCAGAATCTTTTGTAGCTTTTTCTCTGAAGAGACAAAAATAATACAAATATACACTGACCACATGCTTGCTAATTTGTTTTTAAAGAGGAAAAGCACATAATCTTTAAAAAAATCTGCTAATTTCTCTTTTTATAATTTTATTCTGCAAAGCTCTCCTCTGAATCTCTTGTTCTTATTACATGCATTAATACTTTGTTTTTGGGAATTGGTAGCTAATTACCTTTCATACATATTCATCTTCTTAGTCAGTCAATTGAGAATATGACCTGCAGTGATGACTTGATTTTTAAGCATTTTTCCAGTTGTTTTAATTTTACTTAATTACTCTAGAAAACAATTGCTAACCTTCAAGAAGCATAAATCTCCAGTTTTGAATCCCAAGCTTCACTGATAAAGACAAAATCGAGAAACAAGTGAGAATGGAATTTAAATTTAATATCATCTGTCATTGTTTCCTCAATCTTACTATAGAGAGCTGTAAATTTTAAAAAATGGAATAAAAGCAAACATTTATATAAATTTAATTAATTACATTGTGTGATCAAAATTACCCCAAATTCACAACTCAACCAAACTAGCCCAAAAATAAACTTTAAAACACTACCAATGGTTTCTCTGCTACAACAGCCTTTTCAAGTGTAAAAACTACAAAATAACATATTTCAACTAAACATTACCCACAATTCCACTGCCTACCATACATTCTTAATATTAAAAGAACTTTTAAATAAGTTAATTGCTTTAGAATCATAAATTTTTAATAATCAAGATTCTTTAATTCTTTTAATTTCATTTCTCAAAGAAAACAACCTTAGCTTCATCGAAGTTAATAGTGTGGCCTGTACCTTTTTCATCGATATATAAAGCAGAACTAAGATATTTATTTCTAACACTACTTTTATGTACTTTTATTTTTCCATTTAACGGTTAGAAATAAATATCTTTGTTCTGCTTTATATATATCCATGAAAAGATACAAATCACACTATTAATTTTAATGAAGCTAACGTCATCTTTGAGAGAAAATAAAAAGAATCTTTATTATAAAAAATTTATGATTCTGAAGCAATTTAACTTATTTAAAAATAATATTTAATAATCACATGATCACCATCTCATACTAGTACATAATTGTTGTAAACAAAAGCAAAACTCTCCATACAGTAGTGCCACCCTGTGCTAACTAGAGTAATCAATAGATGCCAGAAGACTTGTGCATAAAATCCCTATCTAGTGCCTACTCATCCAATATCCCCAGACTAGTTTCTGGCTTGTGGCCATCATCAGTGAGGAGCCTTGGATCTGAGAGCACTGCACCTAGATCTTAGGATCTAATGCAACCCTCCAGCAGCCACCTTTTAACTCTACTTTACTACAAAACTATGAGAATGAAATTGACAACACAAAAATATTTTCAACCTAAGCTCAATAGCTTATATAGTCATATGGGTCTAAACTCAATTCAGCACCCATAGATTTTGGTGTCTTTGGCACTAGATAGGGATTTTATGCACAAGCCTTCTGGCATCTATTGATTACTCTAGTTAGCACAGGGTGGCACTACTGTATGGAGAGTTTTGCTTTTGTTTACAACAATTATGTGCTAGTATGAGATGGTGATCATGTGATGTTTAGTGGTTTAACACCAATCCTGCCTAATAGGATACTGGTGGCTATGATTGTTTAAGAACCAAAGACACCAAAATCTATGGGGTTGAAAATATTTTTGTTTTCAATTTCATTCTCATAGTTTTGTAGTAAAGTAGAGTTAAAAGGTGGCTGCTGGAGAGTTGTATTAGATCCTAAGATCTAGGTGCAGTGCTCTCAGATCCAAGGCTCCTCACTGATGATGGTCACAAGCCAGAAACTAGTCTAGGGATATTGGATGAGTAGGCACTAGATAGGAATTTTATGCACAAGCCTTCTGGCATCTATTGATTACTCTAGCTACCACAGGGTGGCACTACTGTATGGAGAGTTTTGCTTTTTTTTTTTTTTTAATAGTATGAAGGGTGTAAGAAAGGTAAGAGGAATTGTGGGTAATGTTTAGTTTAAATATGCTATTTTGTAGTTCTTTACACTTAAAAAGTCTGCTTGTAGCAGTAAAACTATTGGTAGTGTTTTAAAGTTTATTTTTTGGCTAGTCTGGTTGAGTTGTGAATTTGTGGTAATTTTGATTATTTATTGACTAGTTTAGCTTTATGCTTTTAATGCTTATATATATATTTACACAGAATGATATTCTAGGTGGATAAACGTTTTTAAAGTTGTACTTTATATATATTTATGTTACTGTATTAATATTTAATTACAAGATTATATATATAATTATATTATTGAATATTTATAAATACAGTAATCAGATATATTTTAAATTTATATATATATAGATTAATGTAACAGAGGGAGATAACACGAACAATGCTGAATCATTTTGAATGGATTCAAAGAGGAAGTACACAATTGCTATTTTTAGCTAGATTGTTAAATGTTCAGAATATCAATAAATTGACTAACTGATCAATGAATGGAATTAACCAAATTACTAATGTACAAATAATCTATTATACTGCAATGGGGAAAAAAAAAATCACATGTTAGAAGGTGCTCTTTAATTATTATGAATATGTTATTTTGAAAGCTGCTTATGAGCTTTTGCAATATTCATGGTACAGGATATTTTATTATTTATTTATACTTTACAGAAAATATTTTTTGTGAATTAATGTTAGTTTTATATTGGAAAATGAAGGATTTAATTCCACAAATGTTAACACATAAATTTAACTGTTTTGTAAATTTTAAATTTATCTAGTCATGTTTACAACTAACCTAGTCATTTCTTATTTCTTTTAAAAATTGTAATATTAATAGTCATTCATTTATAATAGTTCTATTAATCCACTTTGCTGATGCATTGTAAAATAAACTCTGTTTACAGTGACTAATACATGGCTATTTTGTTAGTTATTATAATCAAAACAAATCTGCTTAAGATAGCATACCTTTATTAAGTGCAGCTGATAAAACTATTGGCTGAACACTAAATCAATATTAAAACTCAAACATAACAACTATGATCTTAAATGGCACTTATAAGTTAAGTAAACATTTCCACAGTTTGATGAAACAGATTTGGAGATGCATTTTAAAATAAACCATATAAAGACTTCAAAGAAAAGTTTCATTTTTACTACACTTAGCAAATAAAAATAATGGGACATAGCAAAATGCAGATTTATATTTCAATCTATTCTTATCTAAGTTATTTCTAAGAAGAAAAATTATATGGTATGATTGCTGATTATTCTCACAACTAGATTATAGTTGATTTGAACCTCATATACAAGGAAACCATTTTGAAATAAACAAGAAAATTTGAAAGCCAATCATCATCTAGACACATATTCTACAAAAATACATACAAACTATAGTATGCACAATAAAGTTAGTAAAATATTAAGCTGTAAAAAAAATCCTGAAAATGCAAAAGGGGCAAAACACAGGCTATTATTATGTAAACACTATGTTCACATTGTAATCAAATTGCACAAATATGTAAAAAATATATATATAACACAGAAAAATAAAACAGTTATAAAACGTATTTAATGAAATTGGAGAAAAAATCCACACTAACAAAATCAAGAGTGCAACTATCATTCAAAATCTTTCTGAAAATATATCCTAAAGATTATTTGTTTATTGAAAAATTAAGAAAGATTGAGACTAAAGCTGGAATCACAATAATATCAAAGAAAAAAAATACAAGATGAATCATGAAACAATTAAATCATAAACTAATCTATTGGATAACAGTAATGAAAATCTTATTACAATTTTTCTGTATTCAAAAATGGAAAAGAAAATCATGCTCTAAAGTTTCATCAATTCAAAATCATGATGAATTCAAACTATTATAAACCAAACCAGCACACATATAGAAAACAATCTCAAAATTTAATTGTATTTGTATCCCAATGATATGATTAAGACTAAAGTAACAAGCTAATTGTTATGAGATTGTGCTATACCATATATTATACCACATAAATCAAAATATAAAATGACTTAAAAGCTAATAAATCTATCTAGGCAATTTGTTCTATCAACAATCAAAGAATAAGAATATGATAATAGTTCTCTATGGAACAAATGAAAAAGTAAAGACATGTTGTGATCCCTATATGGTTTTAATAAATTTTCTCAGGGCAGATTTTTAGCCTGTGCCAATGTCCAGGAAAGCTTGGCAATGTACTGAAATAATATCAATTGTCTAAATTAACTTTGAAAACAATATTTTTATTCATAAAAAACTAAGTATAAAAATATACCAAACAAAGTATCGTATAATTTTTGTAGATTATATTCAACAAATGTATTAAAAACAGTAATCCACTATGTGTATTCTGCTTCAGAGTCATCTTCAGCAAGCATGAGTAGTCAATAGATATTATGTTAAATCTTAATCAAATTTTTCAGACTAATTTTTGGTTATTGACTCTTCATTAGTAAGGAACACTGGACTTTCAGGTTAAGCTGTTTATGCAAATGCAATGCTATTTATTCACAAGGGCCAATATTACCTAGAATCTAGTCTGGTATTGTGTTAGTATTACTATCTAATGACCAATTATTATTCAAGCTTGCAATAAATGGTTCTGAACTGGAACAAAATGGATTATTATCTCTAAGATATATATAAAGATGTTAATGAAAATAAATACATGTGCATAATAAAATAATACTTATTTTTTGATGAAAGAAAATAGATAAAACTTACTTGTTTTCTGTAACATTTTTACCACAAGCTAAATTAACACTGAACTGAACCACATGGCTCAAGTCTTTGGGAATCCATGGTAACAGCTGAATTTTACTTAAATTCCAAGAATTATTTCTGCTTCCATTAGATGTCTGCTCCCAGCAAAAACGAGTTTTCATTGATTGAACTTTATCAGGAAGTGGAATAGTAAATTGGTTACTCTGATATAAGAAAATTATAGACAACACATTAATATGCCAGCAGACTTTTAATTAAGGTATAAGAATTAGTGTTGTATAAAATGAATGATTTTTACCTGCCTCAGAGTTTCAATTGTTAATAAGATAAATGAAATGTTTTCCCAATTTTCAGCACTAACATGAATTGCTTCATTAATCAAAGAAAGATTCTCTGAAACTAAAAAATATTAAATGACTTACATAGTTTATGACTAATCCAAACTGCTGTATTTTAACAAAACATTCATAGTTATTGCTGTGCTCAAATACTAATCACTGTATTGAAAAAATATATAATTTAAGTATAAACTTGTAATTGCACATTGGACTATTTTCATAATGTTGTTAAAATTTAGATGATTTTTTATTTTAAATTCAAGCTGTATTTATACTTTTTCAAAAACATTCAATTATTAATATAATACCCATGTTAATATAGAACACACTGACGCAGATGGTATTATTCTCCTATGTTCTTCAGATATTGCTAGTCTGACTAATGATAATACCAGCATGAGAAATGAAAAGGTAACCATTAGTTTCATAAATATAGAATTTAAGGTGATACTTTACCCAACTTTGTTATTCTTTTAAAAAATAATCTAGTTGGTAAAGAATGACTTAACGATTAAATTCAGTGTTTATGAATCTAAAAATGTGCCATTGATCAAATCAACATTTGAAGAAGAGAATAATATCAATCAAAATATGGTACTCTATATTAATTTGTGATTTATTATTAACAAATGTCTTTGGAAAAGTACAAATAAAGGTTGAATTTTTCTAAAAACATTTGGTAATTCTATTAAATGATGGAAATTGTCTTATTATATATTAAACAATTTTTTAAAATGTCCAAATAAAAAAAATTAAAAAAATTACATTCAAAAGAAAATAAAGCAAAAAAAAATTTTTTTGAAGAAAAACTAACACAAACTAAAATAGCCCAACCTTATCAACATTGGAAATCCTCAAGCTATTGTTAAGGCACTTTTTATTTATAGAGATTGCCTTGACAACAGATCAAAGATTTCCATCTTTAATTCAAAGAAATTGCTTTGATCAACACATTGAATATTTTTGGTGTTGATGAGCTTGGACTATTATCATGTGATTTATATCTGTAAACCATCTAACTTTATACAAAATGAAATTTATTATCTAAATATATATGTATAGTGTAACGTTTATTTATATACGTTGCAAATATATTGGCATTTGGTAAAAGCTAAAAAATAAAAGTAAATTTAGATTTTTTTTTGACTAATTTTTTTTTAAAAAAAAAAAAAAAACGTACAATGAAAGTTAAATTATTCTTTCGTTTTTTTTTTTAATGTAATTAGAAATAAAAGTTAGAATTGGAGAGAACAAAAGGCACAAATTACCAATCTAGATAAGAGAAAGTAAAAATATTTCAACTAATTAAAGATGGCAGAATTATGCTGAAAAAAATAAAGACTTTGTAACATAAATTTTATAAAGAATATATAAGATTATCAACGTATATTTTGACAAACAAAAGATATGCGCAGAGTCTGAAAACTGGACCTCTAGTATAAAAAGGAGGGATTCGGTTGGATGAACGTCTTGGTTTAGCTGATATTCTTTTGGTTGGTTTTGGATTAGAGAATCCAGACCACTCTACGATGAAAAAGTTATTCATACGAGAGTAGACCGGAGCTTTAGCTGACATCATTACCGATGGACACCAGAGAAGCTTACACGACTAGCCTATGGAACCAGCACCAAGATCAACTAATAATCAAAGGCCGTGAGCTCAATTCAACCCCGAAAAACTATGCATAGTTAGCTACTACTGAATTCACAAAACTTACCGGTAAGTTATACTTCATTACTCCTGATTGTGACCAAATTAAACGTTTTCAAACAATTTCTAAAAGTATGTTTAAACAATCCCGATAGAGACATTAATTTTCTTGTACAAGAGACATTCATTTTTTTTTAAGGAAATTTCTAGAAGAAATTTAGATATGAACAGTAATTGTAAAATTGTTTTTTATTAATTGATTCACGTCTGAGTTGTGTTCTCTCTAATTTACTTGATAAGTAATTTATTTCAAATATTTTTTTAGTCTATTAGAATAAAAATATTTCTAATACCAATTTTCATTTGTGCGTTATTAATAATAGTTATTATTTTTTATTATTAAATCTATTAGTAGTTTAATAACATTTAAAAATGTAATTTACCTTTGCCAATATGTTTGAATAAGCCCAGGAATAATAATCTTAAAAAAATAATTCTCATTACGGTATGATGTAATACCGATTAGTTTAAAAGTATTTTTTTTTATTTGTGAGATGTTATATGACGATTTCAGTGAATTCTTAGGAATTCTGGCGCCCAGATTAAATAAATTAAAAGCTGATTTCGTCAATAGCACAATTCTCAACAATTAATAGGCCGAGTTGATCAGGAAATATAGCTATGTTTTTAGAATAGAAATATAACTCTTCTTTTTTGACATAGCTTGATCAACTCACGCAGTTTATATTAGCGTGTAGAGGCCTAGCAAAACGGAAAACGTTATAATAGAAACACACATTAAAGTTTAAAAATAAACCATTTGCTCAGTGAATGCAATATAATGCAACTGTTACCACTGGTGATAATCCTATTATAATCATTTTTTGTTTTATAAATTTGCACATTAATATTCTTCTGATCCATCCTGATCTATGTAGGACTTTGAACTCTTCAGCTAATTACAGATGAATACCCTTTTATTGACCAATACTTTGAGATTATCTGGATTAGTTATATATAAAAAAATTCTAACTTGTACTGTATTCTGGAAAGTTTCCAAAACTCATTTGACTTAGATCATAATCGTAGGTTGTGATATTTTAATTTTTAGTTAATTTATTGCCATTAAAGTGTTTTAATTCTCGGAACATGACTATATCATAAATGAAACATTTTGTGAACATTTATCCATAAAAGTAAGAAACAATTTCCTGAGTAATTTTAGTTAATGTTAGTGTAATATATAAACATATAAAGTCGATTGAAGAGCTTCTAGTGGATTCTGCGCGGTAATAATGTTTGTTTTTCTATAGTTACGCGTCTGTTCTAAAAAGGTTAATAAGACAGCGGTTTTTTATTTAACAAACTGAAAATATGGTTACAGTTATAGAACCTACTAAAGAGAAATACTAAATTGGGAATCACTCCTGAAGTTCTTACTACTATTTCTATGTAAGTTGACTATATGAGAAAGAATAAGACAGTTCTAAGTTCAGTAAACTAATAACTACGTATAATGTGCTTTTTGCTAAACGTTGAATTATATATTTATATTCATTGCAAATTCTAATTAAAGGATGTGTTATCAACCTTAGTTATACGTTTATGCAGGCCTGTTAGTATTACCCATTTACAATACACACACTATTCCAGACTTATGCATTTTTTAGATATTCTCCACTATATCAAAAGGAAGTGAATAGAAACAAATTCCTGATTTATGTGAGAATGTTGCAATAGGAAAATATGTCAACATGGGTGTAAAGATTAAGGTGCTTGATACTTCTATCTAATCTGATGAGTCAACATAGTTCTTAAGTGCATGCATAGTGAAAAAAGATGATCTGAGTTTCTGATCTGTTGGATGGTTGGGATATGAAGGACTTGACATAATGGATGCACTAATAAAAAACAAATTGAAAATATATTTAAAACATTTTGTATCTTTTTTAAAGTAATTAGTGCCGAGAATGTTAAAAGAAACAAAATTTAATATTGCAATTTAAAATCAATATCAAAATACATCTAAATTTGTTAAAGAGAAGCAAACATTTTTGATTTATAATCTATAAAATAATCAATAGTGCTTTTTATTATTATTTATGATTTAATAGATTTCAATTAATATTTATTTCTAGAACTATAACAATTAACATTTATAAAGTTTCTTTAAGAATAATAAAAAAACAATAATGGTCACTGCATCTTTGATCTATTTTTAGATCATAATCTTTTATTGATTATATATATATAGATACAAAAAACTGTTTGTTTCCTCTTCATCTGAAACCTTTATGTTAAATTACAATGCTATATACAATACAATGGTTCAAAAACGTTTGTTGTGAAAGGATATCCTTTAATTTCTTTTTGAAGCCTTGGAGAAACCAAGCAGAGCAAATTTCTAATGTCTACTCCATATGTTCTTGTTATTGCTGCTGTTATTACTAGGTGATTATTTATACAGTAAATAAATATGGATGGCCTGGCTAACCAACATGTATAAGCCAGTATAGTGAGTTTACTGGCTTTTATATTTGAGATCAAGAAACATGCTTCTCCTTAGTTGTCTGATAGTTCTTAAGTAAAATATAAGTTGAGTTTCTTGCAGAAAGAAAGAATATAAGTGTAAATGATCTTTCTTAAAATAAATATTTACAATCATGACAAACAAAACTAAATATTATATGTATACTGTATATTTTAATTTTTATCGCTATATAATTTTTCTTTTCAAAAAAGTATAGATTTTTCTATAAGCTTAACATTGACTTTTTAGTTATTGATCTATGATTTATATAGGTGATACTTAGGATTTCTTCAGATAGATGACCTATAACTATTACAGCTAACTATTTATATTGATCATTAAATGGATATCTATCTATAGAGCCTTAGTTGAAGGATAAAGATGTCAAAATAGCAAAGGTTGGATAAATGAGAGAAATGTTGATGCATTAACCACAAAAAAAATAATATGATACAACTTTTACTAGAAATGGAAGAGAAATCAGGCACAAAACACTGAGATAATGGATTATAATCAGAAAATTTATCCAGGTATGCCAATTGAAGATCTTTAATGAATGACTTAAATATAGTTTAAATATATACTTTAAAATATTTATATATATTTTAACTTTAAAAATTGTGAAAAAAAAAATTTGTACATTTTTGCAGACAAATTGTAATGTTTCATTTTTCTTTTAATTTTTTTAAAAATATCATTAATAACAGAAAAAGATAGTTTCAATGGGCGAAGAAAATCATGAGCACTCTGTTATTAGCAAAAATATTTTTAATAAATTCCTTAATATAAAAATAAGTGAATCATTTATTTCTAAAACATTTGATTACTGAAAGTGATGGAGATGAGTCATGATGCATAGCCTTTGAACTCTAAAGTATACCACTTGAATATTGCATTAAACCATACAAGGAATGAAACATCATTGTATATAAAAATATCACTAGAAAACCAAATTCTTACCAGTATTAATAGAGAATCTAATATTATAAACTGCAGAGGTGTTTAAGAAAGGTGAACAAATTTTTCTTAGCCCAATGGTATCAAACAATACTGATGGTCTTTGTTGTAATACTTGGTTAAATGAACCACCAATAAGAATCCAACTAAAAAAATATTTACATAAATTAAAAAAATAATAATATTAAATAAATATGATGTTAATGAAATAAAATGTTAATATCAGTGTCAGGAATGGAGATATGAAGATAGGAATAACAAAAATTTAATGATTCTGCTAAGCATAAAACTATAATAGTAATAGAGTACTGAACTCAGAAACAAATAATTCTTGGAAGGAAATCCATCCTGACAATTCTGGAGTTTGATAATCTTATAACCTCATGAGGAAATAACCTCTCATTAGCATATTCTTCTACAGAGAGCAATAAAAATCTGTATTCTTGTTTACAACCAATTGTATAAGAACTGATATAGTTTATTAAATACTATATAGCAATGCCTAAAAGTCTTATGGTCAATTATATGTTTACAGAAAATTGGTTTTTACTCAACTCATTCAAATCTTCAGAAATATTACAACAAAATACTGATTTTAGATTGTAGTTAATTTTCCAGTTATAAAAACTATGTTTAACTAACAATTATGTGTTAGAACAGTAATAATATGTTTCTTATGGCAATAAATGATATCATATACTGTAAATTGTGACTAAACACACAGGCCCAGAAGCATGTTTACTACACAAATGCAATTCTCGTATTCTATTGATTTCTGCAGCAATGCTATAAGTAATAAAAATTTAAAGGACAACAAAATATAATTTACTTTTTTTTTATGTTATCTTTACTTTGTACTTTAAACCACTTTAATACTTTAAGAATACACATTTCATTAGATTGATTTTTTTTTTTTTTTAAACTAGACTTTACTGCTTTGCAAAATTTTTATTGCTATTTAATTATTAAATACCATTAATAACCATGGAATTTTCATGTGTGAACAACTATTTATTTTTCTATAAATAAATCACAATTGATCATTATAGATTAAATAGAGAATTTTAGGAACTCTGATTAATTGGACTTGCTGAAATGCTTATATACCAATTGAGATCTGATAATAAATATCTACATATTAATCAAACATCTATTAGGTAGCCGCCACATTTTAATAATATCTTTTATCATTAATTTCTGATAAAAAGTAATTTAAGAGTGTAATTTAAGACGAAGTTTCTGTGGTGATTTTGTAATAGTATCATGGCTGATGTAACAATTTAATTTTACAAAACTTTATGGTTTTGATTAACTTTCATATTATTTCATTTAGTAAATATATAATGGACATCTACCAAAAAATGATCAAATTTCAAAATAAAACTTGTTCATAATGTTGTCTTTGCAATGTAATATATTAAAAATAATAATTCAATAAAAATTATTTAATCAGACAACTTTTATAATAATATATTTAATTTCACCAACCCGAATTTTGCCTCAATACTGGAGCCTTATCAAGATGTAAATACACTTAGTTACATTACCATTCTTTCTTTTCTACAGCAACTCCACCTATAGACTTCATTTTACATTACAATATCAAAGATAAAACAAATCTTCTACTTCCTATTCATCACAAACATAAACAATTATACATAATATTTATACATAATATTTATCTAAATCATAATCATATATTTACATTATACAATCACACTTTTATACCTTAATATCATTCATAAATTTCCCAATCTTTCATTCCTTACATACCTATATAATCATATATTATTATAAAAGTTGTCTGATTAAATAATTTTTATTGAATTATTATTTTTAATATATTACATTGCAAAGACAACATTATGAACAAGTTTTGTTTTGAAATTTGATCATTTTTTGGTATATAACTTTAGTATTGGAAACAGCAGTAATTATGAATGTTATTCTGCAGCAAGGACTATTCTAAGACTTGTGAATATAATTTTACATTAATAATGACAATAATTATGAATGTTATTCTATGGCAAGAATTTTTTATGACAAGTACATATTTATTTATTTGTGTTGATTAAGGTAATCCTATTGTGAATGTTATTAAATATACTTTTAATTTTAATATAAACGTTATTCTACATTGTTTTAAGTAGTGATTGATATAGAAAGATTGTAATGCGATAATATTGATTAATGAAAATTGTTTGGATTTATTTTATCATGGAGAAAAGGATTTTTAGTAATAACATGTGGATGTTTTTGTATGAAGAATTGAATTGTGTTAATTTTGAAAGATTTAAGAAAATTTGGAATATACAAAGAAGAATTGAGGAATTACAACATCAAATATCGTTTTTAAATAATTGTAAAAGAAATGGAGTTATGCCAATACCATGTAGATTTCGAATTAGTAATATAAAAATTAATAATAATATAAGTTTATATTAGAAGAATTCAAAGAATTGTGTTGGAATGGTTTTTGAAGGAAAAATATATAGAAATTGACTGGAATATTTGGAAATATAAGAGAATGAAAGATGTTTTAAAATTAAATATAAATAAGGAATTATGGGAATATATTAATCAGGCTATATTGGAAAATAATAGTCCATTAAAAAATAGATTAAATAAGAAATATGAAAATAAGTGGAAATGGTTAAATTGTAAAAGAATAGCAAGGAACAATATTAATGTTCTAAAAAATAATGATATGAGTAAAGAAAAATATGGTAAATGTATCTGGTGTGGATTTCACAAATGAAGAGTCAGAAATATTAAATAAAGGTATTAAATATATACCGTTTATGGATAAAAACATACGGAAGGCAACGGTGGTGAGTGTAGAGGCTGTGAATATTGATAGTAAAATGAAGATGGAAATACAATCAAGGATTAATGGTGCAATTAATAGAAAGGATAAATTAACTAAGAAAGAATGGAAGGAAAAATTAGTTATTAGGAAAATTAAGGATAAAATAAAAGAGAGATTGGTTGTGACGATGGAGGATAAGGGACCGAGGTTCATGATTTTGAATGAAAATGAATATAAGCGGAAGGTTAAAGAAAATATGGAAAAACAATAATATTTGAAAATGAATAAGGATCCAAGTAATGAAATTAAAACAAAATATAAAATACTATTGAATAATATGAGGGTAAAACAGTTAATTAAGGAAAAAGAATATAGACGTTTATATCCTACGGTAATTGAACATCCTAGTATGTTTGGGAAAGTTAAGACACAAAAAGATAATATGCCAGTAAGAGCAATATTGGATTTTAAGAATTATGTTCTTAAAGGCTTGTGTAATATAGTGTGTAAAAAGATTATAAATGGTGTGGGTTTTGGGAAATATTGCATTAAAAGCTTGGAGGAAATTATAAATAAACTAAAAAATGTGAAATTAAATAGGAATGGAAATATTGTATCGTTTGATATTGGAAAATGCATCAAAGTATACCTAGAGAAGAAAGTATAAAAGTAGTTATGGAAAGAATAAAGGATTATGGTGGTATGTCAAAGGAATGGATGTGTATTATTAATGAGGCTTTATTGTTGATAAGTGAAACATTGTACTTTAAATATAAAAATGAGTTTTGGAAGATAACTAAAGGATGGGTTATGGGTTGTTCCATTAGTGGTGTTTTATCATCTATTATGATTGATTATATTGAGGGAAGTGTAATTGATAAATATATAAGGATGAAAGAAATTATACAATATCACAGATATGTTGATGATATACTTATAATAGGTAATAGTAGAAGTATCAATAATGCATTTAATGAAATGAATGATAATGGATATGGTATTAGATTTACGATGGAAAATGGAGAGGAAGGGTTAAAATATTTAGATATTTTTATGAGGAAGGGTGTAACAGGTGAGATTGTTATAAGACATTATATTAAGGAGAAAGATAAAAGAGGTATAATAGATCCAAGTTCATATCAACCATGGTCTCAAAAAATGGCAGCAATGAAAGGGTTTAGAGAGAAAAATGATAGGTTAACCTTAGATAAGGATGTAGCTTTAATACAAAAGTTGGAGGTTGAAAATTATTATATTAATATGGGATTAAAAAAAAAAAGATATAAGTAAATTTTTTAAAAATAAAGGTGAAGATAGTACATATTATAATAATAAGAAATTAACTGTAAATAATAAATGGATTTCAGTTCCATATTGTGATAGAGTATATAAAGAGTTGGTAAGGGAAGAATTACTTGATAATATTAAAATAGGATGGAAAAACAGTAGATCATTAGGGAAATGGATATGTAATATAGAAAATAATAATGAGAATGATAGGGCAGGGTTGGTGTATAAAATTATTTGTGAATTTTGTAGCATGATATATATTGGTCAGACAGAGAAGACTGCATTAGAAAGAG
Organism: Epiperipatus broadwayi; assembly: GCA_028023455.1. Taxonomy (NCBI): domain Eukaryota; kingdom Metazoa; phylum Onychophora; class Udeonychophora; order Euonychophora; family Peripatidae; genus Epiperipatus; species Epiperipatus broadwayi. The sequence continues at coordinate 279,549 of JAQFVV010012696.1, forward strand.
GTAAAGAACATGATAGGGCAATTAGGAGGAAGGATATGAGATCAGGGATTTATGTACATTTTTTGAATACTGGGCATAGAATGAGTTGTGAAAAAAACATTCAGGTGATTAAGTATGTAAAGAAGTATAGTGAGAGGGTATGTTATGAAACTTTGTATATACAGGAGAATTTTGAAAAATGTATGAATATGGTTAAAGGTCCTGTAAAGTTGGCTGGAAAATGGGTGTTGTTAGATAGCTGGAAGATTTAATTTAAGTTTGGTATAATTATAAGTAAATTATGTGTATATATTTATATGGATGATTATCATTCTAATTATGTTGGGTTTAAAATATTAAATATGGTTATATAGGTATGTAAGGAAAGAAAGATTGGGGCAAATTTATGAATGATATTAAGGTATAAATGTGTGATTGTATAATGTAAATATATGATTATGATTTAGATAAATATTATGTATAAATATTATGTGTAAATATTATGTATAACTGTTTATGTATGTGATGAATAGGAAATAGAAGATTTGTTTTATCTTTGATATTGTAATGTAAAATGAAACCTATAGGTGGAGTTGCTGTAGAAAAGAAAGAATTGTAATGTAACTAAGTGTATTTATATCTTGATAAGGCTCCAGTATAGGGGCAAAATCCGGGTTGGTGAAATTAAATATATTATTATAAAAGTTGTCTGATTAAATAATTTTTATTGAATTATTATTTTTAATATATTATAATGAACATCTATATGTTCACACAAAAATAAATCTTTCAGGCTAATTAATCTTTATTTAGACAGAACAATATTTTCAGCAATAACCATATGCTACATATTATTCAATCTAAATTTTCAAAGACTAAGGATTTAAAATAAGGCAATTTGCTGGTTTAAATTATACAGATCAGTCATTATATATTTTAATAACTTTAGTCATCAAAATATATAACTTAGTTGGTAAAATAAAATCTTTTAGTGACATTAGATTTCTGAAATAAAGTTGCTTTAGTTAAGATATTTATAATAATGATAGAATATGTATAAACAAGTTTAATATTGGTGTAGGCAGTTAGTTTGAATAAACTTCTAATCCAATAAAAATGAAATTATTTACATTAGAATTTTTAATGTCTTTTTAATTAGCCTGACTGGCAAAATGGAGTTTTAAAATGCTTTCTGAATGCATTCTTTCCAACTTTAGAATCCTGATCCTCACTAATAAAAGCAAAAGCTAGAAAACAGAAGAGGGTTTTAATTTACATTGATAATTAACTAAATACTCAAGTTTACAGTAAATGATGGTAGATTGGAATGCTGATCATATCTTTTATTAGAATAAATCATAATTTACATTATTTAGTTAATATAGACCTCATATTACTATAAATGTTTCATTGAGAAAGTAATCTTATTATAGTATAATTCACTAATCATAAAATTTTTGCACTAAATATTTTAATTTAAAACAAGTTCTTAATAGGTAATTTTAAGATAATTACAAACCACATCATAATACTAACATTACTTTTTTGACATAGTTGCAAGAGCTATTTTAAAAAATACAGAAAATGATTACCAAATATGCACATTAATATATATATATGACATTTAAATATAATTGGATATCAAATGATATCTTCAACAAGCATGCTAAAATGTAAAGTAAGAGCATCTGGAATAAAAATATTTTGACAATATGAAGCTTTTAAAGAAGGTTTGTCATTGAATTAAAATATTTAATTTACACTAACTTGAAAGTTGTATATGATCATTTCAAAATATTTAATTGATCTTTTTATGGTGAGGCATTTACTAAATTTTAACTAGAAGTAAACCAGTATTTCATGTTGAAAATGAAATCATTATAAAGTAAGTTTTAGAGATGACAGAGTATCAAGGTGATAAATTTTTTTATTTAATTCTAGCACAATGACATTATAAAGGGACTATGTAGACCCTTATAGCTACAGATAGACATTATATTTGCAAGGTCTATTTATAAAAGTGGTCAAAATGAAGCATTCATTCTTTAAAAAAAACCCAGTTCCATCTGGTTAAGTACATAAATATTAGCACAAAAAGAGACTCAATTATTTTGCATTGTTTTTAATAAAAAATGGGATGCCAAAATATGAGTAATGTTAAGACTGGAAAGTATTATCAGTTTGTTATCAATTTAAATCTCATCTAGGCTTTTAAACTCCTTTGTTGTATATGTTTTTCTTCAATAAATTTCAGAAATTCTATTTTTTTCTATGTTACCATTTACCTGAATGTGAGATTTTGGCTTCTGTAGGGATTCATAAATAGGCTGATATTATTCAACATTGAATAATCTGGGTGTTAAATTATTTTTTTCAAAATCAAATTTCACAGAAGATGTAATATTCATTTAGAAACAAATATGTTCTACATCTTGTAATAGCATGGTATTATTATTTTTGTAATTCTACATAAAGGTAGGTGATACTTCATCATAAATGATATCATGAATGTTATTCAAGATTTATGTCCTCTCACTGGTGTTTTTCAGAATAGTCCTGCACAATTATCTGTTCATACAAATGGCTTTCAGGTCTCATGCACGTATAATTCAATTTAACAAAGCAGTTGAACATTAAACATTTACTAGCAATGAAAACAATTGATGTTTAGTTCTGTTATATTCATAAAAACAGATTTTTTTAATTTTTATTATGCATTAAACATAAAAATTTAGCATTTAGAATTCTATAGGATATCATTGAAGATTTTTTTATTAGTTCAAAAATTTCCCAAAAATTATGGATTCAGTACCTGTTGATGTTAACTGCATAGAGTTTACTGAAAATGACTGATCCTGTTAATTCCAACATGACAGAAGTTACTTTCAAACTGTTACTAAACATTTGAGGTCAAAACACAGTTATAATGCCTGCAATTCAATTACCATTAACAGGATCAAGATGTTTTGTTACATAATTTTTTTATTTAGGATAATAAGCTATTTTCTGTCTTAGTAATACACTTATCTAAAGTATTGCTAGGTATAATGATAAGATATTTACAATTTTAGTAAGGTTGATTTTGGCTTTAGTTTTAAAAACAATATCTGGGGTTGATGACAAGGAATTCATATGTTTGAGCATCAGTGGAATGAAATATCAAAACTATTAATGATAATGAAGGCTTTCCTCCAGAATAATTTATCCGTATTTATTATGCAAAACTTGAAGTCTGAAGAGAAATTACTTTATATTAAAGATACTTCTTTTTAAACTTGAATATTTCTTATTGTTGAAACATCGTTAGAATTATTTACATTCTTAGGTTGATTACTCTAACTTGCTGTGTGTGGCAATAAGTATAGTGAGTTTTGCTTGTTTTATTCTTAGGTTGCTGATACATTTTTATTTTATGAGATTTTTGGATTAAATTTTTCAGTGTGATTTGATAGGTATTGATTAATAACTTCACCTCCTGCAGATCTTTTGCTTTTTATAATTTAAATTCAGTTTCATTAACAGAATCGTTATCAAATTTATCTTTTTTTATTTCATTAATTGGGATATTATTTCAGTGATAGATTAGAATATCCAGTGTATAGGATTTATTCTAATGTTATTTTTAATAAATATTATCATTGAAATTGTTTTTCATATATATTCTTATTCATATAGTCTTCATTGGTAACAACAATTAAATTTTCCTTATAGTCAGTTTCTTTTTTTGAAAAAAATATACTAGTAGTAAAAATATTAGCATTACTTTGAGGTCAGATTACTCTCCAGTTTTTCCAAGTTGCAATTATTCCTTTAAAATAATGTTACAATTATAAATTTCTGTACTAACATTTTAAAAATTTATATTAGGTAAATTACATTTAATTGCTATTTTTAGGTCTAACATAAATCTTTTCTTAGAAATTCACTTTGTATAGCCACTGTACTCCCTGAAGGCATCCATTATTTCTAATTTTTTTTCAAAACTGGCAAATTTTCACGTAATTTTAAAAGTTATCTACCCAAAAATGGATGAATTAAAAGTTTTAAAATATTAATAATATTTTTAAATCATTTAGAAAAATTCAATTGATTCTTATACTAATATCTAAAAAATATTTCTATAAATACATTACAAATCGTGAATAATGTACTACAATTTTGTTGAAAACAATTTCCTACTTTCATTTTCAAGTTATTTTGCACAAAATGTCAATAAGATATTAATCAAATATTTCACTAAACCACAAGATGTAGGGCTCTCCTTATTGTGAAACTTTCAGTCTCCAAAATGACAATAATTTCACTCACTATTCTCTTAATGAATAAAATAAGTGCTTATCAATTAATACTGGCTACAGCAGAAAATTTTACTTTCCTTCCAAATTTGTTTTCTATTTTAAGCATTTTCTGAGAAATTTTTTAAACAGTAACGCCAAATCTAAAACTGAATTTCAAATTTAAAATCAAGATGGATCTCCTCCCACCTAGCCCACCCCCAAACTGAAAATTCCAATTAAACTCAGAATTGTTTTAGGCAAATTGCCAGTACCCAAAACAGTTAATTATCTGTTATTGGTTAATAAATGGGTATTGAACTATTCTTTATCAGAAAATAATTAACCAAAATAACGCTGATTAATTTACGATTAAAAAATAGTCTTATGTCTATTACTATTTTTGCTTTGCCATTACTGCTGTGTGCTGCGTGAATTAAATTACGTGCACACAAGTTTTCTATAGACTCGCTCAGATCGAGCATGATTTAAACTGGATTCAGCATGCAGCAGTATGAATCAATAAGCATAGGTATAGATATAAATGACCAATAGGAGGGAATGTCCACTGGATCCTAATGCTCAGTCTGGAGGGGAACTACCTATAAAAAGTATTTGGTATTGAAATTTGAACTCAGCTAAAGAAGGACCTGGACTGGCTTTCTTACCCAGTGAATCCCCTGCTGAAGTGCAAAGGAGGGATCTAGGTAAAATTAAAGGCCAACTCGGTCTATATTATTGTTTGTTAATAAGCCTCAGAGCATAGATAAATGTACAGTAAAAATACTTGTGTGAATTTTGTATTATATTTTATTACAATAATTAATTGTAAATAATTATTCACTATAACCTTTTTTAATTTGTCATTAAATAGTTTAACCCGACTGTCGTCCTGAGAGTTCTTTTTTTAAAAACATATATGCTAGTTCATGTTCATAATAACAAAATAAGTGATTGTAATACATTAGAGACCAAACATAGCAATTTCCATTTAACTTTTATGTAAATTAATAGCTAATATTTATTAATATTTCAGAAAAACATTGGTTCCACTGCATTATAAATTCCATAACTATATTATATGCTAAGTAAAATTAGAAGTTTAAGCAGAAACTTAATTAAAAAGTAAGGTTTTAAAGTACTTTTTAAAAGAAAATAACAGATAATAAAATTATTTAAAGAGTTTTAGGTTATAGTTGTTGATGTATCTGCTCCATATTCTTGACCTGGGATTTAAATAAAAACAGATTACAATTTCTATTTTAGTTAACCAGTTCTTAGTCAAACTAGTTACTATTCAATTATTGTTCAGTAAATGGGAATCTGCCTATTCTTAGATAGAAATAAACAACAGTAAAATGCTAAAATCTTCACCATCCAGATGTTTTCAAACTTGGTAGTAATATTTTTTTAAATGCTGTCCTACTATAAAGATTTGGCAGAGGGATATTTGCTGAATAGTATGCTGTTTAAAAATTTTCTTATTTAACTTAGTATGCTATTTTTTAAATACTACAATTGTGCTATAAAATTAAAATAAAAAGACGAAAAGTAGCATTTTTATTATAATAAATAATCCTACTTACTTTTTGTCTAATGGATTTTCAAAATTTTGAGTGAAAATTGCATCATTTGCTTCTTTAAATAAATTGATTTCTGTAGTGGTAATGAATTTATGTGCATGAACACCTTGAAATGCAATTGCAAAACCATCAGAATGACACTTTCGCTAAATAAAATCAAAATATATTCACATTTACATATATATATATAAATTATAAAGTAGCCAATAGATAGCTGGTTATCATGTGTAAATCATATAACAATAGCCAAAGCTTAAATAAACCAATAGAATAACAGCAATTTGTTGTATATTTATTTTATCTGTTGAGTAAAGTTTAATTAAAACTTCCAAACAGATGCGACTTCAATTTTCTTAATGTCAGACTGTTAATATTCTATTGACTTATTTAAGCTTTGGCTGTAGTGATGACATTTACATATAATAACTAGTTAGTTATTGGCATTATATCTAGAGTTTTGAGTAATAGTTTGATGTAAAAGGATTTAAAATGATTATTTAATAATCTGTTGTAAACAGTGTGTTTTTATCCGATGAAGAAAATTTGTTTAATATTCCTAAGTAGATTTAATCTCGGTCTGTTTCAATCACAAACTTTTACTTATTTACTTATTTAAAGTTCTTAGAGCAACATTATAAGTGAAATTATTTATGATATATTGAGATTGCCATGACAATAGATTGCTGATATTCTATTGATTGATTTAAGTTTTAGCTGTTATGATGTGATGAGTATATCATATATAAAATCCCTATTTTCTCTGTTGTCTGATTGGTGAATGTATATGTGTTTATAAGGTGACAATGTCACATGTCAAATCCACAAACAATTATAAAAAACTGTTATGTCTGTCTGCGTTATGAAAAATATTTTTTGCAAAGAAAGTAATTCTGACATTAATAGTTATCTGTAACGCTATCAAATTCACATATCAAATATAACAGGTACATTTAAAATTTTAAATTTAGAGGCTTAATTTAATTATGATCATTTTATTCAAAGCAAGTAATTTCACAAAGCAAAAAAAATTTGTTAAAGCAACTGATTAAAAAAAACTATTACAAAAACAACGGTTTTTCAGGTAGCTAGGAAGTAATTCCACTATTAATAAACTATTACAAAAACAACTGTTTTTCAGGCGGCTAGGAAGTAATTCCATCATTAACAAACTAATACAAAAACAATTGCCTTTCAGGCCAGATACGTTTATCAAATTTATTTATATGATGTTAAAATCTTTCATTTAATTTACATTAATTATTTTAAAAAATTTGTTAAAGCAAACAGTTAAAAAAATGGCAGTCTTTCCAAAAGCTGGGAACAAAGGCCTTTTATGCATTCTAAGAAATAATTCTGTCATTAATAAACTATAATCAAAAATGATGGCCTTCATACATTTAGAACACTTATTTTCTTTAATTTACATTAAATCTTTAAAAAAATTTGTTAAAGCAATCAATTAAAAAACAGCCTTTATAAAGTATATATATAATAAAGAATAGAAATAAGAAAAAAATATCCATATAAATAGAAATAACCTTTAACCTTTGATATGAATAAAAAAACCTTACAACCATTTTTATTTGGATATCACCTGCCATTACTACAACCTAAGATTCAAATACAAATAAAACTAGAAGATTTTTTTTTAAAGGTGCAAATAAACTTAATCTTTCTTTCAGGTTTTTTTTTCATAGTAAAATAAACCACATATGATTCCTTAAAGTGTATTTACAAAACACCATTTCATGAGTAGTTAGATGATAGAAAAATTGTAAAACCTGATTAGGATCTGAAAAAAACTTTCAAGTTGTGCTTAGTATATATATAAACTCTATGTCATTGGAAGAACATGTGAATGCATTTTCACTACATCACAAACCCATTCATTAACAAATTATTATTGATTAGTAAATAGATATTAAATTTTTATCTCAACAATCAAGAAAAAACTGTATACTCTATCCATCAGAAATTGATAGCCTAATAAGTAAAATCAACAGGTTCATCATAATGAATACTAGATTATATAGTGTTACAAAACTGCCATCTTCAGATTGGTATCCAATTTTTGCTTTTGTTAGTGAAAACTAAGATTTAGTTCTAGCTATAAATTAGTTTTCAGTAAGAAAGGTAAAATTCAGAAACGAATATGGAGATGAAAATTTTTATAACTTATACCATCTTATGTCCATTGTTTACTCAAGCGTACAGTAATGGATCTAGACTAGAGTGAAGATAACTTCTTTTGAAAGGATGAATGATCACAGAGAGGGTCATATGATGTGGCATTATTAACTGCCATCAAAATATCTAGAAAGGACCTATAGTTGCTATAGATCTGAAGACTCTAAAATATATAAAAACTGATCTTATATCAGATTTATATTATTATGAAATTAAATTGCTTGGGAGTAAAATCTTAAAACTTCAGGTTATTAGCTTGAATATTATAAAAGAGTAAAAGGTTACTGCTAGATACATTCCACTTTTAAATTTTAATTTTTATTGAAGTACTAAAAAAAATGACCAGAGATGAGAATTTTCCAGTATGATACTATTTAGTATTCTGGGATGACTTAAGTCTTCAGTAAATGGCTCTAGTGTGGTGCAGTATTGAAATTTAATGAGTACTGCTTTCATTTTCCACATCTCTCTACAGATGAATGGTGGACATGTTCTTGTCCTGCAATGGGGTATTCCACTGCTGTTCTACCATATATATATATAATCAAAGTAGTTGACTAAAAAAACAATACAAATACTATTAGTGAAAAAAATGAATAGCTTTTTAAGATTTTTTCATTATAAACAACTCTCTTAATGACCTCCATGAAAAATGTGTGTATCATTCTAATTGTTATTAAATTTGAATTATAAAGATTCAAATTCAAGATCATCATTTTATTACTAACAGGCTTTTCATCTTACTATTACTTCTTCTCTTACTGTTGGAAAGTTTTGTTTTGTTGTTATTATTCAGGTATTGAAATTATTAAACATTCATTTTAATTTAAAGTAATAATAACACTAATATTACAAGTAGTATCACCTTTATTATTGCTTCTGAGAAAAACAACCACTGGCTAGGATTGATGGGATCAAATGTTTCATAAATATAAGAAGGTATTCCAGCTGTATTAGATATTAATACATTGTCAAGAGCCCAGCAACCTTTGTAGCCTTCAGCAAATTGTGTTAAGTCTTGTAACCACTTAAAGCAGACTTCTGTTGAACGAGCAGCCATTGGTAATGAAATTGAATAAACAGTAGAACTGCTATTGCCTGGAATACTGGAATGTTGAAAAAACACAATTAAATATTAATAAATAAAGATATAAGTATCATTTTATTTGTTGTAAACATCTCATTATAGCATTTGATTATAGCATATTGTTGGTTTAAATTACACTGTTTGATACAGAAATTGAATACTGTGAAGAAGTGAAGTAATATATTAGATGTACTATATAATGAATCCAAAATGAAACCTTTTCTGAAAATGTTGGTAAATTATATATTTATAACATGTAAGGATAACTGATTTATAATAAAAATCAATTAAAATTCTTCTATTATGTTTAAAAAAATTGTTAATTTCTATATAAAATAATTAAAATGTACATAGCATATTAACAAATGAAGAAAAGATTAAATAATTTAAATTTATTGTATACATTTTAATAGTTGCATTAATTTATTAAAAAAAACAAGATTACCATCCATTATTATTCCACAGGGGCAAAGCTTTCCTACAGTATCTCCAATCAGTGCAAGCCAGAGTAATCAATGGATGCAGGAAGGTTTGTACATAAAATCCCTATCTAGTACCTACTCATCAGATACCCACAGACTAATTTCTAGCTTGTGACTTTTAGTCATGGATCTGACAGCACTGCATCTAGATCTTAGGATCTAATGCAACCCTCTAGCAGTGCTCACATATACAAGACTCCTCACTAATGAAAGCCACAAGTTAGAAACTAGTTGGGGGATGTTGGATGAGTAGGTACTAGATAGGGATTTTATGCACAAACTTTCCTGCATTCATTGATTACTCTGGCTTAAACTAAGTGGCACTACTGTATGGAGAGTTTTGTTTCTGTGTAAACAGTTTGTATAAACATAAAGAATGGTGATCATGTGATGCATTATTATTCCACTGACAAGCATTTAATCCAATTACTCTAAATTCATAGTTTTCATTTTTCATAATAGTCCAGCCCACTTTCTTATCTTTTTCATATCTTCCTTCTCTTTTGGAATCTATTTTAAGATTTTATTGGCATTTATTATTATTTTTACTAAAAATATTTTACCAATGACATTAATAAGTTCTCTCACTATTTTATTTCCAATTTTTTTATTATTAACCCCATATAAATCTTTCTATAATTTGTTTGTGATCTGAAATCTCTATTACTTTTCTATTAAGCATTCAAATTTCAGATCCATAAGTGAACCATGATAAAACACATTTATTAAAAAAACTTTCCTTTTGAAACATATAGAAATATTTTTTAACGTTAAGTTTATTTTTCTGAAAAGCTTTAATTTCTGATTAATTTTTACCTATTATATTTTTTTCCAACACTGATCAAAGCATTTATCCTTTGAAAAAAAAATAGTAAAAATATTAAATGCAATTACATTTTTGGCATTTAATATATCTTATGAGTATAAAGCAATAATAGTCCTGCTTTTAATTCATTACATTTCAGTAACAGACTTATCATAATTTTTTTACAAGATAAATTAGTAACACTTAGTGTAAAATATAAAATACTTAGGTCTATGTTCAATGAAATATCTAGTTCTAAATATAATGGAGGAAAAAATGTTATTTAAATTTTGTAAAGAAAAAATACATATTCAATTCTATGCTGTAACAATAGCTGGGTTCGAATATGGGTACTAATGGCAGTAAAAGGCAATAATGATTACAAAGAGTGTTTATTGTGATTGTTATTACGGATTGAATTAATAGATGTGAGAAAATTTATAGAGATACATTCGAACCCTGTTATAAAAGAGTGTGAGTGAAATACATTAACCATTTAAAGGCATGAATGTAAATATATATATATTTATTACATGTGTTGTTGTGATGTTGCATAGAATTAATTACTAACAGATAGATTTGTATGTGAAGATGAAGAGGAGCGGTTATGTGCAGAGTTGCATTTTTATATTTTTGTTTTATATATTTTTGTTGTTTATTAATATCGTAAGTTACAGTTATTTAAACAACGTCATTAGTAGCACATTTCTTAACGAAAGCAAATTAAAATATAAGGCTGGAGATTAATAAAAGGAATTGCAAATTGTGCCAAGGGTGATTTCTGTTAATGACACTTGTCATCGGAATTCCAAGAACTGGCCAATTTAGTATTTTGAAACAATGGAAGCTAAAAGCATTCCTGAGATATGGTCAGCAGCATATGGATAGATAAAAAAAAAGTGAGGTGAAAGAGAGTTAAAAGAAAAGAACTATATATATATATTTGATTTTGTAGTGATTCGGAATAGGACCGTTAGGGAAAAGAAGCGTGAAAAGTAAATTTTCATAAACTGATTTAATTAATTAATAAAAATTAATAAGAATGGATCCCATCAAGATGCTGGGGTAGAAGAATCATGTGGATTCGTTAAACCAGCCAGTCTAACTGTTTGTGACCTTCGTAGCATGATGATCTTTGTCTATGGAGATTTTGCCATCTATTTCAAGCAAATGAAATGATTGCGGAACTCCAAACAGCAAGAACTTTCATTCAATCAATTTTAGAATTATCTACCTAACCTCTAGGATGGATTATCTTATGTGAAAATGTTATGGAATCTTTCAACATCTTCCAGACCAACAAATCTCACTAGGACAATCACCATTGTAATACAGTAAGCTTACAGATCATCAGCCTTAAACACATGAACGTTCGCTCTCAAATGAGGTAACTTTGACTTTCTCTCTATATATTAAGTGAACATATAATAATAAATTAAGAAATATGCGCTTTGTCCCAACTTAAAGAAAGTAATTATAGAAATAGATTAAATCATTTAATAAATACAACTCTGATGTATAGTTGCACTCTTTTGTGAATGTGTATATTGATATTATATATATGTATCGGAATGAATGAGTTGTATGTTTGAGATATTAATCTTAGAATTTAAACTATAACTTGTGTATTAATTTGAATTGTGAGATTTTTATAACTTCTGGGTTATTATTTTTAAAAGCTTACTGATATTCATGACCGTATATCTCTAAAAGAAATAAAATAATAAGATTCGTAGGGCAGATAAGGAAATTATAAAAATATATAAATGACATTTCTTTGTAAGATAACCTCGGCTTCATTCTCCCGATAGACATTGTCTCCCAGACCTTGAGACTGAACTAGTCTGAATAAGGTACCCAAAAAGGGTCCACTGGAACCTTTTCTTTTGTTTTGAGGGGTATAATTCTTATTAATTGATAAGATTGGCGCTTGAGATGGGAATTATTCCATACTCATAAATATACCTACTTGAAGCTCAGGTAATAACCTGTTCTCACTCAAATTTTTAGAATAGGATCATGGGGAGACTGTTAAAATAAAGATAAGATATTAATAATAAATAAATTAAAAAATGGAGAATGGAAAATAGGAAAATAATGCCTAAAAAAGGTGGATTTTAAATTAACAATAAAAAGGAATATACATTAAAATGGGAAAAGTACTTGATTAATAATGGAAAGAAAAAAATGGATGATTAAAAATATTTATTTAGAATAGATTCATCATAAATAGAATCTTATAGAAAGAATCAAACATCATCTGAATTGTGTAGCATATCTCATTTATGAATTTTTTAGTTTTTAATAGGATTTAAAAAAAACTGATATGGAGTTGGTGGGATAGCAGATAAAATTATATAGGGTAAAATAGGATATAACAAATTCTGAAAAATATTTAAATTGTTTAGAAATTTAACTTTACAGATGGGAATAGAAATATGTTAAAAGGGAACAGATTGGACTAATTGAACGGAATGTTTAAGACATTTGTAAATGTAAAAAAAGTCCTTACATTATATTGAATTTCATGAATAAAATATTAAACCTATACAAGCGAAAACAAAAAAAATATTATAGAAATTAAAAGCATCTGTTAAAAACCATGAATATATTAAAATTCGGTTAATACTGGGATTGAAAATATTTATGACAGTAAAGGAAGTGAATTAATATTTAACTTGGGATGGATAATCTAGAGGCAAAAAATAAACTTACACTTTAATATTAAAATACAATAGTTTTACTAAAATGAAAAGAATTGATAAAATTGCAGTATATATATACATGGAAGCTCCGCCCACTATGCTGAATGCTAAATTCTGTCATTCCCTTTTCCAAAGACAAAAAAAAAAAAATTAAATGCTGATTATACTTTTTTTAAAATTTAACATTCATTTAACCAGTTCACACTATAATGTTGTCTTTTATTAATTGGGTTAGAGCAAATTTACTATTAAATAAACAATTATTGGTCCAATTATTAACAGTTTTTTTATTTTTACAGATACCTTATTTCTGCTTAAGTTTTATTTTACCCACACTTAATTATAAAATAATATATATCAGAATCTTATAAAAGAGTTGCCAAAATATTTATAATACCATATAATACTAAATCATCCATGCACTTTACTATTGTTACACAATGCTTTATTTACAACCCTCTTTTATAGTTTACAGTTTCGATTGCCTCTTTACAACTAAAACATAATACAAATATATGAATATAAATATACATGAATATATAATTTACATTCTATATATATATATATATCTTATAATCATCAGCTATTTATTACCTTTTAAATATTATATAACTTTTATTCTTTTTTTACATTCTATATTTATTAATTAAAAACTTTCTATTTGTGTAACAGTAGTAAAGTGCATGGATGATTTAGTATTATACAATATACATTTGGCAATGCAATAAGAAAGAGTAATTATTAATGTTCATAATAAAATATTTTCCCCATATTAAATAAGTCTTAACTATTTTATAAAATGAAACATTTCTTTAACATATATTTATTGTTAAATAAATAATTTTTAATATTTCTTTCAGAGTACAGTATTTTTAAATACAGATAGTTTTCTCCCAGAATTTTAACAACAGTGTGTTCTCTTTTATAAGAGTGGCCATTTATATTCAGGATTCTTAGCGTGCGACATTATTGGATATTACTTCCATTTCACTTTTTCATTACACACACACACATACACCCAAGAACAATTATGATAAAAAAAAAGTCACACTTTTTTTTTGGAGCAGGTAAGAAATAACATAGAAATGAATGAACAAAATAGCATACGATCTAAAAAAAAATCTTGAAAAGTAGAATAAGAATAAAAGATTACTTTTAAAATATAACAATACGTATAGATATGGGTGTGTGTTGATAGTATAGCTGTCAGCTATTATAATTGACTTAACAAGAAATAGCGACATTACATTACATTACGCATGCATAATTTTGTCTTATATGATCATATTTCCACAAGATTTAAATTCATTATGTAAAATTTGTATAGTGATATAAATAATAGATATGCAAATATATATGTAGATATGGTTGTTAATAAAATAGAAACTCATATAACACTATAATACTATTCAAAACAAGAAAATTTTTACTAAAATTCTTCCACAAGCATGGTTTCATCTATTAATAGATAGACCTTCTCACATAATTATTCTATTACTCACTCTAAAAAAACTTACAATTAGCATGGACTGAACTTAAAATACTTTAAGCAAACTAATTATATATGGAGGTTACACCAAAAAAGCCGAAGCAGATGAGGTAAAGTATAATGTGCAAAAGCACTGTTAGATTAAATGCAGATTTATATTTATTTATTGCCAAAGGTGTTTACATTATAGGCAGTCTCCTCAAAGATTGTTTAATTTCATTATCAGTATATATATATATATATATATATATATTTGAGTATAATACATTTATTTTATTTGTGTTGACCTGCTTGATATGTATATATCCTGAGATAACAATAGATGGCTAGTCAGCAGGTGACCCATAGTTTACTGCAGATAGATACAGTATTCAGGCACTTAAAGTTTATAGGCAACATTTGTAAATACAATTAAAAAGAAACTGTAAGTAAGAGTAGCTTGTCATAGGTGATTAACATTGTCATATATATAGATTAAGCAAACTTCAATAATGGGATTCCAAATTATTGTTGAGAAGTTACATGTTAACAATGCAGAAAATTGGTGTTTGTACATGAAGCACATGGAGAAACATATTCATTAATAAAATTGAGGATGACAACCTAAAGGTAGTGAAACTGATGTGGCTGGTAGGCAAAGATGTTCTGCAAATAATGAAAAAACTTTGTGAACTGAAACCTCCAGAAGAAATAACATATCTTGAGCTCATAGAATAATTAAGTACTGGATAAGAAGTATCAGCAATATGATATAGCACTGAGAATTTCCAAAATGGTGTGAATTTAGTGTTGAATTGGATAACAACCTCCTTAGTCAATTACTATGGGAGATAACTGACAATAAGTTACATCAAGTTCTCCTCAGTAAAGTAGCCTTGACATTTAAGCAGACAGTGGATAAATGTATACACAAAAGTTAGTTATAAAGAATGTTGTACAATTCTAAACTAATAGAAATAAGGACACATAAAATAATGCTGAATAAATGCAACATTCAGACCATGAGCTGTGAACACTCTAGAAAAGTTTTTATATGCTACTGTTGTGATGAGAAGAGTCATTTAAAGAAGACCTGCAATTCAAAAGTGATAAATGTTACACATATAAGAAAACCTGCTATTTAGTTGTGTTTGTCACACAAAAGATAAACATATAAAAAGAAGTTATAAGTAGATTTCAAATTGTTGTGAGGAGGAGTCAAAAATAAAATTGAATTGAAAACAATAAACAATATAGACAATAATCATATTTGTTTAAACACATACATTCTCAGGTAAAAATAATATGGAAATTGACAGCAGTGTGAGGTTGTCCCTAATTTAAGTAAAAGAATGGACAAATTAAATAAAAAAGGGTGAAAAAGGGTGTCACTATAGAAAAAGCAGAGGTTATAACCATGAACTTAAATGAAAATGAAATAGATAGATGAGGTAAAGTAACATTGTAGATCAAGTTGAAGGTTAAAATAAAATTACTGCCATTGCATATCATGTAAAGAGTCCTTACTCCCAGTCTAGGCAGAAATTGATTTCTGCTGTTAGGAATTTGAGTAAAAAGAAATAATAACTAATGATTTACATTGGTATTGCAAATTTTGGGGAGGAGTCTGGGTCAATTAAAGATACAGCAGCAGCAAGAGCATGAATAGTCAGATTGTACACATTGTAAAGATTGCCAGTCTATTGCTATGATGCCCTCAAAGAAAGTTAGAGCTTTGGATTAAAGACAAAAATCTTGGGAAGGACTTCATGGGGATCATTTTGGACTATTCAACAGAAGTATATTTCTGATACTGATAGAATCTTACCCAAAATGGATAGAATACTAAAGTGTCAAGAGTACCAACATAGAAAATACTATGAAGGTTTTAGATAAAATTTAACATATAATGTTTTCCAAAATTATTCTTTAGGGATAATAGCACATTGAACAAACTGATTTGGATAAAGAAAGCTATAAAGTTGATGATACCATCTGGATACATAACATGTTAAACAATTTTAAAATAAAAAAAAAAAATAAATATAATATTTAATTTTTTTTTTTTCCTCCCCCCCCCCCGCCGCCCCGCCCCCCCCACATATTAAAGGAAAAGAAAACCAAACCCCAACCCAGGCCGACCCCCCCCCCACCCACCCCCACCACAAACAAAAAACAAACCACCATCCCTCCTTTTTTTTTTTTTAACAAACAAAAAAACAAAAACACACACTCCCACACCCCCTCCCCCCTTATTTTATACAAAAACCAAAACAGAAAAAAAAGAAAGAAAAAAAAGGAACCCAACATAAACAACAAAACCACCCAAACAAAAAAAAAAGGCCGGGCTTCCACAAATTGAAAAAAAAAGAAACACAACATAAATTAATTTTATTATTTTATTTAAATATAAAAATTACATTATTCCAATAAGGGAGGAGGAGAAGGTGCCTCACAACAATCCGCCACCCCAATTTTTTTCTAAACTAATTTTTTTTCAATAATTAATAATAAAATATTTTTTTTTTTTAAAAAAAAAAGAAAAAATAAAACCACCTTTATAACATGTTAAAGAGAAAATGCTTTCTAGGATTTAAAAATGTGTTATTTCAAGACAACTATGAGAAGTACAAACTACAAATGGTAGAATAATGAGAAGATGCACAAATCATTTGAAAGTTCATTATCCATAATTGTTAAAAAAAAACCAAGTGTTAGTGCTAATTCGAAGTTAAAGTGATACTATTTCAATAAAAGAAGTAAGTAAGGATACAGTACACAATCTGTTGGACTTAAGTTTATGTAATGAGAAACATTGATTTGGGAAATGTGATTTAATAAATGAGTTGCAGATTTTTCCAGATTTAAATTTATGCTGTTCAAAACAATCGTTACAGGAAAAAGAGGAAGTCACTGAGTAGGAGAAGAGAAAAGAATTTCATTTGTCTAAACCTGATTGAGAATGCAAAACAAAAAAATTTAAGACTGCAACCTTATTTTTTTGTAAAGAAAAGTTAATCATAGTAGAGTGAGGAGAAAAATAAAATATGTATAGTCTTATAAATAATAGATGTGTATATATGTACATGTATATAATTCTAAGGTAAATAATGTTTTATTATGGAAAATAATTACCGCGCAACATTTACATAATTATTCTGTTATTCACTCTAGAAAAATTTACAAAAAATTAGCATGGACTGAAGTTAAAATACTTTATGCAAATTAAATATATACTAAGAATACACATTAAAAAGTAGTAGCAGATGTGAGTATATTTTCAAATTTGTTTCTGTCACACAGCCTTCATTCCAAATTCCGCTATATCACAGCTATCCAGCAACATAAAAATATCCCATTTTCATTTATTATTCATGTATTAGGCAAACAACTTTCACTCATCAGGTTAGTTATAGCTCATCTGGATCTCCATGCCAATGTTGGCATTTTGATATTTTTTTATTACAACCCTATCTCACATGATATGTATGTGTGTGTATATATATTTAGAACTCAATTTCAATACTATATTATTAGATATTCTTCCTCTTTTATAAAATAAATTAATTGGTTAAAATTAATAAACATTAAATTATTTCATAATACATAAGTCACATTCCAAACCTTATTGTATCCAGTATCAACCATTTTGTACAATTATGAATTCCATAATAAATCAGAATACTGGGTTCACTTTTTCCTGGAGAACAAGATCCTGAACCTATGATCAAAGATCAAATTAAAAATAATTAATATTAATTTTAATAATTTTATTATAAATATTAGAAATGTAGCTAAAATTAATAAATAAAATATATTTTATAAGAAAATGTATAAATTAAGGATTTTATATTTTGTAATCTATTCTTTCTATCCAGATAAAATATCTGAATAAATAGAAAATGTTCAATATTGATAATTGTTTCCATTAGATAGTATATTGCATTTCATATCTGTGCTTGAAAGCAAACATTGTACAATAAAGATGAAGCCAAATGTATTATAATAGTAAAGAGAAGTGTTCACAAAAAATATGATGATTAATCAAGTGAATAAATAATTATAACAAATTATACATAATATACTGTTAAAAAAATTCAGTGATTTCTACTGTATAAGTTATCAATTCTAAAATATCAGTCCTGAAACAAGTTTTATTATCATTGCTGCAGACTACACAAATTATACATAATGTATAGTTTAAAAAATTCAGTGATTTCTATTTCATAAATTATCAATTGTAAAATATGAGATCTGAAAAAGGTTCATTATCTTTACTCCAGACTATAAGCACTAGCAATTTAAAGGCAGAAGTTTAACAATTAACAAAAAGATTTAAGAATGATAGGGTGGATTAAAACCACATATGGGATATAGTTATTTGCTAATTATGGTTATTTTAGATGATTTTAATGTACTGGAAGCAACAAAAAGCATAAAAATATTATAATCCTTTTAAATGAGTGAATAATACCTTTTAATATAATAAAGGTAATGTTTTGAAGCTAAGGAGAAAGTAAGATGAACATCATTTGATATGGATAAATTGAGAGGTTTTATTTAATCATATATGCAACCCAACCTCTGAACTCTTTTAGAAAGAGATACCCAACTTAATGATGTGGAATTAAAACAAAAATGTACATTCTAATAATATATTGAAAGAAGCTTTAAGATATTCAAATGATATGTTAATTCAAACTATTAGAATCATTCATTTAGATTGTTATTGATATTGTTTAAGTGCTGACTGCTTTCATGTATTTTATTTGTGAATATACAAACTCATAATAATGAGCAATCTGATATTAAAGGTACTTCCATTTTCTAATTTCTAAAAAAAAAAAGAGGATAAAAAAGAGACAATTTTTGTGGTTTATTATTATTATTCACTGCAACAAGAGTATTTTCAATGATTTTATTGAGTATATTACTTGACCACAGACTCAGTGATATTTTAATAAATCAAGAAATAATATAGATAAGAATTTTGGTGCTAGGAAAATGCAAAAGATGTGTTATAAAAAAGGTATGATTTATGTAATACTTTTATTAATTTAGATAAGGAATTTGACTCAGTTCACCAAAAAGATTCAAAATGTTTGACATTAGCTGGCTGTCAATAGAAGGTCATGCACAAGATGCATGGAGATAAAAACAGATTTGCATATTAGCATCAACTTTATTTTCCATATTTATTACATGTCTTTGAAACACTTTATAAGCTACTTTATAAATCAGGCACCAATATATAACACAGATATTTGATGGTAGTCTTTTTAACTTAAATACCATTATAAGTAAAAACAACTTCTTGGATATTAGATTAGAATAAATTGATGCCTATGCTAGTCTTATTAAATTAAATAATGCTTTGAGTAAATTTGTAAAGAATTTACTTTACACAAATGCTTTATCATCCAATGATAAAACTCTTTAATATATTTTGGTCCATATGATTATCAATTGGAGAATGTTGATTATTTTAAATATTATGATAGAAAAGTAAAATTGGGTATTAATACAAAATGCATACGTAACAGTAATATTAGGAAATGTTCATTCAATGGTGGTCAATAATATTCTCAATATATGAAAGCAAGTTCATGAGACCAATTTATACATTTATCAGCTGTCTGGATGCAATGATATAAAATCTATAATTATATAAGTAGATTTTTGTTGATTTGGCATGAAAAATTGATGAAATGTTCTTTACACAGTATATTATTGTTAACATGAACATGATTTCATGGGAAATAAAAATATTGCTTAAATAATATACTTCTTGAAATATACTAAACAATATTAGTTTTTTTCCTCAAAATAATATAGCTGAGAATAGAATACAATGAAGAGTTTTGATAAGATGTTGAAGTTTTTAATTTATTAAAAAAGATATTAAAAGACATCATCATAAGATTAATATGAGATATATATGGATTTTTTGTATATCACAAATTAATTTATATATTCATTATAAAACTTTATTTTTCGTTTTTCTTTCTTCTATTTTCACTTCTTATTATTGAAAATAACTTTGGTCATATTTATTTAAAAATGGTTGCTGAAGAATAAATGAAAAAAATCAAAGCCCAAAAAGTTTTAATTTGTCATTTGCCATTATTCATAAATTTGCAAATCCACAAATAAATATTTACAAACACTGCAATTTTTTTTAAAGATTTATGGAATTAACTTATATAATATTCAAGATACAATAAATATTTTGAAATACTCTCTAACCCAACATGAGGCAATAATTAGTCAAAAAAGAGCAGCCATTCCTTCTTGTATCTCATTTATTAATGCACAGGTTTGTCTAAAATACTTTGGTTAGAAAGAATAAATATTTAAATCAATCTTGCAATATATCAAAATATATAACAAAGTATTTTAAACAAAGCTCTAGATTAATATATGCTCTTTTCTTGTTAATTATTGCTTTATGCTGTGTTAGAGAGTATTTCAAAATATTTATTAACTAGTGGCCTGAGTCTTAGTCTTGAATATTATATACATTAAAGCATTGGAGGTATCCAATTACATATATAAGCATTAAAATAGTATGGGAATTTTTCCATGTAATATTTTAGATAAAATTTCAGTTCTATGTAACCTTACAACAAACAATTAATATTGTCATTGAAAGCTATAGTATTAACAATAGTATTTGTTTGACCATTACTAAGCCAAAGATGGAATCACTCTTAGTTTAATGCTTAACTGATATGACTACTAAGAAAATTTGTTTGCATTGAAGTGTATATGGAAGAAGTGTTCTAAGCAATATATATTTTATATGCATAATAATTTTTGTATTAATTTCTCTAAATTTCTACAAGTAACCAAGTATTTTCCATAAAGTATTATTATATTAGTTTAATATCTTCATGGATCTATAGAAGTAAACATTGAAATATAATGAAAAGTTTTCTGTATAATAATCTAGATAAAATTTCAGTTATAATATTGTGATGTGATATGATGCACTGTGACTTCTTAAATGGAGTCAGGAATCTCTCAGCAACTATGCCCAGAAAAACCTATTAGCCACTTTACCTTTCCTTTCCATTTCCCACCCTAAGTTTTCCCATAATCTGCTCCATCCCATTTCCACAACATAATCTTTGTCAACTCTGTGGCCTTTATATCTAAATCCCCCTTATATTTTTCCAAACATAACTTCATTATTTATACCTTTCTGCTTTCAAATATTTACATTCAATTAATAGATGATATGATGTGATGTACTGTGACTTCTCCTTAAATGGAGTCAGGAATCTCTCAGCAATCATACCCACAGAAACCTGTTCACCACTTTATTTTCCATTCCCCACTCTAAGTTTTCCCATATGCTGCTCCATCCCATTTCCACAACATAATCTTTGCCAACTCTATGGCCTTTGTATCTAAATTCCCCTTATCTTTTCCCAAAACCCAGCATAAAAAACAATAATCCACTTTCTGTATAATCACTTTTTTCAAATTTATTCTTTCATAACCTCATTATTTATACTCTTTCTGTTTTCAAGCATTTACATTTAATTAACAGATGCCTAATATTTTCTATTCCTTCCTTACACAATTTACAGACTAAATCACCCATATTTTTCCATTTACATGTATATTCTCTTGTTGCTAAAGATCCCATTTGAGCCTTAAACAATAAACTACTTTCCTTACTATTATCATATATTAACTCGCACCTACTATTCTGTTTTTCTTCTCTATATATTTAAACTCTTTTTATTCTCCATACTAGTTCTCCAATTCTCTAACTCCCTATTCTTTATTAATAAATCTATTCTTTTATCCCATTCCTTACCACTATAACACTCAACAATCCTCCTAACACAATCATCCCATCTTTTATACAAATATACTGATATAAATTCTTCTTTATCCAAATCTTTTGCATACCATATTACCTTTCTCACCCATTTTGTTGCCTGCCCTTTACTCATAACCCAATTAAATACTATTTTGGCTATTCTTTTATTATCCATAAACTGAAATCTACCAAACATTTTCATTTTACTTTTTGCATCTCTCATATAAAAACTTGATCATCTCATTTCTCCTTGAATTGCCTCTCTTGTTGTCCGTACATCTGCATCCAATGCATGTCTTCCTACTTCCCTTTGTACTTTTTCTAAGTAATCTAATACCCCTTTATTAATACATAATGCATCATTACCATATGTTAATCCTGCTACTGCAACTCCCTTCCATATAATTCTAGCTACATCATATTTATTATAGGAAAATACTGTTAATTTCTTTATCAACCTCTTTCTTTTCTTTGCTTCATTTATTAATTTTCTCTCCCATTCATCCAAACAATTTGTCTGATTACTTAAGATAATTCCCAAATAACTATATCTATTCACCACACTTAACTTTATATCTCCCAATAAAAATTCTACATCTCTTTCCCCAGTATTAACCATCATTATATTTGATTTTTCTTCATTAAATTTAATTCCTATCTCTTTACCCACCCTTTGCACATGGTCTCAGCATAACATCCATATTTTCTCTTCTTTTTGCACACAAAAATATATCATCTGCAAAAAAAAGACCTGACAAAATATATACTTCCTTACCACCTATTAACGGTATCTCTATCCCTCTTCCTAATCTTTCTATTACTCTTTCCATTTCACTCAAATACAACAAAAAAACAAAATAGGTGACATAGGGCATTCTTGCCTTAGTCCTACCACATTTTTAACTTTAACTGATTCTATATTCCCTAATTGATATATATAGTAATTATTTTCATATAATTTCTTAATAATATCCACTAAAGCTTCATCCAATCCCAAATTTGCTAAACTTATCCATAATCTATTTCTATTTACTCTATCACAGATCTTCTCTATATCTATAAAACTCACGTATAACTGTCTACCTGAATTCCTACTCATATCCATAAGTTGTGTAACTACAAATAAACTATCTCCTATATGCCTATCTAATGTAAAACCTCCTTGCATTTCCCCCACTACATTATCCCCTTCCATTCATTTTACAACTCTTCTAGCCACCATATATGATACTTTTGGAATTTATATATATATATATTTAAAACGATGCTGTTAATAGTATTTTAGTTAGGTCAAGTTACCATGTTCACAATCAATCTGAAGTTTGAGTATCAAAATGAAGCTTAGACATTTACTCAAATCAAAAACACAAGATTTTTATTTCAGGTAGCTGTCTCATAGTCAGTCTAACTATCTGATATAAAATAAAGTCTTGTTGTATTTTTATATTGGACTACTTTTATCATCTAATATAAGTATTGAATGTCTTTAGAAAAAATTAACTTTATTTAAATATTCCAAATATATTCAACTGTTAGTAATAGCACATCAAATAGTATATGCACAACATTTCAGGTGTTGCTGGCCTGATCAGTGACAGTATTAGCATGGGATTTGAACCTGGATCCTTAGATTCTTGAGTATTGAATTTTAAAGTAATGCTCTAACCAACTGACATACTTATCTATGAGGTTCCTCCTGATTTCTCCACTTTTTCATAAGAGCAAAGTTGATTAGTGGTTTCCATACATTATGTATAGTCACACTAGGTTGACTTAGCTTCTTAAAATTTTCTTCTTTGTACCTTTTTTTCTCTATCCAATATTTTTGTATTTTCCCAATTGAATATATGTTCATTAGCACATACATGGTCTTCTACCTTAGACACATCTGTTTTCTCTCATTTAATCATCAGTTTGTGTTCTTGCAAGCACTAAAGACATTCAATAGTCATATTAGATGATGGAAATAATCCAATATAAAAATACAACTAGAACACCATCACAAATCTTCAGGAAAATAAAGTCTGTTTAGCTGTATGGACCAGACCAATCTGGTTTGGCCAGATGAGTCTCAATACATTGAATGTAAAAACAAAAAAATATGATTGTAATATGGTGTGGCTTCCAAACCTCTGATTTTAACTTTATTTTATAATAAATTCTTGAAATATCAAAACTTAATAAAATAAAAGTATACAGAGAGTTAGAAAAATCAGAATTATAAATGTTATTTGTAAATAAATGAAAGAATAATTATTACAATATTTATATAAAAGTATTTGAAAGAATAAACAAAAATCTATTATAAAATATTTTATAAAGCATTTGAAATTACAATAATTTATAAAAAATAACCCAATAGTATAGTTTACCTAAAAAAAATTGTAGAGTGCTTGCTGTACTGGTATTCAAAGGAACAGTTATCTGAAAATATATATAGTGATTATATTTTTTAAGTATGACTATAACAATACGTGATTTTCATATTTAACGCATACCTTATATGGATATTATTTATTTAATATTAGATACACACTACATATATAATTATTACACGTTTGCAACATAAATGATTGGTAATCACTGAGTTACAAACTTTCCCCTCACCAATAAATAGTACATTAAATTTCATGTATTAATCGCCAATTCCTCAAACAAACATAAATTAAACTTACATCAGAACTTAAAAATCCTATATAAAAACAAAATTAGACAATAACATCTGTGAAAATGAAATTGCATGTCTTACTTAATTCTGCCTGGAACTATTAAACAAACCCAAATTCATTTTAATAATGCTTACATCTGCAATAAATACAAATATTTCTCCCACAGTTCTTGTGTAATTTCATTTTTATTTAAGATCTGTAGGTGTAGACAAAAAAGTTACTTTCATTTGCTTGACGATTTGAGTGCTAATACAGGCATAGGGAATGAGAAAGATCGTAGCTTGGAATATATCATACGTATATATATATGTACAGAGATCAGCATTAAAATTTAATCTCCCAGATCGATATTCACTTACCTATATATTTGTACTCAAATATATGAACAATGTAGGAAAACAGTACTATGAAAATAATATGACTACACTGAAGCCAAATTATTTTGTTATTGTTGAAATCTCAAATAACTGAGATAAAAATCGATACATAATGTGAGTTCATCCATAACATGTATCAAAAAAGTGCAAGTAAAAATGTAAAGCGAAAAAATAAAAAATGTCAATCGTACGTAATTCTTTCTGCAGTATTTTATCTCTTAAATTGATGTAAATTAGTTTTTTAAAAACTAAAATAGTGATTACTTGATAGAACAGAAACTTTGCTTAATAATTCAGAATACAGTTCAAAAAAAGTCACAGCAAAATGGTAAAAATAATAATAATAGGATAGCTTTATTGCTCGGCAGTTACTATAAAGTTCGAATGCCGGAAGTACCAGACCTGGAACTTATCCGAGTACTTTTAAGCTTTTCTGATACTTTATCACTATACTAAACCACACAAAGCAGAAGGGATGTAATAAAATAAGCCTAATTAATAATAAAAAATAAAAATTTTTATTGACTGATGAAAATAATCAGCAATATTTTCCTGCGATAAGTAAATATATATAAAATCTTAAGAGACAATTTTCGAGTTTAAAGAAGATCAGATGAGTTAAACATGTTTTTTTAATTTTTTTATCAACAGTTAAAAAATTAGATAATCTCTCCAGAAACTTCCCAAATATAAGGAATATTTGTGATTTTGCAAGTGTTCTTAACAAGTTTTTATACTTTCAACTCAGCGCTTTTAAATAAATTTTAACTCGGCAATACACACACAAAAAAAGCAAACACATAACAAATGAAAGAATTAAAAGTAGAACGCATTAAGAAATTAGAAAATTTTGTTTATCAAAGTAATTCTAAAAAAGATTAATTACTATTAATTTCCAAAATATTGATAAATGCGTCCAAAGAAATTACAATTACATTAGAAATTCATTGAAATCAGGGTTTGCCTGAGCTATATATATATGCAAACTAGACAATCACCTAAACTGCGAAAATTTAGGGTGTCATAGCTACTTATCAGCTAAAGGGAAATATCAATTATTTTAATTAGACAAATATATATACACATTTAGAGCTGTAGCAAAGTTAAAATTTAAATACGAAAGGAGTGTTTTATTTTGTTTATTGTTTCTTTATGAATACATCTAGGGTGCCCCATATGTTACAAAATTAAAAAAATAAAATGCAACTTATGTTACTTGTAGATCAATTAATTCTAGAAGAAAGTAAACTTCAGGAGAAAAAAAAATAGGATGAAACTCAAATGCTACGTTTAGAGAAAAAATCTTGAGTTGTAATCTATAGATTCATTCTTTACAATTATTTTAAAGTAAATTTTTTTGCTATTTCTTTTAAATTCATGATAATAATTAGTGCATTAGTTTTCCAGATTTATTTACTTGAGTTCAAATAGAAAATAAAGCAGAAATTTTCAGATAGTTAAAAAAAATTTCAAATAGAATTTTTTTCAGGTAGCTGGTCATAACAACCCTAATTAGCTTTTCAGTATTGGCTGCTATCAATGTATGTTGACTTTTTAGCTAAAGAATAACGAAAGAGAGTTCAAAAAGTTTGACCAACAAGCACTTATCTAGCATTGTGAACAATATTTGCATCTCTTACAATGTTTTATTCTTTTCTTCAAACATTTTTGTCAAATTTCTATGTACAACTATAAAGTTAACAAACCTTGCATAATGACCGCCTTCTAAAAAAAGTGTATCCATGTGACAAATATATGATAAACAAAATAGATGACAAAATGCCCATATCATTATTTCTTGATATAATACTCTGGTCTTGCTGACTTTGTGCAGTGGTAGAGTGGAAACTTTGGAGCTCCAAGTCTATGGATTATATATCCAGTTCTTTCATTTTGATGCCCAAATGTTTTGTGAATCTCTGAGCAATGAATCATTTGACTATTTTTTAATAAAATATTCTAATTATTTTCATATTAAGTAACTCTCTGATTTATCAATAAATTTGTTAATAATAGTTTAGTTTTCATGTAATGACTTTTCTTTTAAAATATACTTCAGATTAATCCATTCTCAATTTCAAAATACATATCAATTTATTTTCTTTTTAAAATATATCTTTCCAATATTAATAGTTAGAAACATAATAACAACAAATCACTGAATTTGTTAGATCACATCTAGTGCCATGTGTAATAAGTTAGAATAAATAGTGATTATGAGATAAATAGTGAATTGAAATTCAAATCCACAAATCAGTTTCCAGTTTTAACTTTTATTCATAAGGATTGGAATTCTAAGCTGGAAATAATGCAGTTATGCACCCAGAAAACATCTTTACATAACTGTTGGGTTAAAAACTTTAGGGAATTTTAATTTTCAGGCTGTTTATTCAAGCTTACTATTTATCACATTAGAATAGAAAGTTTCTTATTTTTTTATTTTAAAATGTAAATTTATATAATATTTAAACAAGATTATATTAAATTTTTGTTTATAGAAATTGCAACAGCTATATTTTGGTTATCATTTCAGATATCCCATGTGGAGTGAAGTGTGATGATTTAATATGTTAGAATTATGTTCAATAGTTATTGGATTTTTTTTATGGTTATTATTATAATAAAATAGAGTTCTAAAAACAATTTTCACAATAATTTAGGAACAACTATTAATTAAAATCTATTGATAAAGAATAGATAATAAATGATTATGTATTCACTGAATCTATAAACTTTTCGTGTGCTAGTTACATCAATGCACCATTCTCTATGCAAATCTGACTTAATAAAAGTAGTGTAAGAATATAACCAATGAGTGTTTAGAATATTTATAAATTCTGTTATCATATACATATATAAAGAGCATGGTTTTTTTAATCTTGGGTTCTAGATCCTCACTGAAAAGAGCCATAGCTCGAAGCTGGGGATGAGGACAATCCTAGATAAAGATTATTTGAATGTTTTCTTTTGAGCTATCAGATGCTCTTTATATCACATATTTGTAAATGCAAACTATATAAGTCATAACATATGACTTGATTTTATTATATATATATGAAAAAGAAAAACAACTTTTATATACGTAAAAACCTGCTATCGCTTGTATTAATGATCAATAGATGGAGCTTTACCAAGACTTCCAAACAAGCGTATTCTGTTTACATAAACGTCAGAGTCAATATTCACTGTCTCTTTCATTTTGCTCCACCCTCAGATCAGCTGATTTCAAGCTGATTTGCTCTCATCAGTGAAGGGATAGGAGTTATAAAACTAGACCTAAAAACTGACTCCAAGCGTTTATGCAAAACGTTTCTATCAGTTTGCAAGCATGAATTTTTTAGACACGTTAATGTCTTCAAACTTTTACTATGTGGAGAAACTGAACTGAAATCAGACCCATATAGCTATCTTGTTTGATAGGCTGAGTTTGAAGACATTAACGTGTCTAAAAAATTCATGCTTGCAAACTGATAGAAACGTTTTGCATAAACGCTTGGAGTCAGTTTTTAGGTCTAGTTTTATAACTCCTATCCCTTCACTGATGAGAGCAAATCAGCTGATCTGAGGGTGGAGCAAAATGAAAGAGACAGTGAATATTGACTCTGACGTTTATGTAAACAGAATACGCTTGTTTGGAGGTCTTGGTAAAGCTCCATCTATTGATCATTAATACAAGCGATAGCAAGTTTTTACGTATATAAAACTTATTTTTCTTTTTCATAAATGTACCTTTAAAGTTTTCTTGCAATGATATAGATTGCAGAAACTTTTACTATGTGGAGAAACTGAACTGAAATCAGACCCATATAGCTATCTTGTTTGATAGGCTGAGTTTGAAGATATTAACGTGTCTAAAAAAAATTCATGCTTGCAAACTGATAGAAACGTTTTGCATAAACGCTTGGAGTCAGTTTTTAGGTCTACTTTTATAACTCCTATCCCTTCACTGATGAGAGCAAATCAGCTTGAAATCAGCTGATCTGAGGGTGGAGCAAAATGAAAGAGACAGTGAATATTGACTCTGACGTTTATGTAAACAGAATATGCTTGTTTGGAGGTCTTGGTAAAGCTCCATCTATTGATATATATATTAAATGTAAAATACGATAACCGTTATAAAATATTATATATATAAAAAAGAAATTTTAATGGTAAATACAATATTATAGTTTAAATTCTTTTGTAGTACTTTCAATTACATGGTAATCCTCATCAGCTTTAATTGAATTTCAAATTTTTTAAACTTAATGTTACGTATATTTCCATAAGCTGTGTATGGCCATATTTGCAACTTGCCTATTAATAACATCTTCCTTATATTTATCAATCATAATTGCCTCTTTTTAGGATTTCTTTCTTTCATTAATATTTTTATTTCACTACTATTAAATTTAAATTTATAATTACAAGTCTTTTCATGGCCAAAGAATACTGAAGCTGTATTAAATTGACTATTTACATTATTTTTAATTCGATTATATAATAATTGATGTTCCTTCAATCTTTTCTCCACAGAATATTTTGATTCACCGATATATAATTTCTGACATCCACATGAAATCTGATAAATTATATTACTTCTTTGCAATTTAGGAATTATACTCTTAGAATTATTAATCAATCGATTAACATTCGGAGGAACACAAAATGAAATATTATACTTTTCTTTAAATATATTCTTAATTAATTTAGATTGCATGTTATTTATAAACGGCATAGATTTTTTTTTTTTTATCTAAAGTACCACAGCCAACTCTCTTCTTATTATTAAATGAATTTACTGTATACAAGATTTGGTTTTTATCATAACCAACCTTTAAAAGTTCATTTGCAAAGAGTTCAATATTTATAATTTTATTACTATTATATTTACACAATTTATCATTGCGATGCAAAAACGATTTCAGACTTGCCATTTTATGCACCATTGGGACATGTGACTTAAAATGAATATATCCTCTTTCTCCAATAGGTTTAAAAATTAATTTATAATTTAAATCAGTAGCATCTCTAAATATTTGTAAATCCAAAAATTTTATTTTTCCATTTTGTTCATTCTCAGTAGTCCATTTTAAATTGTTTAAATTATTCAAATTATATAAAAGATCATCAATAATGTCTTTAGGACTACAAACAAAAACATCATCAACATATCTAGCATAAATTTTAATATCTTCAAACTTATAAGAATTAAATATAATATCTTCATGAAGATATTATATTTAATTCTTATAAGTTTGAAGATATCTTATAAGTTTGAAGATATTAAAATTTATGCTAGATATGTTGATGATGTTTTTATTTGTGGTCCTAAAGACATTATTGATGGTCTTTTATATAATTTGAATAATTTAAACAATTTAAAATGGACTATTGAGAATGAACAAAATGGAAAAATACAATTTTTGGATTTATAAATATTTAGAGATGCTACTGATTTAAATTATAAATTAATTTTTAAACCTATTGGAGAAAGAGGATATATTCATTTTAAGTCACGTGTTCCAATGATGCATAAAATGGCAAGTCTGAAATTGTTTTTGCATCGCAATGATAAATTGTGTAAATATAATAGTGATAAAATTATAAATATTAAACTCTTTGCAAATGAACGTTTAAAGGTTGGTTATGATAAAAACCAAATCTTGTATACAGTGAATTCATTTAATAATAAGAAGAGAGTTGGCTGTGGTACTTTAGATAATCAAAAAAATGGATATCTATGCCATTTATAAATAACATGCAATCTAAATTAATTAAGAATATATTTTTAAAAAATTATAATATTTCATTTTGTGTTCCTCCGAATGTTAATCAATTGATTAATAATTCTAAGAGTATAATTCCTAAATTGCAAAAAAGTAATATAATTTATCAGATTTCATGTGGATGTCGGTGAATCGAGATGTTCTGTGGAGAAAAGAGTGAAGGAGCATCAATAATCGAATTAAAAATAATGCAAATAGTCAATTCAATACAGCTTCAGTATTCTTTGACCATGAAAAGACTTGTAATTATAAATTTAAATTTAATAGTAGTGAAATAAAAATATTAATGGAAAAAAGAAATCATAAAAAGAGGAAAATTAAAGAGGCAATTATGATTGATAAATATAAGGAAGATGTTATTAATAGGCAAGTTGCAAATACATCCATACACAGCTTATGGAAATATACGTAACATTAAGTTTAAAAAATTTGAAATTCAGTTAAAGCTGACAAGGATTACCACATAATCGAAAGCGCTAGAAAAGAATTTAAACTATAATATTGTATTTACCATTAAAATTTCTTTATATATATATATAACAATAAAAATAATAAATATAATGTTAATTAACTATTATATACAGTCTCTTTCAATCCACAGGAGTACTTTCGGTTACTGTTAAATTCAAAAAAGAAAATCACAGAAGTTTCACATTATGTGTTGTTATTTGCTTGTCTTACACAGTTATGATATACCATGTTATTATAATTAATAATAAAAATCCAGAAAATATATTATTAATAAAGTCATCTTACCATTTCTCTCTTACTTAAGCTATCACAAAAGATACTGGCATTATTACTAAAAACGGATCCACATTCTCCTCCAATATGACCTCCTGTTACACTAGACCTAAAACAAAAAAAAATCATGTATTTTATTTCTATTACCATCAGGTACACACATATTCTAAATAATACAACATCATGCTTTCATTAAACAATCTGGTTTCAATGAAAACATTTTGATGCAT
This sequence comes from Epiperipatus broadwayi, assembly GCA_028023455.1. Taxonomy (NCBI): domain Eukaryota; kingdom Metazoa; phylum Onychophora; class Udeonychophora; order Euonychophora; family Peripatidae; genus Epiperipatus; species Epiperipatus broadwayi. The sequence continues at coordinate 311,741 of JAQFVV010012696.1, forward strand.
AATTTCATTATCATGTTGATGTCAAATTCTTTTTACTATATATATATATATGAAATCTGGATAGGATGAAGATAAGCTATCCTGGAGTAAAATTTAGATTATTTATTTTAAAACTCAATATATCCCTAAATTATTCTAAAAATAAGTTGGATTACTGTAATTTATAACACTTCTAGATCTGCTTTGAAAATTATACACTTTAATAATATTAAAAATAATCAATTTAAAACAAAATTGAAATAGATGATTCTATAAATAAAAAAAATATTTAATACATCAACCCAGCTTTCATTCCTTAATGAAATCTTTTCAAAGTCTTGAAATGAAAGCTGGGTTGATGTATTAAATTTAGTGAGTCATCTGTTTTCAATTTTGTTTTGAATTGGTTATTTGTAATTTTATATATCATCATCATCAACCATTATCAATCCACTGCAGGATGAAGGTCTCTCCAAGTTCAAACTATCTTCTCCGATCTTTAGCTTTTCTTTCCCACATCACCCCTGCACACTTTCTTATTTCATCCATCCATCTCACATGTGGTCTCTTTCTAGGTCTTTTACAATCTCTTGGAATCCAGTTTAAGATTTCAATATAGAAGGCAACATTATGGACAAATTTTAATATTGAAAATTGAACATTTAAAATACTTTAATAACAACCAGTTTCTTAAGTTGCTTATCAATTTAGCATTATGCATAATATTACTAAACAAAATAATACAAATGTAATATTTTTATTATTATTATATACATTATTATTATTATTGTTTTTAAATACATGAAAATTGCTATTATATTTTTATTTAAAAAGTCACTCTCAGGTGTGAAAAAGCACTGGCCAATAAAAATAATAACCTGTAAACATTTTTTTGCATTCAAAAGGAAAACCTCTTATAAATGCAATCTCTGTTTTTTATATATTTATAATGCATTATAATAAATATATACATATTAACAAAAGCAAAGTATCATAACTTTTCTTACTTTCCTTATTATATAATAAATAATCTTCCACTAGCAGTCGAATGTTATAATTTAATTATTTTTAACATATGTATTTGATGAAATATTTTTGTGAAAATTTCAGTTATATTTTTATTTTAGAAAAATCACCAAGATGTTAAATGACAATGACCAATGAAAATAGTAAGCTATAAATGCTTTTTGCATTCTGTACTATCTGACTAAAAAATAATATTGTATGTGCATGTATATATGCATATTTTTCAAGAATATAAATAAAAATACATTGTTTGTTTGTAATAACTAATCAGACAGAATGTTGAATAAATTTCCTGTTAATACACTAGAAAAATAATGTATGCAGAATGTGCATTTGAAAATGAATTGTGCAAATATACACTAATTATGCAGATTATTCAGGTAAGATAAAATCTGCAGAAATCAGAGTGTCTGTGTTTTAGTGCATTATATTAGGAAATGAAGTGACAGATGATTGTGCATTCAGAGAGAAAGTGAAACACAATGCATGCATTTATAAAATGTGTGTATAAAAAATAACTATAATGTGGAGAGATACTGATATATTAAATCTAATCTAATGTCTGATGAAGTATACATTTTATGAAAAGATTTGTAACTGTATATTTGTTCATGCCAAATTAATAAACTTTGATTTGTTAAGTTTACATCATAGTGTTGAGTTTTATTCAAGATAATAAATATTGAGGTGTATTCAGCTGGTAATGCTAATATTGCCTCTGTACAGATCATTCAAAGGATGAACCTTTTTTAAATGCAATATTTGGTTCTTATATAAAATGTTTCAGTAAATATATACATGTTTAAAGAAATAAAGTCTCATAACTTTTCTTACTGTGTAATAGACTCTTCCATTAGCAGTTGTATATTATAATTTAATAATTTTGAACCTATATAATTGTTGACATATATTTAAATACATAAAAATTTCTGTTATATTTTGATTTTAGATAAATTACAGTTTGATGTTAATAGACACTGACCAATAAAAATAATAAAATGCAAATGCTTTTTGCATTCAAAAGGGAAACCTATTCTAAATGCAATATCTGGTTTTTATATAAACTACTACAGTAAACATATACATATTTAAGGAAATAAAATCTCATATCTAGCATCACCAGTCAATGTTGTCATTTAATAATTTTTAATTGATGTACTAACATCTGATTGTGATATTTTAAAAATAAAAATATAACAGGAATTTCCATATATTTAAATTATTTCAACAATTACATCTGTTAAAAATTATTAAATTATAACATTCATCTGCTGGGAGCAGAGTATCTTATACAAAAAAGAAATTAGAAAACTTCTAAGACCGTTTCTGTAAATATGTATATATTTACTATAACACTATATAAGACTCAGAGATTATATTTAAAAGAGGTTCCCCTTTTGAATGCAAAAAGCATTTACAGTTTACTATTTTCATTGGTCTTTATATATTACCGTCTGACTGTGATTTTTCTAAACTAAAAATATAACAGAAATTTCCAATGTTTATAAATATTTCAACAATTACATCTATTAAAATTAATATATATATATTGTAACGATATATATATATGTTACATTTAAATTTTTTTGTAGATATCTAATACTGAGTTAAATGCACAAACGTTCAAAATGCACAAATAATGAGTTATTAATTTATTAATGTTTTGTTTAAATATTGAAAATAAAATAAGCTAAAAGAATTTATAGAATCAAAGCAAAGATTCTAATCTTAAAATAAAATAATATTAAAACCCTTTTAGTCTTAAAAATAATGATGAGAGTGATTTTTTTTATAGCAAAAATAAAATTACAAACAGGTCCTTAGGGCAAATGATCATTAAAAAGATTATAAAATAGATAAGAGTCAGAAAAAACAAACAAAAGACTTGCTTTTCCTATCCAAGATATATATGCACACAGATAGCAGAGGAAAAATCTACTTACCAAAGAATCAATAAAATACATTTATGAAATATGTCAGATGGATTCGAGGATTCCAAGATAAGACACTTCAGGACTATAAAAAGAAAAGTTCAAAAGAAATCAAGAGAATTTGTTTGCCGTTGTGGAAAAAGAAAAAAAAACCTAAAAGTAGATCAAAGTAGGAGAGTTGTTGTTGCCATTGCTACAATGTAATTTGTTTAATCATGCTTTCTTTGGTCTGGCTGGTCAAAGGAAGCTTTCATCTCCATATCCCAGGATCAAATTACTGGAACAGTCTTCATAAATTGTCATCGTCCACAAGAAATGGCTTTTGTGTAAATTCAGATCTTCATCATGAGGGAAGTAGCCCAGAGAAAGAAAGAAAAATATAAATTATTAATAATAGAATGAACTATAAACTTTCTTTGAATTAAGATCTCTGAATATTATTTTTCTTTAAATATGAGCTATTAAGAGATATTATGAATTATAAACTTTCTCTGATGACCAAATCTGAACTTTATTTTCATAAACTGTGTAATATCAAAAGTCTCTTATCTCAAAGTTCAATGTAATCTTCATAAAATATGTATTATACTCTTTTTAATGCTTAGTGTACGGCCTGTTGGTAATATGACAAGATTTGGCTATTGTAAACCTAAATTTAGATATAAAAGTGAATACATATCATTATTTGTTCATTATTTGATTTTAAAATAAGTTCAATACATTAAACTAAATTTTTTAAAGAATAAATTAAATTATTAAACTGTATTAAATTTATGTTGAGTGTAGATGGCTGCCTAGGTTCCTTAAAGTTTATTTTAGTTTAAGGGGGTTTAATTTCAAACTATTTGTGTCATAATCGAACCAAGACTGGTGGAGGGATGTATGGGTGTTTATATCAATGTAATATGTAGTGCATTAGCATACAAGGCACCATGCCCAAATGAATGCATGGCCCAGAAGTGTAGCCATCATGTTGCAATGGACGTGGATGTATTTCCCATGCCATTGATCTCCTTTCACTCTATGGATTGGGACTATAAGTTGGTGAAGACTGCTCTCCCTCCATATTGGAGCATTTCATTTTATATGTTTCTTTATCCTCTTTTCCAGACAGATGCACATTTTTGTACTGGATGAAAATCATTCTTTTAAATAATATCATGCCACAGATGTATATTCCTGTTGGCATGGTTTTATGCTAATGCCTTCATGTTGCATTGGTTAGGTCTGTATATCAGGAAGCTAGCATTAGGTTAACTGTGAACTTTTAGTCTGGATTTGATTATTCTGAAGGTTCTTAATTTCATAGACTAGGTAGCCTATCTATGCTCAACATTCTAAAATATTAAATGATATAAGCTGTCCATCTGTGCAAATTATCAAGAATAATAGAATTAAATCTAGGTAATGTTAAATTAATCAAATACTCAAATTGCTTTTTTTAATTTATTTATATGCATAATAAATGTTTGTATTATTATTGGCAGCGGTTTATTTTATTATCTTTTTTCCTTATTAAAAATATATTTAAAATTTTATATCGTTAAATCTCAACTACTCCATGAGCTAGTATCTGGTGCGTATCGGTCGAAGTAAAATGGAAATTTTTTTTAACAAAGAAGTATCTGCCTACATTATAAATTTTCCAGGTTCAAATGGCCTGGTGGCACCCTGTATGGCAGATAGAAGAAGGGTTGATTCCCTTGACTGATATATATATACTTTAGGAAGATGCTTAGAAGTATTTGGCAATACAATGATGTCAAATTTATATGGCTGCGGGGGGGATTTGAGTTTTAAAAAAATCAAAAGATTAGTACTTTTTTATTTAAATCATTAGTGCTCAAATTTTCTGAACTGCAATACTAAGAAAGAGATGCTACCAAATCATATTAGAAACAACTATGGTAGTAATCAATGTTTATTGAAAGATCAACATAAGTATTATTAAATCAAAAATCAGCTTAATTATAGATTTAAACTTGTTCAGAAATAACTGATTTAAATGATGGCTTCATTGAACTTTTAATTGTCATTTTCGTTTCTATATTCACGTGTGTGAAGAAACTCTTCCAAATGTTTGATAAATGTATTGTTTCATTATGTTTATTAATGCAATTTGTTTTTGTAAAAATTTCTATAGCCTCCTAAATGCTCTTTGGTCATGGTTATTGCATATGGATATGATTTTATTTGAGAAATCTATGCAATGATCAGTGTACAAAACACAAAGAGAAAATATTGAAGATGTTGCAAATTTTTTCACTGCATTAATGAGTTCATCTCATGTAGCAATACTGCTTCTTCCTGTTTATGTAGATGTGCACATGCCACATGGAATCTCACAGACTTCTTGAACTTCCAGAGCAATTACATTCTTAGATTTGAGTAGAATGTTATTAATCTTTTGCGTAGGAAAGAATATTGTTTTTACATTGCAACATCTCAGTATCTTTACAATCTTGTCTTTGATTCCTTTTATATAAGGAATTCACACTCTAATAAAAGCATATTTGTGGGGGCTTTTACTTTGTGCATGGTATTTATAATGATAGTATTATAACCGTTCTTTAATGAGATATCACCTTTAAGTCTGATCTCTTGGCTTAATGCAAATGTATTTGGAAATAAAAATGCTCTTACAAAAGGTGACTTCACTATAGAGATTTGGCTGAATGATAATGAAATGATGCCTTTCGGTATTGATCAGTGTGTTTAGATTTCTTATATACAGAATATATATATAATCCAAACAAAATAACTACTAATATTTTAAATGCATAAATATTATGGTAAAAGAAGCTACATCTTTAATAAAAAAGGAGACAAATGAAAAATATAAGTTTTTGGGAAGAAATGCACAAAATTTTTGTTTTTAATTAGGATTCACACCCATGTGATTTGTTTGTTGTCAGAAAGATGTAAACATTCTGATATTTTTCTAATTGTTTTGATACAAATTATTACATAATAATGCTAACAAAATTGACTAAAGTGTTGAAAACTTTCTTAAACAAAGCTATAGTAAATATAAATAAACTAAATAAAATTATTACATATATGAAAATAAAGCATATTTACCATAGATCAGAATTAAAAGATGAATTAGAATCAAAGTTATCTCTAAAAATAAATCCATCTTTATGCAAAGACGTCATCTGGGGGAAAGGAGCAATATTTGAACTTGATCCATCTTCACAAAGCTGTATTGCTAATGTATCTTTAAAAATGATATTTTGATTAAGCATCGCAGTAGCCCTATAAAATATATATTTATTACATTAATAATTACCAGAAAATTATCAACAATATAGTAATAAATATTCAAAATATAATTTTTAAACAAAAAATACATAAAAACTATAAAAAAAGTGTTGTGGAGGTTCCCACCCTCGTTCCCATTATTTTTGATTACTATATTCTTCCAATAATGTTTCTTATTTTTTAAAATATTCACAACAGATGCCAATACTTATTTTAATGCACCTAACTTTCAGTCATTGTAATTAACATCTGTTGTTACTTTTACTGCCCCCCTAGTATTAATATGGGTGCTTCAAAAATACTTCTATAATAGAATAAGTAATTATTGAGAAAGTGTTTGTAAAGAATTCCATGGCATTATTCTAGCTCTTTTCCTAAATGCAAACTAGATTTCTCCATTCCGATCATATGCACCATTGAACCACAAGCTCATAAGTTAATATGGTAGCCATTAAATTCAAAAGTTCTTTTTTATTAATAAAATTTCTGGTTTTTTAAATAAAAAGGCAGACTTTGCCATAGAATGAACATTATACTATTCATGAAAAATTGTCTTTTGTGGTAAGTTTCCACATCTTTAAATCATTGCAACATTTTGCCACACAAATATTATAAAATTTTGATTTTCAACCCAACAACTGGAATAAGAACTTGGAAAATATAATTTGTAATAGCTTTTGTATCAACATCATCTTCAACATCATTTACAACTATTTTTCAATTTATTACAAAATAAGTATTTCTCAAAGTTTAATCCATTTTTTATATCATTATTATATTCTTCGCAACACAATTAGGTTTACTTTTTCTAAGTCTTCTACAATTTCTTGAGCTCCAATGTAATACTTCAGTTGTCTGTCAATTATTATCTCTTCTAATGAGATATTCATTCCAATTCCCATTTAACCTTTTAAGGTTTTCCATCTTTTTGTTTTATCATCTATTTATTGTGTTTGCAATCTTTCTTTACTATTCAGAAATATACATTGGACTGAAATTTTTACATTTTTCGTCTATTAAATATCCAAATCCCAAATTCTTAAGCAAGCACTGGTAAAATGAAATTTATTAAAAGTCTTTTTATAATAAACATCTCGCCCAATGTAGTCAATAAGTGAATTCTCCCCAAGCTCTAACTAAATAACTTAAATACATCCCACTTCTTATGTTGGATTATTCAAACTAAAAAAGTAATCATTTATTGGTTCAGATAAACAAACAATTACATCACCACATACATCAGAGTACAATCAATTTCAAAATGCTCTCAGGAGTTTACTGCAATATATAAGACATGGGATTTTTATTTATTCTGTTCAAAAGTGTCAGCAAGCATTTTACAGTTCACAGAAGTTGTAGTAGACAGTCACTGTTAACCAATGGGTTATATAAAATTATATACATGCTAATAGAAAAATGCAAATAGACTAGTATAAGACATAACACATTGATGATTATCATACATAATAAATAAATCAAATAGTAATGATTTTTGCACGAGTAGAATCCTCTATTTCCAAGGAAATTTAATAAACATGACTCAATGCTCGTTTTTATTATATATCCATAATAAATCATAAATGTTAAGAGAAATTTGCAGACTTTTTATTTCTGTATTACATATAAGTGCTATAAAATGCTCAAGATTTGTCAATTTGTAAAACCAGCATTTTTTTTTTATTTTCTTATAACATTGAGTTATTTCTATCAAAAACACTTCATTCAAATACATTAATAATCTGACTAAAATGTTTATAGTTGTTTACTTTTTCTAATTCATTACTATCAGTCTTTTTTCTTTATAGAAGCCATTAAACATTAATTTAGTCATTATTCAATCGTTTTATAACTTTAGTTGAAAAGAAACAACGCCATCTATAAAATCTAGGTGACTTAAATAATATTCAATTATTTTTATTTCCTTAGTTTTCCAAACCACAAAATTACTTCCTTTGAAACTGCTGTAAAAATTTTTGAATAATTTTATCACCCTTATCAATGTTCGTCTTAAGTTACATTTTAATAAATATTTTTTAAAATTTAATAATATCCTGGATCTATGTTTAGATATTCCAAAAGTTTTATTAGCATTTTCATAATTTTTAAAACTTAAAACAATACTTGTATTCTACTGGTTTTTTCTATAATTGATTAATTTTTAAATGTGATTTACTCACTATGCAATAAATATTTTTAAATCCAGCATGGTTTTTTAAATATTGTTTAAAGTTCTCTATAAATAGATTAGAAAGATATTAATAAAGATCTTTATTGAGGATATTTATTTGCGAGATCTTTATAAAACATTTGTAATACAAGCTTGTTTAAATTAGGTCATGTAACATTATCCATTTGTAATAAAGATCTTGTATAGAATTGACAGAAAAATTAAAGGTTAATCATTTTTCATATCGTCCTTTGCATTTTGCTTAAATACAAATATCATTAACACAGTATTCCATTCATTTGATTTATCAATTAGATATTTGGCAAATAGTTTTTCCAACAATTTCTATATTTTTCATTTCTAGTTTTAAAATATCATTTCATGAGTTTCTCAATTTTTCATAGATTTGATTGCATGCCCCCCTCTTATTTAAAGTGCTTGAAATTTCAAATGAAAATCCACCACCTACATTTTTTTTTTTTGATTAGGTGTGTTGAAAGAAGATATGGTCTAAAAATTTTTATTTTTTCCCCCCAAAAATAAATTTTTTAAATAGTTTTTGTTTTGGGGGTGTTTTTTTAGATGTTGTTTATGCACCCCCCCCCCCCCCCCCCAGGGGGGGACCAAACCCCCAAACCACAGGGGGGGGGGGGGGGGGGGGGGGTTGGCGAAAAATTTTTTTTGAGGGGGGGGGGGGGGCGAATTTTTCATAAAATTGTTGAGAGGGATTGGAAACCCCTCACTTTTTAAAACTCAAAAGCTAAAAAGAAGGGGCAGGGGGAGTTAGGAATTGTTCTATGAGTTTTATTTTGACTATTTATATTTGTAGGTTTCATTGGCCTGTCCATTAAAGTTTGAAGATTTGCCATCTTAATATAAATTGTGCACTGATTATGTATGTGTGTGGAAGATGATGACCTGGATTAACTGATAAGTGCTGGTTCAGCATGAAACTCATATATTAGAGTACATTTATCTTTTTCATATGTATGTGGTCATGTGTATTGGTTATATAAGATGGAATGGATAGCTGTAAGTAGCTTGGAAGTCTGACTTCAAATCCCTTCTAATTACATTTATTTCAATATAGACAATACACTTGTGTTCGAATATACATTTCTTTGTAGAATTGTTCTACAAATTATAATACTATCTCTCTTTTTAGAAATAGTATCATTTTTCATTTTAATATTCAGATATCTTTCCAATATTATGATATTATTTATATTTTTGTGTGTTTTTTTATATAGTTTTTGTATTATTTCACAATTATTGTTTTATGTTACTTTTGTAGCATTTTACAGAATTTTAGATACTTAAAATATGTTCATATTTCTTTTTTTAGTCATAAGTCTTGTCTCAGTTAAAACTGTACTGTAGAATTTCTATTTTTTGCATCTAGTATGCTATATAGTAGTTCTCAGTAGAGTATTAATTAGTTTCACATTGACTTAGTTCAAATTTGAATCACCTTATCTTTAAAGTCTTTTAATAATTTAAAATGATTTGTAAGTTCTATCTTAAATTTACTGAAATTTTTGTAGAATGTAAAATTATCAATTATTGATAGACTTTTTTTAAAAACTTTTGTCTTTTTAGCTTTGCATTACAAACTTGAAATAAATATTTTCTAATAGTCAAAATATAATCCAACCATGTAGTTCCTTAATTTAGACTCCACGCCCATTTCTATGTACACTTTTTTCTTTTCTTAAAATTTTACAAGTTTTTATTTTCTCACATTCTTTTTCCATAATCACATTTCTCCACAATATTTTCATCTTTCAATTATTTTCCAATTTTATCACTGATATCTTCATGATAATATTAAATTGGTGTTTAGTTTGATCAAAAATCTTATGTACATGTATATAAAAATTTGGTATATCAATTTTATTTCAAAATGCCATTTAATTAGCACGTATTTATGGCCAATTACTGGTTTTAAATAATTTTGCTATTAAATACTAATATTTATTTTTTGGTTACAAATTATTTCTTTAATCCAGATAAATACTTGGAAGTTTATTAAAGATTAAATATACCTATTTAATATTTGTTATTGCATGACTTTTTAATGTAGATTTATTTGTTTATTTATTCTTGAGCTAGATTTTACATATTTCTGAAATAAATATAACAATCCTTCATTTTATTCTTTAAAAATGTAGTTATAAAAAAGAAAAATTAACTTGGTTCGGAAGGTAAAATTCTGCAAGTATTATGATCTATTAATGGTTTAAAGACAGTAGTTATCTATAAATATATGCTAATAATTTGACAATTGTAAATAGAATTGATAAAATAATTATTAAATATATATATAAAAACAATGATAAAAGGCAAAAAATTTGTATAATGATTTGGGCCAACTGATAAGACATATGTCCTATTGAAATTTGAATGTGTGATATATATATATTGTAACTAAATAAGGTGAGATCATATAAAGGTAGAAAAGATTCAAATATAAATATTACCATTTTATACCTGGATAGTAGTTATATGTTATAAATACCTGAGTAGTAGCTATAATAGTCATGGAACAAATATATTAAAATATTATTGGATTAAATGAAACATATTTCTCTAATTAGATTTTCAAAGATATCACAATATCAATAATTTGAAACAATAATACCTGGAGACTTAATCATTTAAGGTGTCTGGCCTATTTCAAACCCTAGTTAGGCAGGCATTGTATCATCAATAAACAAGTAGAAACGATAAACAAATTATTCAGAACAAACTATTATAACTCAGGAAATAACATCAAGTAAGTGAGTACACTGGTAACTCAATCAAATATCTCTCAATATATCCAACAGTAGATTTTACTCACTCTTATCTCTTGGTTGGATACATAACAAGTGAATATGGTCTATCAGGGCGCCACTAGGTTAGCTGGACTTAGACAAAGTTATATTTATAGCTTTTTCACATGTACCGGGTTTGAATCCCTTTTTGGTACTTTATTTCTAATAAAAATGGAGGATTTTTCTTTTAGATCCATATCACTGTATGTACTAATATTTAGATAAACATAAAACAACTTTAAACTAAAGTGGAGTATATAAAATTTATTAGACAGAAATCATTTCTTAGATCTTAACATAATAAATGCATTTCAATATTTTTTTTATAAGTTTTACTAGCTCAGATTATATTATTAATTTAGGATGGCAATTCACTCATCCTTGCATGATATAAATGATGGGATGGTGGTTATTACAATTATTCACAAATGTCAACTAAATACCATGAAATTACTATTTATTTATGGCCTTTAAACATTTATCTATCTCATTAAGTAAAACGTGATGATGACGATGATGACAATGATAACGATAATGGTTTCAACCACAGCTTTAGGACTAAGCCTAATCATAAAATTTATTTTCAGAAATTAATAATTAGTGGCTAATCTTAGTATATATAATTGGAACTTAAATAGCTAATATTCACCTTGATGATGAATGATCACAACTAATAAAAAAAAATACTCTTAATGAAATATATATGCCTCTGTTTAATAAAACAACTTAACATTTATTACTGCATTTCTAACATATACATAAAAATTTCTAGACATACATGAAAATTTATATGGATAATAACAATAATAATCATACTTGACTATTTGAAATCATACTATTAATTTTAAAAATTCTTCCCCCTTTCCCAAAAATATATTAAATTGGATGTCAAATTGATCAAGATTTTCACTCCACAAGAAAAACATGTCATATATAAAAAAAATAAACACTTTTTTTTTTAGCACACATAACTTTAGAAATCTAACATGTAAAGTAGAATGATTAAAAATAAATGTCAATAAAATTGGAAAGAGCAAGATTTTTAGAAACAAGTTTTAAAGTATCTTTCTATCCCCCTACCGTCTACACTCTGAAACCTATACTTTCTTATAACAAAATAATTTAATATTTTAATAGTGCTTATTCCTTCACATTCACTTGCAATTATACACAGGTAAGAGTATTATTGTGTATGTGTGTGTTTATCCCTGTAAAAACCAAAATATTATTTAAAACCAAAATAATACAAAAAAAATTATTTTACACATTAATAATATTTCATAACTGTAAATTAATAAACAATCATAATTTTGGTACATACAAAATCATTAATGAAGCTTAAGGTTATCATTAGTAAGAAATTCTTGGTTTTAATCGATCTGAATTGTCGTTAAAAGTTCTTCAAATAAAATATACCACTTTATTGCTAAAATTTTATTAAGACTCTGATATCATAAAGAAAATAGATATAAAAAGTCATATTACCGATCCTTTGTTTTGTGGTGAACTTCCAAGGGTTCAAACTTGTCCTGTTCCATTTTCTTTGGAACTATCTCTTTCTTGAGGTGTATAACTATTTGATGATGATGATTCTAATATGGTTATTTGCTTTAGTGGACTATTTAGAAATCCTTATATCATAACAGTCAAAACATGTCTATCTCGCTAAAACACTGCAGAATTTAAACCCGGAACATAGAACTCAACACTATGAGAGTTACCTCCCAGAAATCCCAAGTTCGAATCCAAAGTCCAAACTCCACAATGCCCTCTACATGATAACACATTTGATGCTACTAATAGTATAATTTCATGCCGGTGCCGGTGATCAGGGAGGAAAAAAAAGACTCTAAATCTAAAATAGCCCTAGGTTAATTTAACAATAACTTATAGATGTGCCAAAGATAAGTTTAATGTACTATGTAATTTATTTATATTGCACCTTGAAGAAATAGAGAAAAAAAAGAAATAAATTTATAAATAAGATTTTAATGATTTGATAAAATAATTTAGCAATATAAATTGGATAGTTATATAATAAACAAACAAGATGGCTGATACCTCGTACTTGGGTTCGTTTAGATAACGTGTCTAAAATATGGTGACACGGTAGGCATATGCGAGACACGTAAAGTCTAATAGAGTTTGAAATATTCTAGAACATTTATAATTGGAGATTTAAATGGAGATCAAGAGTCACTCGCAAATAGATTATAAGATTTGAGCTATACTGAATGGATTTGAAATTCATTTAAATAGAATTCTTTTAATAATTAACAAGGGAAATATACGGTCGTGCTAGCGAGTATATGCCGAGGAGGGGTGCAGTTTATGAGTATGCAACTTTAAAAGATGGCGAAAAGTCTTGGCATTGGGTAGGCATTCTGCCTTTTATCTGAGACATCTCTAGCCCACTCACAGCTCAAGCCTGGCCTGCACCCAGGAGCTTCGTAACTGAGGGGACATACGCGAAATAATTCCCATGTGCCATTTTAGCACAGGACTGGGAAACGTGGAGTAAAATATGGGGGAACGGATTTGAATGATGATGACCTTTGCCAACAGGAGGTTTCCAGCACCCATGCATATTTACTAGCAACACAGCTTAATTTTCATAAGAATTAATAAAACAAAGGGCAATTTATTAAGGAACAGAAATAGCTCACTCTCGACTTTCATATTTTAATGGCCAGCAGACTCTCAACAAACTTAAGATAAATAAATGTTCATTTAACAAAATTCTTATGTGCAAAAATATTTTAAAACATATATAAGAGATACTTTTAAATATAAACAATGGGAGGGGGAAAATGCGTGTTTGCGGTTTATAAACTAAGATGGCAACCACACATCATTTAACTTCCCTGCGTAACTCGCATTTGTCTAAAGAAATTAATTATATATTTCATTATAACACATTGAAATAAGACACTTATAAATATAATAGAAAATCAACCCAAGCACAAGTTCAGCATGCATTAGAAAAATGTTTAAATAAATACATTTATAGAATATACAAAATTGTTAGCTATAGCTTGAAGTTTTCCGAGATCTTGGGTTGATTTTAATTACCTTGTTCTTTTAACTCTGTCCATGGGCATTTCCAAACTTGTAGCAAAGTTCTTATGTAAAATTATGAGTTTCTTTGATTCATGGTTCCACAGCAGCAGTTAGTAGATTTTGGGAGCAGCATTTCATAGGGCTGGTCCAATTGAATTTGATGATACGGTGACAGGACATCGGATTTTGAATGACGGACAGCCGAGGCACAGGGCTTGGGAGGGAAAACAGCTATTGCCCCGTTACCCTGACATTCTGAGGTTAAACTATTTTAAAATGGATTTTCTGTCACGATCAGGTAGGTTAATTAATAACTCTGTCTAGTAATCCTAATTACAATCAATCAGCCCTATTTATACACTCTTCTTGATTACAATCTAACCCTGCGGTGATGAAATCCATTCTTTAATTATTACACATTTGAAAAACACGGACTGCATTTTCTAATTAAAATCTGTTCATAAACACTGTTTTATCTTATCAAATCTATTAGTAAAACTGGCACCAATATGACTAAAATTAGCCACTATTATTCTTTTTCCACCCTCACTGACTTCAAGAAAATGGCATGTTTTTGAATAACATTTTATAACACTTTACATTTATCAAACACTATTTCTGAATTTAATTTCCAGAAATATTTTTCAGTGATATTATTTCTTAAAGGCAAATAATTATAACGAAATAACATCACAAATAAATCGATTCAAAAACCAACTCTTAAATAAAATATTTTGATAAATTTTAAATATTATCGTAGTATGTGTGTAGATGAGAATATGTGATCTACTTTACTGTACAAGCATCTATACGTAATATATACTCGACGGTTTGAAAATAAAACCGTATAAAAACAATTTTAATTATTATTAAACCCCGGGCACCCCATTATACATACAAATTTAGGCGGGATTTCAGTAAATATACCCAGTACACACACAATACGATGAAATTGAGGTTTTGAATAAGGCATGAGGGTAGGAAACATGAAGGCAAGGTGAAACTAAGATTGGTAAGGCATATCTTACTGTTTCACATTCCCTTAGTATGTAAAAAAAAAATTTAAAAAAAAAAAGATTTTACACCCAGTGTTTACTAGTATTTTTGAATATCAACACACAAAAAAAATTTGACAAGGGGCAATGAGATTTGATGACATACCCGAATCATATTTCAACATTATTAAACATTTTTTTCACTAGCAAAATGTATATATATTTTGACGCATTTTTTTTTGACTGTTCAAGTTTAAATTAGAAATATATATATATAAAAATTTTAAAAGTCTATACGAAAGTCCAAATTCAGGCATAGATAAATGTCCAAATTCAAGTTATTGTAAGATCAAAAATTATGTAAGAGTGTCTAAGTTCGAGTCCTTTTTCTTTTTTTTTTGTGGTGGCTTTTTTTTTTACTTATATATATTTTGCTATTCTCCTGGGTCAGGTGGGTAGTACCAATCTCTCGTACTCAGAGAACATCCTCTTGGGTGGTGCAATCTCTTTTCTTTGTCTGGCGGTTCGTTGGCCCAAGGATTGAAGTCCAGTGTAGTTAGAAATTCTGCCATCTCCTCTGCATCTTTAATTCTGCTTCCGGCCATCAGTTGTTGGATCGACAGAGGCATGTTCTGCTGGATGGTGTGGATAATGTGCGGATCAGAGAATGAGAAGGTGGTGAGCGATCTCAGACGATTAACTTGCCAGATATAGAATTGTGTATGTGTTTCTTTGATGCTCCCGTATTTTTCTCGGGATATGGTATTGAAAATGCCACTCTGGCGTTCCTCACTCCAGTAGTGTCTCAGTAAGGTCTTGCTATACTCGGTGAAGTCTCCAGGTTTTTCTTTTATAAGGCTCCACCAGTCTTTCGCGTAGCTGTGTAAATGGTGGGTGGCGATAGCAATTTGTTCTTTTGGCTCCATCTCAGAGAATGTGAAAAAGTCTTTCAAGCTATCTATGTGCAAATGAGGGTTTTCCCCAATCTCCCCTTGGAATATCTTGATGTGGATGACCTTGGCCAACTGGGTTTGAATGCCTGGGTCAGGCATCACAACTCTACGGATATTGGTGATCTCAGGGCTTTTAGTATTTTTCTCTTCCTTGATTGGTAGTGGAATTTTCGGGGTGGTTTTATTTTGATCACACTATTCCTCTTCTTTTGTTCCGTTATTATTGTTTTCCGTTTTTAGAACTAAAGTTTCCAAGTTTAATTTTGGAGTGAGCTTCTCTTCTATTTCATGTTTCTCATCGAGTTTTTGTTGGAGCACTCCCTGTTTCTCATGGAGTTCTTTGACTTCATTAAGTAGGAATACGATCAGTTCTCTCATTTCTCGCTTTTCTTTTCGGTCTTCTTCATGCCTGATTCTGGCTTCTTCAGCTTGTCGTCTGAAGAGTTCTTCTATATATTTAATTTGAAAGTCTGTATTTGTCATTTGCTGGCTTATTTCTGCTACTGGTGTTGGAGATTCTGGAAATCCGGATGTGTCTATATCTTTTTGTTCTAGCTCTTCCATTTTGGTTTTATTATTTTGAAACGTTATTATAATGGCAATTCTGGATCACTAATTTTTGGTTATTATTATTTGATAAGATATTTTTATTTTAAAGTCCTTTTAACTAAACTTCAAACAATGGTGACTGGCTGTCTTCCACTTGGTCTCTGGCCTTTCCGTGCATCCGTGTTTTGTCCTGTACTGATTTCATTATGCTGCTTCTTTGTTATTTTGGAAATATGAACAAAATATTATTATTTTATTATTCAGATTTCTTCTACTGCTTGTTCAACTGTTTGGCGGTGCACTATTTAATTATTTACTAGACTCAGGTATCTCAATGGGTATCCCACTGTCATTTCCCCTTGTTCAATGATATCAGATAGATAGATTTACAAAAAAAAATATTATTATTTTTACAGAAACTTGTTTACATATATATACATAATGACCAAATCTGAATTTTACATCTTTACATGCATGAACCAATTGGTTCATCATCCTTATTTCGAGGTACAATGCCATCTGTGGCAAAATCCATCATTAACCTCCCACAGGGATATTTACCTTACTTATTTCGTTTGACTCCGGACGTTCAATTAGCCAATCATATATTTTTATATTTTTACAAATCTTATTCGATACAAAACTATATATATTGCACTATATTTTGAAATCATATTTAGTACAGTAATTAGTGCACCTATATTTTTATAATATGACCAGAGCTGACAAAAGTTTACATATATATTGCTCGTGTCGTACTATATTAAACTGAAAATTCTCCAAGTGATTGTCTAAATGCCCGAGCCAAACAAAATACATATAATAATATCTTAAAATATGAATCATGATATTAAAAATATTGAACTACAGAAAATGGGTAATTAAACGAACTAAATACTATCACGGTTGTGTGGGTGTTTAAATCGAAGCCTCATGTTGAAAAGCGCCATGGACCCGGAAAAAAAAATGTAACAGTCAAAACATGTCTATCTCGCTAACACACTGCAGAATTTAAACCCGGGACATAGAACTCAACACTAGGAGAGTTACCTCCCAGAAATCCCAAGTTCGAATCCAAAGTCCAAACTCCACAATGCCCTCTACGTGATAACAAATTTGATGCTACTAATAGTATAATTTCATGCCAGTGCCGGTGATCAGGGAAAAAACAAGACTCTAAATCTAAAATAGCCCTAGGTTAATTTAACAATAACTTATAGATGTGCCAAAGATAAGTTTAATGTACTATGTAATTTATTTATATTGCACCCCGAATAAATAGAGAAAAAAAAGAAATAAATTTATAAATAAGATTTTAATGATTTGATAAAATAATTTAGCAATATAAATTGGATAGTTATTTAATAAACAAACAAGATGGCTGATACCTCGTACTTGGGTTCGTTTAGATAACATGTCTAAAATATGGTGACACGGTAGGCATATGCGAGTCATGTAAAGTCTAATAGAGTTTGAAATATTCTAGAACATTTATAATTGGAGATTTAAATGGAGATTGAGAGTCGCTCGCGAATAGATTATAAGATCGAGCTATACTGATCGGATTTGAAATTCATTTAAATAGAATTCTTTTAATAATTAACAAGGGAAATATACAGTGGTGCTAGCGAGTATATGCCGAGGAGGGTTGCAGTTTATGAGTATGCAACTTTAAAAGATGACGAAAGGTCTTGGCATTGGGTAGGCATTCTGCCTTTTATCTGGGATGTCTCTAGCCCACTCACAGCTCAAGCCTGGCCCGCACCCAGGAGCTTCGTAACTGTGGGGACATACACGAAATAATTCCCATGTGCCATTTTAGCACAGGACTGGAAACCGTGGAGTAAAATATGGGGAGAACAGATTTGAACGATGATGACCTTTTCCAACAGAAGGTTTCCAGCACCCATGCATATTTACTAGCAACACAGCTTAATTTTCATAAGAATTAATAAAACAAAGGGCAATTCATTAAGAAACAGAAATAGCTCGCTCTCGACTTTCATATTTTAATGGCCAGCAGACTCTCAACAAAACTTAAGATAAATAAATATTCATTTAACAAAATTCTTATGCGCAAAAATATTTTAAAACATATATAAGAGATACTTTTAAATATAAATGATGGGAGGGGGAAAATGCATGTTTGCAGTTTATAAACTAAGATGGCAACCACACATCATTTAACTTCCCTGCGTAACTCGCATTTGTCTAAAGAAATTAATTATATATTTCATTATAACACATTGAAATAAGACACTTATAAATATAATAGAAAATCAACCCAAGCACAAGTTCAGCATGCATTAGAAAAATGTTTAAATAAATACATTTATAGAATATACAAAATTGTTAGCTATAGCTTGAAGTTTTCCGAGATCTTGGGTTGATTTTAATTACTTTGTTCTTTTAACTCTGTCCGTGGGCATTTCCAAACTTGTAGCAAAGTTCTTAAATAAAGTTATGACTTTCTTTGATTCATGGTTCCACAGCAGCAGTTAGTAGATTTTGGGAGCAGCATTTCATAGGGCTGGTCCAATTGAATTTGATATGGTGACAGGACATCGGATTTTGAATGATGGACGGCCGAGGCACAGGACTTGGGAGGGAAAACAGCTATTGCCCCGTTACCCTGACATTCTGAGGTTAAACTATTTTAAAATGGATTTTCTGTCACGATCAGGTAGGTTAATTAATAACTCTGTCTAGTAATCCTAATTACAATCAATCAGCCCTATTTATACACTCTCCTTGATTACAATCTAACCCTGCGGTGATGAAATCCATTCTTTCATTATTACACATTTGAAAAACACGGACTGCATTTTCTAATTAAAATCTGTTCATAAACACTGTTTTATCTTATCAAATCTAGTAGTAAAACTGGCGCCAATATGACTAAAATTAGCCACTATTATTCTTTCCCAACCCTCACTGACTTCAAGAAAATGGCATGTTTTTGAATAACATTTTATAACACTTTACATTTA
The DNA here is from genome assembly GCA_028023455.1 of Epiperipatus broadwayi. Classification (NCBI taxonomy): domain Eukaryota; kingdom Metazoa; phylum Onychophora; class Udeonychophora; order Euonychophora; family Peripatidae; genus Epiperipatus; species Epiperipatus broadwayi. The sequence continues at coordinate 331,471 of JAQFVV010012696.1, forward strand.
TCAAACACTATTTCTGAATTTAATTTCCAGAAATATTTCTCAGTGATATTATTTCTTAAAGGCAAATAATTATAACGAAATAACATCACAAATAAATCGATTCAAAAACAACTCTTAAATAAAATATTTTGATAAATTTTAAATATTATCGTAGTATGTGTGTAGATGAGAATGTGATCTACTTTACTGTACAAGCATATATACATAATATATACTCAACGGTTTGAAAATAAAATCGTATAAAAACAATTTTATTTATTATTAAACCCCAGGCACCCCATTATGCATATAAATTTAGGCGGGATTTCGGTAAATATACCCAGTACACACACAATACGATGAAATTAAGATTTTAAATAAGGCATGAGGGTAGGAAACAGGAAGGCAAGGTGAAACTAAGATTGGTAAGGCATATCTTACTGTTTCAATATTAATTTAAAATTTTTCCTGTTCAGCATGATTCTCATAGTGAATAAAATATAGCAGTTGTCTTCACATTTATAATTTTTCTTGGGTTTAAACTCAATCACTGGATTCGATTTGTAGTAGATGATTCAATTTTACTAGATGATTTAATACTTATCAATCGATTAATCATTTTCCTAAATGCAGGTGAATGTTTCTTTTGCTTAATATCTCGAATTTTTCATTTTAATCAGTCATCAAGGTGTATAATATTTCAATTTCAGACAAGACATTTTTTATCATTATTTTTTTTTCTCTATATGATGTGCTAGCTCAGCGGGCCAGAGAAAGCCCAAGATGACCTATATATTTTTCCTAGCCCGAAATCCTTGTATTTTAATCTTCAAAAACTTTATGTTAAAAAAAATGATTTTAAAATTGATATCTGATGAATCAAATGCTTGTCACTTAGTTTCAATATATATTTTTTTAAAAAGTCTGCTCTCCTCTTCAACTGATTTTCAGACTGCTTTTATATCCGATTTTTTATTTCTATTTTTGACCAATTTGTTTTTAGCTGGAGAGTGCAATCTTTTTTAGGAACATTAAAAAAAAAATCACACACCTGGTTTTCAGACAAACTTTTGTCTTGAAGAAAAAAATAGTCTTAATCCCTTTTCCTCACATATATCTGTAACATCTAAAATTGGAGCTTCTTTCTTTTGATCTTAGGATGAGACAATTTCAAAATTAGAGTTCTCACCAAGCTTAAACTCCAAAATGACAATCATTTATAAAAACAAAATTGTTACAAAAATATACATCTAATTTAACAGATTTTCCCCCTCAACACAAAATTGTTGGATAAAAAAAAATAATTTGACAGATTTAACCCTTCTTCTTTTTCAATATATAATAAATGTAAATTTATGTATGTAATATATCCAAGCACACACCTTATCATCCAACTTATTTATAAAACTGGCCCATTAATAATATGAATACTAGTTTAGAAATTATAACCCTAATATTTAAAATTAAATCTGTAACTTTTTCAATTCAAATTACAATTATAGAAAAGTAAAATAGAAACAGAATAAGATATTAGAATTGATCAAGTATAGATTAGTTTTAAAGAAAGTTAATATTTAATACATCCAAATGACTAACTAGCTTTGTTAACACACATTGCCTATATATGTTTTGTAACTCTATTTAACAAATTGATTATTGAATAACTGAATGTGTGTAAATAACTAAAGAATAGAACTGTTGTCCCACTCTCTTTCCGTCTGTTTTTCTGGACTTAATCCTGTAGGGTTTAAATTTGGATGCCCTACAGCTTCCTTTGCTATATAAAAATGTGATGATGATTTTGTTCCACATTTTCTTTCATGCATATTACTACAAATTTAGCTAATAACTAAATTGTAATGGCACAATATATATATATATGTGTGTGTGTGTGTGTATGTGTAAGAAATTGGTTCCCTAACAATATCAAAAGTAAAAGCTATCTTTTTTTTACATGGATGAGATATTTATTTCTGTTATTTAGTAAAGTATAATTCCATGAAATTTTCCATTTCAACATATATAATTCTCTGGAGAAGATTAATTATTATTTGCAGAATCTCAAGGAAGATGTTAGTCTTCTGCATTCTCAAACTTATAAATAATAGCTTTCTGGATTTAAATTCATATAACAACTTGGGTTTAAAATAAAAGAGGAACTTTTTACTTCACTAAAACCAATAACAAAAGAGCTATTGTATAAGTTAATAAAGAAAGCTTGTTTAGCCTCACGATATTTAATTAGTAAAGGGTTTTCTGGCAATATCAAAAGATAAAAGTTATCATTGTTTACATGGATAAAATCTTTATTTATATTATTTATTAAGATAAAAAAAATCCATGAAAATATCCAATTTGATATATATATATATTAAAACAAATACGCATATTTCTAAATTGGTAACAGTAATATAAATAATAATGACTTTTTAACAAAATATAAACTAAATCAACCAATCAAATTTCACCATCATCAAACTCTTGCCAAGGTTGATATCTTACTAAAATAACTAATCAATCAACTTTTTCACGAGAATTACTTCATGACTTAAAGCTCAATTCATCCACTGATTGTATCCCATTATAATGTACAAATATTTTCCCACATGAATACCAAATTTAAGACTGTTTAAATTTTAATGCATGAAAGAACCAAGATGCAATCTTTCTAAAATATTAAGCATTTAAATATTAAAATAAATTAGTCAAAAGCAGCAATGAAAGCAATAATAAATTATCATTTTAAACATTGATTAATAATTTATCTAATAAAATTTAAATCTGCAAATTACTAATCTGGTAATAATTTTAAATTAATTGCTCCTCAGTGAAGTTTAAACTAAATCAGCCATTCAATTTACCACTAACAAATTATTCTATCTGCTCCTCTGGCCCAATCGGTTCATACACCTCAATTGCCTGCAGAGCCCATTGGCAGTATCTTATAAATACCAAACTTAAATGAATTAGAATTTAAAATGTGAAATTGTAATGGAGTATTTATTAAGTATTAAGCATTTAAATGTTACAGTAAATTAGCCAAGGAAAGAGTTGAAAGTTTACTATAGATTATTACTTTTAACATTAATATTTTTTTAGACTAAATGAGAAGTTAGCAATTCCAAGAAACAATTATCTTAAGGAAAATATCAAACAGAAGTTTTGTTTTTTATTTTACTATCATATTTTTAAATGATTGGTTACACTTCATCAATTTATAAAATGTCATTTGAGTCTGTAGGATTCTACAAATAAGTTAAAACTCTAACCAGCTCTTTTGAGGAAACTATTATATTTATATAGATATTGTCTTTAAAATCCAATATGTCAATAATAAAATGTGAGCCATTTAAAATTTCTTCCAATAGGAGAGTACAATGAAGAACATAATATTAACAAAAAACAACCTAATAAGAATGGTAAACAAGGGCTGTTGATGACATTTTAAACATTTTGATTCTGAAGGGAAAGGAGCCTAATGTATAGTGTCTACTGAATTTATATTTATTCAGTATTTTAGATTCCTCCAAAATTCTTATTAAGATTAGGCTGGGTTCAGACAACTTAAAATGTTTCTGCACTCCAAGTTGAAGTTTAATGCTTGGATTAAGATTGACATGTCTTCCAGCTATCCTAATAAAATAATGTCAGACTTTATTTTAAATAACTTTGTTTGTATAAAGCATTTGGTTTATTTCTAACTGAACTTTTTCTGGAGAATATCAAATGTTATTTAGTGGTGTTTTTCTTATTATATTGCTTACAAAATCATATAATAATCTCTATTGTATTTTACTATTTGATGCATTTTAGTTGGCCACAGAAATGATTTCTGGTGTAAAATACTTAGTGCATTTGTATTCAACCTCTAAATTCAACTTGTAAATCCTTATATGCACCTTGATTGGGAAGGAATTTTAAAGTTCAGCCAAAGAATAATCAAGCTTTGATAAAAACCTGTCACGATGTTAGTTGAGCAATTTTTATGTATTTATTAATTAATAACTAGTTCTCTGACTTTAATAATAGAGATTATGTTATATTTTGATTATACAAATACACAAACATCTAAATATTTATATCATTATCATCACCAACATTTTCAATTATCAATGATTCACAGAATAATCAAGATATCTCCAAGTTAAATCAGTTTCTTTGATACCTATTCTTTTCCCATAATGCCAACAAATTTCTTTTATTTCATTTATCTATATTACATGCGGTCTCTTTTCTAAATGTTTTGGGATCCAATTTAAGACTTCAACTGTTCATCTACTATCATCTTTATAGCTAATACGACACCATTTCATATTCTTAATTATTTTAATGATGTTAGTGATGCCTGTTTGTTATCTCACTCATGTACTTCACTTTTGATTTCTTTTTATTACTTTTAATATTCCTGTCTTCCTACTTTTCACATACTGTAACAATATGAAAGAGGTGACTATTCAAGCCTTCAAATTAAATGAAATGAAAAAGAGTAGAGACCCAAAGGTCAGCATATAAACAAAATATAACTTATAAACTACCAGAACTAATCATCAATAAAATGATTTATTCCTTTTGATTGGCTTAAAAGAGGTATACTAGTAAAATCAAGTTAATTATCATCTAACCAATGCCAAACTTAGGTCATATAAAAAACAATCATCAACATTTTATCTGCATACATAAGCGAGTACTAAAATCTATCATAATAAATATAAGAAAAGTGTTGGAATTCTGATACATATTGATCATCATCAATGTTCTGGTTGTATAATACCATGAATGTACTAATTTCAAATTTCTAAAATAAAGTGAAGTGAATGAACTTTAAAAGAGATCTTTACTCTGTGCCACCCTAAGAATTATCTCAATGCCCACATACACACTGTGACTATGAACAAGACATAATTTAAATATCTAAAATTTAATCTATTTTATTTAAAATTAATTTATTGGAATAACCTACAAATGCTTTAAAGCACAACTCTATGATGAGACAAGTAAGACACATTGCTAATTCACAGAACAGATAGCTAGAAGAATAAAAACATCAACAAAAAGTAATTTGAAAAGATATTATTTTTTAAACAATTATTTAATAAGCTTAAACAAAAACTAAGAAAATTAAAAAGAATATATGACAAAATCCCAAGTTAATATTTGATTTTATGTAATATATATGATTTCACATAGCAAATATAATATTCACTGCAGACTTTTATAAATTAATTAAAACTTAATCTGAAGGAATTATTCCTCTTTACAATAATAAAACCTAAAAAAATCATTTAACAATAATAAAAAAATTAAATATTAATTTAAAATGGGAATGTCCCACACACTATTATGAGGAAAAAACATATTTTCAATGAAATATCTAAATATAAGTTATTTACTACTATCAGTTATTACTTTCATTAAAAAAATATTTGTAAATGTAGATATGCACACTACAATATCTTATGTGCATGAATTTTTTTCTTTTTTAGTTCTTTTGTAGTTATCTGATTGAAGTTTTTTCTAATAACTTTTGCAGTTAATAATTTAGTAATTATTTCAATCCAGATTAACCCAGGTTTCCAATTTAATAATTCTTTTCATTACAATTCTTCTGATTAACTTTTTTTTCTTTTGTCGATGAAAAATTCAGTTTAGTAATTATTTCCATTAAAAGTTATATTTTCTTCTTTTGTAGTTCCAGGTTTCAATTTACTAATTATATTCATTTCAAATCAACATGGGGTTCAAGCTGTATTTTTATATTGGACTATTTCCATCATCTAATATGTGTGTTGAATGTCTTTAGAAAAGTTTAATTTTTAGTTAAATTTTCCAAATGCATTCAACTGTTAGTAATATCACAGCAAACAGGTTAGTATATGCACCAACTGTTAGTAAATCACAGCAAACAAATGTTAATAATATCACAGCAAACAGGTTAGTATATGCACTAACTGTTAGTAATATCACAGCAGACAGGTTAGTATATGCACAATGTTTCGAGAGGTATTTTCTCCCCTCTTCATCATCACAAACCTTCAGAAAAACAACATGGGGTTCAGTTTAGCAATTATCTTTGTTCATGTTAGCTATTCCAACTCCAAGTTTCCAGTGTAATAATTTCCATGCTAGATCAACATAAGTTTCCAGTTTAATAATTCATTCAGGTTGACCAAAACTGAGACAGTCATGATTTTGGATGGATCAATACATAAAGCTTGTTCAAAATTTCTTCCAAGAGTATTTTCATTCCTTTTTATTCCTTTTGGTGAAATTAGTTCATAGTTGGGTTGATAATGCTTGGCTTTTGGCTAAAACTTAGCACATGATTTTTAAAAACTCCCATTTTAAAAATATTTTTTAACTAATAGTGAGGTCAGTTTAACTTCAGACTACTAGGCTTGAATTTTGATTCTTTACCTTCTCACAATTTGGCAGAGGCTGACTTGACACTGAAGTTCTTCTGTTCACACTATCTTATCTTTTAAAAATAATCTTGATATTCATTCAATCAATGGCTGTCTCAGAAATGATACATTAAACTTAGACCATTAGATTTTCTTTTTACAAAAAAATTGCCACCTCCTTTTTTTTAACAACAAAAAATCTATGTATATTTTCATTATCTGAAAATCCTTTATTTTCATTTCTTTTTTGTTAATTACTTTGAAAAATGCAACATTCTATTTATACATTAATTTGGAAAATACATTTAATTTCTTTAAAGAAAAAATCCTAATCCTATTTAATTAACTGATAATTTTTTTTAAAAAAAATATTAATACCTTGTTTTTCTTTTAAAAATTAATAGATAGCCTTTTAAATATTCTATGTAATTTATTTATATTTCAACTAAATAAGTAAAATATTAAGAGAGAAAAAATATTTAAAATGTTTTGAATTTGTCACACGATTGCTTAATGAATGCAAATCTTTTACTAAGTTCCTATTTAAAAACTAGACTATATTAAAATTAACAGGAGGAAAAATAATTCTTTTTATTACACACACACACATATATATATATAATATCTACACATAGCATTAACTAGAAAAATATATAAAGAATTATAGTCATTCACATATAGATACCACAGTCCAGTTCATCTATTAAGACATTTGTTACAATTACTTTACAAAGATTAGAGAACGATGGTTCCATCTCTCTCTCTAGTTTGTTATACATATGTAAAGACAATATATATTTAAACAATCACAAATAAACACAAAATTTAAATTAATCAAGTTGTTATTAAAACTGCAAAATAAATGGTCTAAATTTAAATTGTAAAGGGCAGAGTAAACAATTATTCTCTTTGGCCCATTGTTAAATACATCTTTGCCTAACATGTATATAGAAAATATCCATGAAAAATATTAATTAGAAAAATATGTAAAAAAATTATCCACCTGTATATTGAAATCAACAATCCAGTTTACTATTAAGCTATTTGTTTATAATTTCACAGCAATGATTAAAAAGAGATGGTTCCATCTCCTTCTAGCTTGCCAAAGATATACAAAGACATTCTATATTTAAATAATCCCAAACAAATGTAACATTTAAATTAACCAATATGTATAATATGTATGTTGAAATATTGAGCAGAGGTATATTTGAAAGATACTGAAATAAATAAAATATTGTTCTGACTTAATTGGAGTTTTAATAATATTTTGATTGATTTAAATTTCACAGTTATCTGTGATTGTTTAATTATGTATATATAAATATAACAAATTAAAGATATTAAACTATAATTATATTTTTTCTAATCATTGCTAAGCAGTTATAAACAAAGAGTTTAACAGTTGAACTGGATTGCAGTATTGATATGTAGGTATTTATAACTTTTTGTATATATTATATAATAAGAGCCCAGGATTATCTATACCATTATTCTTCAATATGTTGTCACGGCAACATTTATATATGTATATGTTACATGTTGTTTTTGGTTTTCCATATGTAAAAATATGCAGAAGATATTCCATGTGAGAAAGATTAGCAGATAGGAATCCAAAAGAGGGACTTAATTGGCATCTGCTTTATATGTGACATCCAAAATTGTTTACCAATACTTCACAAACACCATGATTATTTGTAGGAATCAAAAAAGACTAATCGTAGATTCATATAATAAAGATAGAATTCATTGAATTTCAACTACCAATGAGAAGAGAGAAAACGAAATTAGATAAAATTACAACATATTGGTAAAAATTATAATATAATTTTATAAGTGAATAGATGCTTTCAATAATTACATAACTTTTAAATATTATCTTTTTATTTTAAAAAGAATTTTGAGTATTTTTTGCTCTTTTCTGATAAGTCTGTTTTTTAATCTATTAAATTTAAAAATATTTTTTTTATAAACAAGGCAAGTATAAGAGATGGTGATCATGTGATAAAAATAATTTTAATTTAATAAAAAATAATATAACCAAAGTTAATTATAGGAGTAATTTACTGAACTTTCTCATATCCAAAAAATGAAAATAAAAAATAAATAGAGGAAATTATTATAAAAGCCAATTAGAAACAAATAAAATGCTGTCACGTCTTATATAAAAGACATAACAGATTGTTTTTAGCCAAATACTTAATAATAAAAATATAAAAACTATATGTACTGTGTATTGAAAAGATTGAACATTTTCACATAAGATCAAAAATCAATTTTTCACTTAATATCGGATTATCTTTAAAATATTTTACTGCCTTTAGCAATCACATCTTGCATCGGACAGATTAACAAAAATGAGATATATAAAGAAAAAGTTTTGCTGTAATTAGAGATCACCTTCTGTAGTTCAGTATAGAGGTAGCATGATGGATTAAAATTCCAGAATAAAATTTTCAGCTGAATAATTAAAAAACAACTTATTTTACAGTGAATGAAATTGTTAAATGCTCACTTTTTCACCAAAATGCTTAAATGTCACGTGACTTTTGGGACAATTAACCAATAGAATATATTACAATCAGAACGTGACTTTTTTTTTCTTCTTAGGAGTCATATTGTTAATGCTAATCACATTATTAGTTTTAATGAGACTATTTGCTTTTTTTTTTTTAAATTAATAAATTAGAAAAGAATTAATACAAAAAACTCTTGTCAGATAATGAAAATTATTCTTCACGTATAAATCCTATAAATCGTGATAAACAGAGCAGCCAAAAATTGAAAAAAATATTAATTACAACTAACAATTTGCCAAGCGCTTCGGTACAGTATACCAGAATCATGGTGACATATTAGAACTGAATGGTTAATATTCCAGTGCATGCTTAGTGGAACACTAATGTTACGCTGATTGATAATGTTTTTGGACCAGAGGCTTGGCTTATTGTGAGGTCTAAAAACGTTATCAATCAGCGTAACACTAGTGTTCCACTGAGCATGCACTGGAATATTTACTATTCAGTTCCTATATGTCACCATGATTCTGGTATACCAAAAACGCTTGCAAATTGTTAGTTGCAATTAATATTTTTTCAATTTTTGGCTGCTCTGTTTATCACGATTTACGTGAAGAATAAATTAGAAAAGACAAACATCAGAAAACACAAAGAAATACACACAAAAAAACAATTGCTTAAAAAAAAGATAACTCAAGTTATTTAATAGTTGGAAGTCACTATTCATTTATAGGATTATATAATGGTTACCAATATATTGTATTTTTACTTCATTTTGTTTTCTCTTTTTTCATTCGTTGATTAGACTTCTATTAATACTGTCTAAAATATATTTAAAACTTTTCTTTGGAATCCAATCATGTTCTGTTCAAGATAATAAAATCATGTTGGTGGTAAAATATCAATAAGCAATTTTGAATACTATGTTCAATAACAATAAAAGATGGCAATTCTTTTCTGGAGTAAGAATCCTATCAATTTTTCTGTAGTCAAATAATCTTATGCCTGTTCTTTTATATGGAAAAACTGAAAGAAAAAAAAAACTCTCCATATAGTAGTGCCACTCAGTGCAAGCCAGAGTAATGGTACTACTTTATGAAGAGTTTTGCCTGTTTTAATAACAGTTATGAGCATGCATAAGAAACAGTGATCATGTAATGTTTAAAGGTATTTATGTAATGTATGCATGCATGCACACACACAATGTTTAATAGCTATAATTGTATTAACTTACAAAAAATCAACACAGCCTGATCCAGAAGGTGGTGCTATCCATATAAACTGTATACTTTTGCTTGGATATTGGCTAATATGAGAATGTACAATCGAGCACATAAAATTTTGACTAAATGGTTGATCAGCTGTAATTCCAAGAGAATTCAGATTGCTTACAAATAAACTTTGCTTCAAAGAAGTTCGTTTGGGCAAAGTGTAGAGTCCTGTCAGAAGGAACCCATTGAATCTACTATTTGATGAAATAGTCACTAAAATAATTAATAATTATTATATTAAGGATTATCCAGTAATAAGATATTGTAAAATTTTAGGCTGTACATCTTACCTTTATAGGCTTTATTAGGTATGTAGGTTTCTTCATTTCCTTCTATACTTACTGAAAGAGCTATTTCCCTTGTTGACCATTCCAGTTGTCCTAATTCTCCATGATAGTGACACATAAAAAAAAAGGGTGACATCACTGGGTGATCACATGATATTAGTGTCAAAACAACTAATACTAAGATAGATATGCGTTGAATGATCATTTCATAAAATGGCTAAAATTAAAATGCAGAAAACAAAATAAGCTATTACATTAATAATGAAAATGTATAATGATTTTAATTAATCTCTAAATTACAGACAATTTTTTGACAACAGTTAAAAAATGTTTTAACTTGTGTTTTTGGATTGAGAGTATTTCATTTACTTAATAAATCAGCATGGGAGTATTAATCTTGATTATTACATAATATTAATCACTGGGGAAGTTTCTATCAATATTTAGACAATCCAAATATAGATAACAATCAACAATTTCAAACTGTTGTCAAGGCAACATCCTTTTAACGATAAAGGTGGAATCCCACCTTTATTTATGGTCCCATATATTTATATAGACACTAAAGATTGCAACTTGACCACAGAAATTGAAATTATTGATACAAAGGAGTTTAAATAAACCTCCTTAAACAGGTATATATATATATATGCACGAGTGTGTGTGTACCTCACATATTTTCAGCAGTACTATCCGAGTATTATCAAGTTCCAAGTTATGAAAATAGAAAATGCTTGATTTGAAACATTATTAGCATTGCTGGAAAATATTAAATTACTGGTGAGATATTTTTTGTATTAAATCCAGCAGGCTTTATGTATATTGTATTTCTACATACACACAATATATATAAAATGAGATAAAATATTATGTAATAAAACACTGGACTTAATTCTACAATTTTCAATATTTAAAGCATAAATAAATAAACAAAAATAATAGCCAGCCTATGACATATCTGTCATCTTGCACAGCATTTACAATAAAATCTAAAATTAATCAAAATCATATTTATTTATTGATATGTTAGTATAATGAAAATTGTAGAGCTAATACAAATGCTTTATTTATGTATAGTCAACGATAAAACAGGATGGTATTCATGGAGATAGCAGATAGCAGATTCCTATACCAAGAGTTTTAACTCAGAATTCGAATCTGGATCAGATTTTGAAAGTTGTTTAGATTCTAAAGATGATTTGAATTTTTTAAGTTAGTTTGCCAAATCCAATCTTGTTAATTATTGCTAGTAAATATGTGTTTAGTTATTTCTTAAAAAAAAAAAAACAAGGAAGAAAAATTATAAATGATAACTACCTGGTACTTGATTATCCTGGTGAATATTATCTCAGCTTTTACTGTTTTTCCGTAGAAAAATAATGGAAAGGCCTTTGCTCTGCAATGGAATAGCTTTTTATCTTACCTTCATTGTATATAATATGTATTAATGTATTAGGAAGTAAAGAATTTATTAAAATTCATAATGTAGTTTTAAACATTCTAATGAATACAATAAATTATATTGAGGAAAGCAAGCAACGGCGAATCATTGTTTAGTCATACTATCTTATGTCATAGTGTTTACTTATATATATAATATATATATATATAAATTTTTACTTATATATATAATATATATATATATAAATTTTGGAAAATATTTTCAAAGTAAGAATCTCTATATTGGAATGATTATTTAATTTTTATCATATAAATAGAGGATAAGCACCACTCTGAAGTAAAAAAAAATCCAATTTGTGTTCTCTCTTTCATGTTCTATATATAAATAGAAATGTAACTAAATTTAAATATGACAATGCAAATCATCATCATCATCAACGACCATTATCAATCCACTGCAGGATGAAGGTCTCTCCAAGTTTAATCCATCTTCTCCGATCTTTAGCTTCTCTTCTCCACACCACCCCTGCACACTTTCTTATTTCATCCATCCATCTAACTTGTGGTTTCTTTCTGGATCTTTGAATCCAGTTTAAGATTTCAATTATCCATCTATTATCATCTCTTCTAGCAATATGTCGAGCCCAACTCCACTTCAATCTTTTAATTTTTTCAATGAGGTCAGTAACAACTGTTTGTTTTCTTACCCATACGTTACGTTTTCAATATCTTCTTGTTACTCTCAACATACATCTCTCCATACTTCTTTGAGTGGTCTGAAGTCTCTGTATTGCTCTTTTATTAAGTGTCCAAGTCTCAGATCCATAAGTAAGAACTGGTAAAACACATTTGTTAAAAACTTCCTTTTCAAACACATAGGAATATTTCCTTTTAGTATCAAGTTATTTCTACCAAAAGCACTCCAACCAAAAGTTTAATTCTATGATTAATTTCATCCATTATGTTTCCATCTGTATTAATAAACTGACCAATGTATTTGTAACTGTTAACTTCTTCTAACTCATCATAATCAATCTTTATTTTCATATTTTAAAAAAATTGATTAAACATTACTTTAGCCTTTTTAACATTTATCTTTAGTCCTACTTTCTTACTTTTATCTGATAACTCCTGCAACATTTCCTGCAGCTCTAAATCATTATTTGCAAAAGCAACTACATCATCTGCAAAATCTAAATGACTTAAATAATCTCCATTTTCACTCTTTTAGCTTCCCATTTTAATCCACAAAATACTTCTTGCAGCGCTGCTGTAAAAAGTTTTGAAGATATGGAATCACTCTGTCTTACACCCTTCTCAGTGTTGACTTTCCCAGTATCATTATGTAATCTAATTGTTGCTGTTTCATTTTTATAAATATTCTTTAAAATATGACAATATCCTGGATCTATACCTTGATGATCCAATGCTTTAATCACTGAAGAAATGTTTATAGAATCAAATGCCTTTTTATAATCTATAAATCCAAAACATAATGGCACCTCATATTCATTTGTCCTTTCTATAACTTCTCTCAATACCTGGATATGATCTACTGTACTAAAACCACTTTTAAATCCAGCTTGTTCTCTTGGTTGGTGGAATCCAATGTTCTCTGTAGATGAGTTGTAATTATCTTGGTAAAAATTTTGTATAAAACTGATAAAAGGCTGATAGATAGGTAATTTCTAATATATTCTTTATCACCTTTCTTAAATATTAATATTAATTCTGCATTCTTCCAATCATCTGTACATCTTTATCATTTAGACATTTGGTATATAACTTTGCTAAGAAAATTTATATTTCTTCCCCTGCTTGTTTTAATATATCAATTGTAATTCCATCATTACCTGGAGCCTTTCCTTTCTTCATATATTTAATTGCATGTCTCACTTCTTCATTTAAAATTCTGGGCAATTCAGAAGATAAAAGATATAGGAGGTACTTGTTCTTTATTACTATATAATTCTTGATAAAAGTCTTCTACCCATTTCATGATGTCGTCTCTCTTTTTAATAATAATTCCATCTTTTTTTCTTATTGCAGATCTAAATTTCATACCAATACCAAAATGTTGTTTTACATTCTTGGGACTTTTATTTTCTTCTACAGCTTTTCTTGCTAGTTCACAGTTATACTTTCTTATTTTATTTTCAACTCTTTTCTGCACCATTTTACAAAATTCGAGATATTCAATCCTTTTTAATGTATCATTTTTATATATTTTAATATTCCTTCTTTTCTTCATAAATTCTCTATTCTCAGTAGAAATTTTATTGGTAAATTGCTGCTTTTCTCTACCAGCTATCTTTGTTGCAGTTTTTAAAAGTGTATCAGTTATTTTCATATTAATTTCATTCAAATCTGAATCATGTTCAAAATCTACTAATACTTGAAAACAATTTGTAAGTTCTAATTTAAATTCATTAGAATGTTTCTGAAGATTAGGAATATCAACTATAAATATTGTTTTTTTAAATAATTTTTGTCTCTCTAGGTTTGCATTGACAAGTATCTTATATCTTACTAATCGACGATCACTTCCTGTGTTAAATTTATTAAGAACATTGCAATCTTGAAATATGTATTTTCTGTTAATCAAAATATAATCCAATTCTGCTGTACCTTCATTTGGATGCTTCCATGTCCATTTCCTTTTAACATTTTTCTCAAAAAAAGAATTCATAATATAAAGTTTTTCTTTTTCTGCAAACTCCACAAGTCTATATCCTTTCTCATTTCTATTACCACAACCAAAATTACCTACAGCACTTTCATCTTTCATTTGTTAACCAATTTTAGCATTAAAATCTTCCATAACAATTTTAAAATGTTGTTTCCTCTGATCAAAAGCCTTTTATACATCCATATAAAAATCTACTACTATTTCATCACTATGAGAATTTGTTGGGACATAAACCTGAATTATCTGCATTTGGTATCTACTATTAAGTTGTATAACTAATCTTGGCACTCTGTCCGATACACCAACAATGTCCACAATGTTGTTTATCCACTTTTTATTTATAATGAATCCTACTCCACTTGTATTTCCAATATTTGTTCCTCTATAATAGAGTACATGTCCATTTTTTAAATCAATTGTCTCTTCACCTTTTCTTCTAACTTCACAAAGTCCAATAATGTTCCATTTAATATAAGACAGTTCTTCTAATTCTTGCAATGTTCCTTCACATGTAAGTAGGCTGCAGTTGTAAGTACATAAATAAAAAGTCATCAACAAATGGCAGACTAGGTCCACAATCACGGGATTAACTGCAAGGAGACCCTTTGATTCCTCTTGGAGGCCTTAAAGAAATTGAGCAGGGCAAATTCCTAATGTCCACTCCATACATTCTTGTCATTGAAACTGTTATTACTGTGATTATTCATATAGTATATGAACATGGATGGGCTACTCACCAACATGCATTAGCCAGCATGGTGAGTTTATTGGCTTTTTATCTCTGAGTTTAAGATCAAGAAACACTATGGTCTTTCTTCTCAGTTGCCTGATAAGGCAGAATGAATGTTTGCGTAAATGACAGCACAAATAATTTTTCATAAATATATCTTTTATGGCAGCCACATTACATGAAAAAAGTGACAAACTTACTTTGCTATATGCATGGATTTTGAGAGTAACTTTTTCTTCACTGTCTTCCATGTTCTTATAGTGATATTAGGATAGACTAATTGATAGAAAATGTCCATGCTGCTATAGTTAATTAGCAACAATTTAGACTGTTATAATATGAGTGGAAGCTATATATGTGTGGATTATTGTTATTGCTATAGTGCAACTAAAGAAAATTATTTCTGAAATGCATGAATATTGCAGAGTGATTTTCCAATTTTTCACAGTAAAATGACAGCTATAAAAGGCGAATTAGAAATGATGTTGTAACTGACATTTCTCCAGATTTATTTACATATGTTTACATTATGTTAATCTCTCATATATAATATATACGCATATAAAGTGAAATAATAATTACCCGTATATTTAATTATTGATTGGATTGCCATTTAGCTGACATATATTTTATTACAGAGTTTTAAAAATGAGTGAAATATCTTTATAAAATTAATATCAGTCATTTCAAAATCAATTTGCATTCAAATATGAAGGTTAATTTAAGACTGTTCCTGGCTATTATTGTTTTGAGTAACTCTATATAAAAAGATCCAACATATAGAAAAAAATAGTCATTTTCATATCAAAAAGAAAGCTATTGAACATGAGAGCTAGAGAATATTTCATCTATTAATTAAATAGACTTTGTAATTATAATCTTACTTAACATATATTCTGTATAAATGTACTATTTATTATTACATATAATTGTCTATTTGTTACAGAATTTTACAAATGCTTAAAACGTCACTCTTTAAAATTAAAATCTGTTACTTCAAAATCAATTTACATTAACAGATGTACACTAATTTAAGATTTCTTTCTTTTTATTGTTGTTTTAGATAGTTCCAAATAAAAATATTAAAATACAGTAGAAAGTGATCAGTTTTCTACTATAAAAAATATTGAATATAGCAGATAGTGGGCAGTTCACGTATTAATTAAATATACCCAGTGATTATCACCTGATTTTACATTTATCCAGCATTAAACATTATTTATACATTATGTATACATATGTGTTGAATTAACTATTTTTCATGGATTATTATTCTAATAAAGAATAGGAATAAAGAGCTTGTATCAATGTAAACAGAGGCAACCTTTGCTTTTGATTTTGCAAGGAAACTATCAATTATTACTAATTGACAATTTCCCTGAGGCTAAATAAGTTTTATCCATTAATCTATAATAACTCTTTTGTTGGGGTTTATTGTTGATGTAAAAGGAGGACCTCTTTTACTTCAAACCCAAGTTGATAAATGGATTTAAATCCAGAAAGCTGTTTTATATAGGTATGAGAAAATGAAAGAATAGCATATTTTTTGACATTCATAAATAATATATATAACTATCATTACTTAGCACAAATTTTAAACTTTACTATAAAACGATATTATTTGTCCATCATCCCATTTCACCTACTACATCTTATAGTAGTATTCTTTCTCAGGTTCAAACCCATCCAAGACCACATATAACATCATAATTTAAAGTATTTGAATGTATAATAAGGTAAATTTTAGTATGTGCATATATTTATATAGTTGCATACATATAAATATTAAAGTCTATGTGTGTTTCATAAAGTGTATACTAAATATAAATTGTAAATTAAAATTATAAATTAAGTAAGTTGTGTAAACATTGTTGTATGTGTATAAGTGCACTTACATATATATATGTGAATGAAGTTCCAATGTAATAGATTTTATAATCATTGCAGTGCTATTTAAATTATTTATCTTTAAGTTATTTATCTTTAAGTACAAATTTACTTTTATTCACATATAAATGTTCAATTCCAGAGGTGACAAAATTACATACATGAATGAATATTTACAGAACTTAAAATCTCTTTTTAAAAGATGTCTGTTCTTGGAAATTTTCATATGTCACACACACCTGGTTTAATTTGTGTGATAACCAAGAACAGAGTTTTAAGATAAATTCTAAAATAGATTTAAAACAAAAGAAAAGCAGTCAAACTGCACTATTTCATGAATAACTTAATTTTACTTTTCTCTTCTTTAAACTTAATAAAGAGCTGTTAAAACTTAAATCTTAAAACTTATAAACTGTATACAACTTCATGTTTTTGCAGGAGGGAGTAAAAGCATTGATATAAAGAACCCAAAATTCAAAATCAAGATTCACTCTCTTGAATTTTGTAACATATTGCACTGAAGGCTATGCCCAATTTTACAATAAAAACTGTTGGCTAAAAGTCTATAAGTTTGTTGTCTTCATTTAAGAAAGTTGGTCCAGGATGATGGAGGAGCCAAGACCAACAGTCTGCCATGAAGACATTAGAGATCAGCCAGCCCAGCAGAGAAGCCAGTGCCAAATGCCATGAAGATGCCTCAGCTAGAAGATGGTAAACATATCTTCCTGCAGAGCTCTATAAAATTAATCCTTAAATTAAACTAATTTAATAATTCTTAAGCTAGCTATAATGTCAAAAGTTCAGAAATAATAACTTATAAAATTTTAATAAAGTAAACTCTATAATTCAAACTGTGTAATAAATTTCCTAATGTAACTATTAATAATAATAATCATCAGAATCTTGTCTATGTTAAATGAAATAATAATTTAATAATTTTCTTAAAATAATAACTGTATCCAGTTATTATATTCTGTTATCTATACTATCCTAATCTTCCATCATGTCCATCTATTTTAAATTTTATGTTTATTTCATTAATTTATGATATGCCATATTTCAAAAGAAAGATTACTAATATTAATAATTAAGAGAGACAGAAGCTCTTACATAATATATTTATGCTGCTTCTTTAGCACACATAAATCTTCATTTTGATACCTATTTTATATATGTTAGTTAAACTACTATGTTTTAGCTTATCAGAATACAGGTTTTCATGTTATGTAATTATCTTTAATTAGGTAATGACAAGAATGATATTTTAAAGCATATTATAAATAATTAGTTAATTAAGTCCCAAATGTGCTTTACTCCTTCATAGTTTATCATTATAAACTATATAGATTTAATTCTATAAACTAGATCACTTTAATTAACCTTTTTAGCCTGTTTTAAGTATGCTAATCCATGAACTGGTGTATGATAGTTTCTCAGATCGAAACTATAGATTTAGCACTTTATTGATTTTAATATTTGATATTTTTAAAAGTGTTACGAATGTGTCCTTACAAAACACATACATGCAAAATATTCCTTGCTATATATTTTATTATTAAAATGGGATTCTGGTTAAGGGCCTTTCCATTATTATTACTTCAGACCGCTCTTTTTTAGAACTGGAACACAAGGGTTCAAAACCATATATTAAGCTACTCCAATCACCTGAACTAAATATTCTTCTCTTTGTAATAGCAAGTCATACGGTCCACAGAAATGAATACTTGGTACTGAATATCATGAGTAATTACACATTTGGGCCACAACCCTTATTTAATTTATGTAGCATTGTAGTCTCTAAAACTACACTGCAAAACAGCAGTTCATTCCTCCATAAATTATTTAATTCAACATTGATCTGAACCCCAGATCTAGTTTATATAAACGATCTGCATAGAGAGCATATTTATTGCTCATTACATAATATTAATAGATGTTATATTTGACACTTATTATTCTTGTAAGATTTAACTTATAGCAAACCTTATAGAAATGGCATAGTGTAATTAAGGCATGATTCTAGACAATAGATAATGATAATAATTTGTAGTAACTTAAATTCAAATAAACTAAAGTGCATTTAAAGATGAGAATTTGTATCTAAATCTGCTCATCATTATATAACACCTGCGAGTGTAAATCCCTATGCACTTATATTTTGTATTATTACTTATATTTTAATAATTAAATATCTTAAACTTATAAATGTTAATATTTGCAACCCATTCTAAATCTTATCCCAATCTGTATAATTTAATATTAGTTATTAATATATGCATTATCTAGCCAGCCATGTATGTGTGTGTTTAGTTAATTTAGTATTAATTTAGTCATTATTTCCTGAGTCTCATGTTTCACCCTTTGCTACTGCTGACATGCAAACTAAAAGAGTCTGAGTATAGCCTCATATATGTCATCCATAGGGTAGTAAATTATGGAGCATTGGTGAAGGAACTGAGATGTGATCTGATTTGAAGTCTCAATCCCTCATCTAGATCAGCTTTGGGATAATTTGCCAAAATTCTTGATTTTGTTGTGTGAATGTGCAAATATGACTATTATAACTATATTTGATGAAGTTAGATGTAACTAAAACACATTTAATATGAGAGGTCAGATACTTACTTTATACTCTGCTGCATTCATTATCATTCTAGATATACTAATGTTTAATACTTGATAAATTAGGAAAGTATAAATGTGCTTCACATTTATTATACTGACCCTCAATGCACTTATCAATACTATATATTGAGACAACCAAGATATGGAAAATATATGTGTTTTACATGTAATAATAAAAAAAGATAATCATTGGTAAAAGAATAAAGATAAATGTAGTAATAGTGATAATTCTTTTAATAAGTCTGAAAACAATGAAAGTAATAATAACAATGAGGATAATTATTTAAGCAGTATTTGGGGAATTTATCTGATTACATACTAAGATCATAGGAATTTGAAAATTAAAACAAATAATTTAGAAAAATCTAAGAATATACTAAAAGCTAGTCTACTATATTATACAATGATAAAACTCAATAATCTACAAACATGAAATTAATGTGAAATATAAATGTTTGATATTAAAATGTTATCATATTAGATCAAAAATGTTTTTGATATGATTATAATCCCAAACATTACATATTTATGCACACCTGGGTCTCATTTTATGTGGATTTTTTTAATGCAATTCATGTTTCTTCTTAATATCTTTGTATGCAGTTTTCTTTTATGTGATAAAAATATCAGAAGTCAAGCTCCGATAATGCGATATTACTTTAAATATTATAAATTTTGTGCACTCACATGTCATATTTAAAGTAATAATGCATTATCGGAGTTCAACTTCCATCTAATAATTTCAATATTTTCAGCACTTTATAATAATAGTACTGTAATAGACTTTATGCAATAAAGAAATTCACAATTCACTTAAAATCAGGATTTCCCTATTTTATATACGCACATTAAATTTTACAAGATTATAATGTAAATCTGTTCAAACATTATAAATGCATATACTACGCATGTTGTTGTTTTTGCATTTTAAATCACATTCTATTTTTGCTTTTTAAAAAAAGAGTACATAATCAATTAATCATTTAGTGTCCACAAGTTTATTTTTAAAAGGTAACACTGGTGGGTACAATGAAAATCTGATTTTTAATTGTAATTAACAGTTTAAAAATTACGTAATGTGATGTAAAACAATGAAATTTGATTTTTAAATGGAATTGAAAATTAAAAAATTAAAGACAAAAATAAGAATTTAATTCTTAATTGTTTTAATTAAATTTTGCCTAACAATGGTGAGTGGGTGTCTTTTTATTATCATAAGTCTAAGTTCTTATTTTTATTTTAAACTTTTAGTTTACCCTAATGTAGAGAAAAAAACACCCAAGAAAAGAAATTTCTTTGGAAACAAAAATTTCAATTTTAGATCGCTTCGCGACAGGGGAATGATCAACAGTTATTGGAAAACATTTTAGTTTGGTGAGTCATTATAAGAGCAATTAAAAAAATGAAGTTGGCACTAGTTGTATTTCCTCTTGTGACGAATCTGATGTCATACCAGTTCATAAACGAACCTACATATCGTCAAATAGTGATAATGATTAAAATACTGTACATGTATGAAAAAATGTAAAATACTGTAAATTACGCATAAAAATATATTGTTTTGAATAAAATTAAATACTGTAGTTAATAAAAAAAATTTGTCTTGTATCAATTTTTTTTAAATTTGAAATTTTTTATTAGTCATGTTTTATTTCCTTTTTTTTTTTATGCGAATTTTAAAGTAATTTTACATTGTTGCTTTGCTTTTATGCAATTTTTGAAAATTACAGTATGTATCCCCCCATTTTTCAAGATAAGTTAAGTCTATTTTCAGGTGATTTCTTTGGTGCACATTTTCTGAGGAACCTATCTACGCATAAAACAAGACCCAAGTGAAGTAGTAAAAGTTATTTACATGCTGTTAAAATTTGTAGTATTAAAATGTTAGTATGGTTATCAGAGAAATAATTATAAAATAATCATTTTAAGTGATCACAAAAAGCTAGTTTATACATTCTTATTTTAAATTTACTTTCATAATAAACTACATGAAGAAATTACTTATAAAAATAACTTTGTTACAATTTGAATTTTCAAATATATTATATGGTCTAATAAATTAATTAAATAAATACTTTTCAAGTTTTGTTTTTAACTTATGTAATTATTGTTAAGTATTTTTTATTTATGTATTATTTTTCATCACATGTAGGAGTTATTTTATGTGTTGAAATTATTGTTGTTTAAAATATATTCATTTAAAGGGTGATGTGTATATGCAGCTATATGTAAGTATAAACACATTTGTGCGTGTGTATGTATATATATATATTGATTATTAGTGCATTGATATATATATATTAATGAATAGATTTTAATTTGATGCTATTTAAAAATAATGTTTTTGAATTTATTTATTTCATAAATATACAAAGCTGAAGTATAATATCTACTTTTTACTTTACTCTTATAAATTTTAACTCTTTCAATAAAACTTAATTTACTTTGACTTATATAAATTTTATAACAACTACAAGATTTCTTATAAATATACCAGAAATATATTTACCATCAATAAACTATTTTGAACTATTTAATAATAAATTTAAATCAAGGTCTTTCTTTTTCCAAGCAATTTTCATGTCACCCAATAAATGTTTATTATTATAAACCATCCTATAAATAGAATACTTAAATAGTAAAGAAATTAACTCTTTTTTCATTAACATTAAATTTTTTTATTAAAAATCAAGCCGGTAAATGTTTTTCTTAAATATAACATTTTTAATGATTTACAACTAAATCAGTATAAGAAAAAGCAAATGGACTTTTTTGTATAAGCATTACTTTCAAAATTATTAAGCCTTTTATAATCATGGATTTATTAAGATTATTATATTGAATAAAAATATCTACATATTTAATTTTAACAAAAATTATAATGCTATTGAAAAAAAAAGACTTTATTTCTTTACTGTTTATAGATTGATTTATAAATAGTCATTTATTGTCTGATGTGAAAGTTTCTTGGAAAAAAGGTATTGATTTAAATTCATTATTAAATAGTTTAAAACAGTTTATTGATATTAAATATTAGCTGATAAGATTCCTTGTAGTTGTCATAAAAATTTAGATAAGTCAAAATAAATTAAGCTTTAATTAAAAAGTTAGAATTCATAAGAGAAGAGTTAAAACTAGGTGTGTTCATTTGGTTTTGTATGTTCATGAACTAAATACAGGTCATTAAGTATTGTGTGATAAAGCAGGGATTACTTTTTATTAATTGAAACTCTGATGATAAGTTATGATTCTTATGAACACTTCCTTTGATATATAAAGATAGGTGTTTTTGAAATGAATTGTGGGATTGTTAGCCTGTTTTTATATATATATATGTTATGATTAATTGATTTTCATTTGAGATCTATTTATGAAATAGATAAAGCCATAATCATAAGAGAATTTTAGTATACATTTATTATTATTTTATCAGTATTTAAATGTTATATGATTTTCTATTTTATATATATATATATAAATAAAATGTCCATTAATTAAAACAAAATTGTAATTATAATAAAAATAATAAATTTAATGGTTTATAAACTATTATAAACAATCCTTAAATCCACATAAGTACTTTCAGTTAATTTCTTAAACCTACCTCAACTGCCATTAAATTAAAAAAACAAAACAAAGTGGAAGCAAACATCATCAATTCAAATTTCACGATTTTCATATTTTAATGTTAGCAGCTTGTCTATTTATTAAATGGATTTTATTCATATTTATAAAAATTGCCTCCTTAATTTTTCTTTTATTATGGTTTCTCTCCTCATGAAGAATTTTCAAAATCAAATTTAAATTTGTATTTACATGTTTTTTCATGATCAAAGAAAATGGAAGGAGACATTAAATCACCACCATTATTTTTACTTTTTTTACGCTTATATGACAATTCATGCTCCCTCAATCTTTTCTCAATACTGCACCTAGATTCATCTATATAGGCTAGGTGCAGTATTGAGAAGAGATTGAGGGAGCATGAATTGTTATATAAGCATGTAAAAAGTAAAAATAATGGTGATTTAATGTCTCCTTCAGTTTTCTTTGATCATGAAAAAACATGTAAATATAAATTTAAATTTGATTTTGAAAATGTGAAAATTCTTCATGAGGAGAGAAACCATAATAAAAGAAAAATTAAGGAGGCAATTTTTATAAATAGGAATAAAATGCATTTAATAAATAGACAAGCTGCTAACATTAAAATACAAGATTCATGGAATTGGAATTGATGACATTTGCTTCCGCTTTGTTTTTTTTTTTTTAATTTAATGGCAGTTGAGACAGGTGTAAAAAATTAACCAAAAGTACTTCTGTAGATTTAAGGATTGTTTATAATAGTTTATAAACCGTTAAATTTATTATTTTTATTATAACTATATATATATTATTTCCAGGAGCTTTCATGTAATAAAAATACATTAGCTAAATAGCTGACATTTCAGTACAATAATAAGTACTTCCTTCAGAGCTTCTTTTTTCTCAAATCATAAGAATGTGTGTGATGAGATTTTAAATCATTATTTTTTTTTCCTTTGCTCCTTTCTTCTCATTTTCAAATTCTATTGATTGACAAATTTTAAAAATATTTTATCCTCCGATAGCTTTTTCCAAATATTGTTAATTTCCCATAATTCATATTTTTCATTTATGCACTGAGGCCTTTTAAAAAGCTCTATAGCTTCCTTTAGCAATCTCTGGACCTATTGTTCGTTTTTTGCCAGAGTATGGGTTTTATTAAAATTGATGTCATGGTTAATTAATTTAATGTGTGAGTAAATGGCTGATGAATTATATTTTTTTGTAACTAGCAAAATGTGTTCCTTCTTTCTTATGTTTATTCTATGATTGGTCTGTCAAATATATGAATGTAAACAAACTGCACACGGAATTTCATATACACTATAATGCTCTAAAAATAAAATTCCGTTGGAGTTCCATGGTGTATATGAAATTCCATATGAAGTTTGTTTACATTCATACATTGGACAGGTTAATCACAGAATAAACATAAGAAAGGAAGAACATATTTTGACAGAGAAAAATCTACTTCATCAGCCATATATTGACACATAAAAGTAACTAACCATGGCATCAATTATATATATATATAATATATATATATAACCATGGCATCAATTATATATATATATAATGTGGAGTATATTTTTCAATAAGTTTTCTAATGAGAACAGCAACTAGAAACACTCATTGGAAGGGAGTTTATAATATTATATTAAAAGTTTTAATCTCTTACATATGTAAATTTGATTATGAACATAATTCAAGCTTTAAAAATTACTCAATGTACAATTATGATATTTAAATAAAAAGTTTGGCTACCATTCTGATGGAGATATTCAAGTATTTAAATCTCTGGTTTATCAGATGATTGCATATTTATTTGATAAATATATATTTCTAGTGAGAAAGTCTTTTTTCTGTTGATTGATAGCTTATGATATTATAGAATGTGAATGAAGAATGCAGAGAACTAATTTGATTAATTACAAGGGTATTAAAATAAAAAAATATGACGTTTGTGTGAACATTTCTGAAGGATTTGTTGTTGACTCTGATAAATATAATTATCCAATTTGTTTTGCATCTAAGATGTTGGAGATGCAATAAAAATGGATTCATTTTTTATTTTCAAAGTAGGTACAACATTGGATGGCACATTGAAATAAATAGCTTTGAAAAGTTTATCATTCCAGTTATTTGAATAGTTTTTGATAACAGACAGCTGATATTCTATTGTTTTATTTTGAGTATTGGCTGGAGTCATGTGATGTATAAGTATATAAGTTTTAAAAACAGTTTTAAAGTAACATTTATATTATATATATATTTTTTGAACAGTATATATCTTTTTTGAATAAGCTTCATTTTTTATAATTTTTATAATTGTATAATTATATTTTATGAATAAAAATGTAAGTTAAGAATTTTTATTTTATCATTGTTGTATCCAAAGCAACATTACAGTATTTTTAAACTACGAATTCAATAACAATATGACAATTAAAAAATTAAATAATCCCATAGGCAGACCTTACCTGTATAATGGCCTCTGCAATACGTTACACATTAAACAAAGCTCTTTTGATTTCATTCTTGTCTTGGTAACCAATAAAGAATTGTTTTAGAATAAAATCAATTATTTGAATACAAGTATATTGTTCAATATTTGACTTAATGTAATTAGAAGAGATTTGAACTCAGACTCTCAAACTCCCTACAGCTATCCACTCCATTTTATACAAGTGATACACATGACCACATACATGTGAACAGATAAATGATCTTCAATATACATATATATTTTCACATGTGTATCGGTTGTATAAGATGGAGTGTATTGCTGTAAGGAGCTTGAAAGTCTGAATTCAAATCCTTTCCAATTACATTAAATAAAACCAATTGTAAAAAGAAGTCAAATTTATTATTTTAAAAGCCATTCTCATTATTCCTAATGTCTTTTTATTGCGTTCCTTTATATTATTTGCAACTACCATATTTTAAAATTTAGTCCTTATCAACATAAAACAAAATATATTGATTAAAAATTTTTATTTTAAAGCAAATATACTATTAAAGCTGTCAAATGTATTTCATGTATTTCGATTCTTCTACTCATATTTTTTTCCCATTTTCCTGGCAAATTCATTTAAAATTACATTAATTGTTCTTTTTTTTTTTTTCCAATTTTCTTTAGATTTGTTAAACATTAATATTATCAAAACTTATTTGCAAGTATTTTACACTACCTAATTATAGTTTTATAATATATATATAAATTATACATATATATGATTTATAATTAAATTATAAAAATTCAATCTTAAAAAAAATATTGGTAATTAACGATAATTGTAGCATAAATTATTATATTAGTTCACTTTTTTTTTTTGGTATAAAAAGTAATATTTTTATTAAATTTAAATAGACTGTGACAGATATTTTTAAACATTCTTTCAAAAATGAACTCATCCTAGAAACTGTCTCATTTAAATCACACGTAGTCATTAAATTGTAATTTAAGAATACAAACATATTTGTTGTCTATATATACACACACACATTCTAATACTCTTATAAATATCTGTTTATATATAAATAATAATTAGATTACATTATCGTAATAATTAGTTATTAAATTTATGAGTATAAAATATAAAAGACTGTGTTTTAATATAGTTAGATTCTTTTAGATGTTATATAACAGTTAATTCCTGAGAAATAATAATAAAACTAAAATATCAGAACTAAAGCTTTTAGTTTCAACCAATAGTGAGCTTTCTTATAAAATCAAAGGCAGAATGTTTTATTTGTAATTATATATTACACTATTTCCAATATCTAGTTGAAATGTTAAACTTTATTTATATTCCATATACATTTAAATGTTAACTTTAATCCATATTATGTAGAACACAATATTTCAAGTGGTATTATCTGCTTTCTTCTTTTTTCTGACCTCATCAAGCTGTTTAAACTGCTGACTTTAAATTTGTGATTATTGAATCAAAGATATTTTAATGCCAAAAGTAACAGTCAACAGAAATTTTATATACTAATCTACAAAAGTCCTTAAATTTAGAAATCACAAATCTAAAAGTCACCGATTCAATGCTCACTCTAGACTTCACTTACCAGACTAGCAACTTAAAAAAAAAAAAGGAAACTAATAAAATTGTAAAAACTTGTTCAATACTAACATATGTGTTACAGCTAACAATTCAATGAATTTGTAAAAGTATAATTAAAGTTTGAATTTTTTTTTAAAAAGATTATCAATTAACTAAAGATATATAAATAATGCCATTATTATAGGTAAACTTGTATTATTTAATTTTCTGAATTGAAAATTATATACTATCTAAAGAATCTGAGTTTGATTACTAAATAAATAGTATATTCATTAGTATTATATATATTGTAATGGTATGTAGTCATTAGAAGTGTAAATAGGGATCTGGGAAACCACCATCATCATCATCATCCCCATTTAATAAATATAAAATAAATATAAAAAAGAATATAGAATGAATATAGAATACAGCAGAAAATCATGGGAAAAACTATAAGGTACATCTTTAGCATTACATAAGAATAATAATCATTAATCATCAACAGTTAACCTTGTGACTGGATTTAAAAGCGATACATTGCAAAACAGGTTTTTTATCTAGCCATTGAATAACTCAGACCAAAATATACAAACAACTATTTGTATGTAAATATTTCAATGCTAATTCATCATTTATAATAATAAAAAATAATGCTGGGACCATGATACATGCTGATCATCATCAATGCTCTGGCCATATAATACTATTAATGTACTGGCTAACTATAAACAATTTTTAATGAAAAACAAAATGCTGTGAATGGACTTAAAGGTGATACCTTTGCACTTTCCAGAGTTATCACCTAAAAATCCAAACACAAACATAAAGCCATACATTCATATATCTAACTGTTATTTTCTAATCTAGCTCAGAAAGCAAAAATTCTATTAACTGTTATTATAAGAAAAAGATAAATAGATATAACAGCTTATTCTACTTTATTAAAAAAACACTACTGGAATAATTTAAAAACAATCCCTCAAAGTCTAAGAGGTATTAAAATCAAGTCATACATACTGCCAATTCACAAAACAGATAGCTGGAGGAATAAAGACATTAACATTAGAATATTTTAAAACAATTATTTAATAAATTAAATGGTTAATAATAATAATAAAAAATAAAAAATGACATGATAATATAAATTAAATGTATAAATTCTTATCCAAAGTATAGTTTCATATTAAAAAAAACAAAACTAACCATAAATCAATTAAAAAATATGTTAAATTTAATAAAATTAAATAACAAAAACCTTTTTTTTAATTTTGAAGGAAAAATTTAAGTGACTTAAGACATATTCCATTAAAAACTACTAATAAAATTATTAATTAATTCCTACTTAATTTAAAAACTCCAGTATAAATTTACATTTAATGTACACATTAAAAAAGTAAGATACCTTATGGTTTTAATTTTTTTTGGAGACTTTTTTGCATTTGTAATTTGTAGTTTTTCCAGGTTAATGTTCTTTTTGAAGACTTCCTAATTCTAGCTTAACATACACAGTTATTTCCTTTTTCTTCATTTTGCAATAGGATATTTCAGGCTAACACACATAGCAAAACTATCCATTTTCCTTTTTAACAATTTTTTAGGTCTGAATAACATATAGAGACACTCATGCTCTTGATTGGACAAAGTTTGTGTCAGATTACTTCAGGAGCATCTTTTTCACACTGTTTTTATTTTAGTAAAGCAGGATTCATGGAAGTAGATGATGTTATCATTTTGCTAAACTTAATACATGGTTGTCTACATTTTAGAAAACATTTTTATAGCTAAACTTTTAATGTGCTTTACTCAGCTAAATTTAAACTTTTACTGTTTTTTTCAACAGATTTGTTAAAACTTCTGCTGTTCTCTGCAACTGTTTGGTTATGACTTCCGCTTTTTTCTTCTTTAGCAGATGAATCAGGAGTGACTGCTGTCCTCAACATCTAGACCAAGACTTTCTTCTACTGTCTTCTTCAGAATCTGCCTTAGAACTGACTATATTCTTCTATAGCTGGGTCAGAATCTTTCTATTGTTTTCGTCCATATCTGGGTCAAAAATGCTCTGATTAATCCACATCCCTAATTTTAGAACAACTCTGTATTTAACAACTCACAATTCTGTATCCTATATGACAAAATTAAATAATAACCAATTAGAACACTTTTGACAAAAACAATTATTCAGCTATTTTTGTCCTTCAACATGGACATTGGAAAATTAGTCAAAAATTGAAATTAGAATCATAGTTTTTGACATTTCTTTTTAATTAAAAATATTTTTCTTGCTAAAAGAAAATAAGATAATCAGTTAATTATACTGACTTTCCTTTTGGAGAGAGAGAAAGAATAAAGAAAGAAAAAACAACTCTGATTAATTAAAATAAAATTTCAACAAAATGTTAAAATCATATTTTCTTTCTTTTCTTTTAAAAATATTACTAAACATAAAATATTTATCTGCTTTATCTCTCTTAAATGTTAAAATTAAAGATTATTAAATAATTTATAAAAGAGAAAATTATATTCTCTCAATACTTTCAAAAGCAAAATAAATTGGTAGTTAGATAAAATTTATTGAAAAGAAGAACAAAAAAAATTATTTAACTGAGTTTATAGCTTTCTTTTTTTTACAAACATTTATAAGGTATAATACATTTAAAATATTAAAATTACGTTTAAAATATCTGAAATTTCTCATATTATCATGACATGAAAAAATTATTTAAATAATGCCCCTTATTATTATAAAAAAACATATGGGAAGGTTAAATATTATTTTCCCATTAATTAAATCATTCTAAATCCAGGCAGCAATATTTCCAATACAGTAATGAAGCTATATATAGTAACATACTATTTACCATCATAATTAATTAATAGAATCAAAAACTAAAAATTTTATTGGCTTTCTTTTCTATTTAAACAAAGTACATCCACCACTATTAAAGGTCAGGAAGCAGATAATATGATCAATAATGAAATTTAAGGCTCTGATAGTGCTGATTGAAAGAATATAAATTTCTAAAAAATATTTAAAGTATGTATTGATTAATGCATATACAAAATATGTACGTCTGTATTATTATTATTTTTTGTTTAAAAAGTGCAGTTGAATTTTTTTGTCCACCCAGAAAACACATAAGAACAACTGATATTGTATGAAAATATACAAATAGGATACACCTGGGTCTCTTTTTACGCGGATTTATTTAATGCGATTTTGAAGTTACACGATTCACATTTCTCCGGAAGTCGAACTCCGATAATGCTCTATTACTTTAAATAATAAATTTCGTGCACTTACGTCATATTGAAAGTAATAGCACATTATTGGAATTCGACTTTCATCTTAGTAATTTCAATTTCAGTGCTTTATAATAGTAAGATTTTATGCAATAATGAAATTAAAATCATGATTTCCACATTTTATGTATACACACATTAAATTTTACAAGATTATAATGTAAATTTGTTCAAACATTGTGCGTGTTAATTTTGCATTTTAAATCACATTCTGTTTTTACTTTTTAAAAAAGAACGTAATCAATTATTAATCATTTAGTGTCCGCAAGTTTATTTTTAATCAGTAATAGCAGTGAGCACAATTTTTAAAAGGTGAGTAATAGCAGTGGGCACAATTAAAATTGAAAATTAAAAAATTAAAGACAAAAATAAGAATTTAATTTTTAGTCGTTAGATTAATTACTAATTATGTTGCCACCAGAAAACCATTAACACAACATGAGAGTGACATTGGCACTAGTTGTATTTCCTCTTGTGAAGAATCTGATTTTTTACCAGTTTGCAAACGAACCTGTTTACCGGAAAATAGCGATAATAATTAAAATGTGTATAAAAAAAATGTAAATTACTGTAAATTATGCATAAAAATATATTGTTTTGAATAAAATTAAATATTATAGTTAAAAAAAGTTTGTCTTGTATCAATTTTTTTCAAATTTGAAATTTTTTATTAGTCATATTTTATTTCCTTATTTTTTTTGCGTGAATTTTAAAGTAATTTTACGTTGGTGCTTTGCTTTTATGCGATTTTTGAAAAATCACAGTTCGTATCCCCCCTTTTTCAAGGTAAGTTACGTCTATTTTTGCACGATTTCGTTTGCACGTGTTTTCTGAGGAACCTATCTATTGTGTAAAATGTGACCCAGGTGTACACTAAATCAGTCATAATAAAACATAAAACAGCTCTACAGTAACTATATTATGATAATTACAATTGAGATTACTTTAATTAAGATTGTAAGCTAACAATCTATTTAAAAATATGTGTGTGTGCATGCATGAAATTTCTATATGTTTAAAAGTTGATGAATTTAAAATTCATAAATGTAAAATTAGTAAATTAAGTTATTTTGTTTAGTATTACATTTCAAACAAAAGATATTTATTAAAATTGAATTTATTTAAATAAAATATCTGATTACTTTAAAGAGGGATTATAAATTATTTATTATTAAAAATAAATAGTTGTAGAAATTTTTTTAAAAAAGTTGTTCAAATTAAGATATAATATTAAAGATTTGATATTATTATTATTTTCTTTCATTTATCCACTATCTGGAACTTACATGCTCAGAATCAACACAGACATTTTATGATTGGCTGCTATTTCATATCACACTAGCAATGGACAATTTTTTACTAATTAAAATACTAGCTGACCAGAGGCTATAAATATAACTTCTTGACAAAATTAAATTAGTCTTTGCAAAACTATAGTGCATCTAAGATCTGGTCAAATTAAATTTTAAAATAGCAATTTTTATATCATTTTCAGAATGGCCAAGTAGACAATGTCATTCTGGGCATTTTGCTTAGCTTGAAAAATTTATCTTCTCCTCAAAGTAAAATGGATAAACTGCAATAAAAACATGGATTATCACTAAATACTATTTTTAAAAAAATCTAGTTTACTGTCTTCAATTATTACTGGAATTTTGGATAATTGCTTGCAAGTTGCTCATTATAACATCAATCAAATCATTCGCCTATTCTTTCAAAATAATTTTGAAATAATTTGCTTGGAAACTATATGGATTACCTCACTATGTATTACTTAAGGTTAAAACTTTATACAAGATGAAGTTAAATCAATGTATAAATTCACAGCTTTGGAGAAAATGCTTAACTCTTAATGAAAATCAATCTAGTTAATTCGGTCTATGGATTATTAATTATTTGCTAGGTCTTATAAATTATTAAAATGGCATGAACTATATAGCAAAATAAATTAAGTGATTTAAATCAAAGGATTAGTTAAAATATGTGATAAATGCCAACCATAAGGATATTCATCTACAAGTGTTTCTCTAAAGGATTAAACTGCTCACTTTATACAAAATTACAATTCAAAGTTATTCCTATAATAATGGATTTGTGATTATGAATGCCATACTATGAAAACATGATAATTATCATAAATTGATCAGCAAACATTCTAAAATGGATTAATGTGTTAACTGTACAATACAGAGTAGGATTATTAAATGTGTTTTATTAAATTTCTTAAACTCATCACCTTAAGTGTTACCAAGGATTTAAATCTGTGAAAGGAATTACCTTGTGCAGATAATTCTCAACCATCATGAAATTAGGATTGTGTTTTTGAGAAATCACTTAAATATACTTTTTTTTACAATTGTTAAAATATTTAGTTTATAGTTATTAGTGTAATAATAAATAAATAATAAAGTTCTCAAGATAAGACTGAAATATGAAGGTGCAAGTGACAACTTTATATTATTATTAATGATATTGGGTATGAATGTAATATCTATAATATACATTTTATATTGGAATCAGATTATATTTAGTTAAACTAACTTATAAACTTCAACACATCCATTCATGTTTAATTGATTTATGTATTATTAGACCTTGCATTAAACATCAGATTAATAAGTAGATAAACATCTTGAATAGATGATTAAATCACTAAGGAATATTTTTTTGTATACTGCCTATGAGTTAATATAATTTGAAATGCTATACTATGCAATAAATTAGTCTTATAGTATCATAATGCTAAATTGTATTTGTTAGTATAGGCATATTCCTAACTAATTATTTACACTTTAAATATAAAAAACATAGTCAATCATTCCAGTAAAACATATGAATATCACAATGAATGAGGCTATATATTTTGTATAGCATTAGGAATACTAAGTAAATAATTTTGCTTGCTCCAAAAGACTGAAAGAACTAGCCAGATTTTATAGAATGAGGTTGATAATCTATTAATTATTATTAAAAAGATAATGAAGGACATTATAAACATTCTTGCCCTCCTGTAAGTGAGATTAGTTTTGACTTATTACTGTTTAATCCTTTACAATAAAGAGTGTCATGTATTTTCACACTTTAAAATTATACACATAATCATAACCCAAGATTACCTTATTCACAGAGAACAAATAATAATATTTACTAAAATTGTTATAAAATTTTATTATTAAATTATGTTTATTATTTGCTTATGATTTTGTTATTTTCTTTATATTCTTGCTATTTATAAGAAAACAATTGTTATATATAAATACATCTGTTTTTCATTATTGAAATAATCGTCTTTACATATTGTTGAAATAAAAGGTCATACTTCCAAACTATTAAATTACATATTCATTTATTAAATTTATATATACCATTTATTATTATTACTGCTATATGAAATACAAAGTAAT
This sequence comes from Epiperipatus broadwayi, assembly GCA_028023455.1. Taxonomy (NCBI): domain Eukaryota; kingdom Metazoa; phylum Onychophora; class Udeonychophora; order Euonychophora; family Peripatidae; genus Epiperipatus; species Epiperipatus broadwayi. The sequence continues at coordinate 365,604 of JAQFVV010012696.1, forward strand.
AGGATAGAGTGATGTACAATAAAATTTCCTTTTACATTCATCATACTTAGAATAACTTAATAAACTTTAAATCTATACTTCTATCAATTGAATGATCAAGATTGGTTTTGTTAATAACCCTGAAAATTAATTAATTCAACATTATACTGAATATAGAACTGAAAGAGAATTAATTTGCTAGCCTTATTTAAATTTATGTACATATTACTTTGTATACAAGTAGTTCTTTATACAAAAGATATCATAATATATGTATTTAAGAATACAGTAAGATTATTACATAAATTTATAAAAGTACCCTGATAAATTTATTGTTCTTAAATTTTAATGTATTACTAAATTTATTTATTTTATATGGAAAATAAATATGCATTCATTTTAATTTATTTTTCATAGGTGCGCAATCAATATTAACAGCAGTTCATTCAAAACGCACTCCTCTCAAATGGTTCTTTGCTTCTACCTGATTGTGACTTGAACTTTGGGTTACTATATATATATAATCTTTAAATGTCCATATATATATTTATTGGACCATTAGTAAGAGTAGATTTCCACTCTTATTATTAAAAGGAGAGAGGTTGGCTTGACAACAGTGAGTGAGAAATATCGATTACCATCTACATTGGTATGTTTAGGTGGTTACTGGTTTCTAATGGTGATACACACACATATATATATAAAACAAAAACAAGTTATAATCACATAACTTGATATCACTTGTATTTATGATCAATAGATGGCGTTTTACCAAAACCACCGAACAAAGCGTATATTTGTTTACATAAACGACAAAAGAGTCAGAATTAACTATCTCTTTCATTTGCCGTCGTTTATGTAAACAAATATACGCTTTGTTCGGTGGTTTTGGTAAAACACCATCTATTGATCATATATATATGTTTTAAAGATATTTTTCCTTATGAATTTACTCATGTTAATGTCATAAAGCTAACAATATAATTATTTATAAATTAGAGACTACAGATATCAAAATTAAAATCATTAACATCATAATCATTTTTAATCATTATCGATATACTGCAGGATGAAGGGCTCTTGAAGTTCAATTCATCTTCTTCAATCTCTAGCCTTTTCATGTCACTTCAGCGCACTTCCTTATTTTATCCATCTGTCTCACATGTGGTCTTTTTCTAGGGTGTTTCCAATCTTTTAGAAACCATATTAAGATTTCAACTTTCCATTTATCATCATCCCTTCTAGCAGTATTCCAGCCCAACTCCATTTGGGTCTCTTAATTCTTTCAATAATATTAATAACATCTGTTTGTTTTCTCACCCATGTATTTCATTTTCCATCTCTTCCTGTCACTCCTAACATGCATTCCCCCATACTTTTTTAAATGCTATATATAAATAATGTAGCAACCCACTTTATGCTAAAAAGCAACAATGATAAATTAATTACAATTGTCACAGAAAAAGTGAAAATAATATAAGCCAAGATAGTGATTAATGCCACAAAGTATTTAAATATTGAACTAACAGGGATGGGTTGTTTATCTGCATAAATCAGAAAGTGAAATGAGTTTATTAAGTTTTATTTCTAATTTTTAAAAAATATGTTTTTCATATTCAGAAGTCTAATGACTTTTAACTGCGATATTGGATGGGTTTTTTTTTTCGAGACAAGATAAATAAGTTTCTGTGTATGTATAAATGTTAATTCTCTTGCATATCTGCATGAGTGATGAAAATAAATGAGTCTTTATTTCTTAGACTATAAAGTCATCAGATAAAGCAATTGTTGGAGATTGATTAAAGAGTCCTCTAATTATAGATCTAGGCAGCCCACAATGACAACATTTTATTTATTTACTTTCAATTTCAAATCAGTGATAAGTAAATTACATTGCAAGAGTTGAAAAAGAACTGTCAAATATGAAATGAGTTATTATTAGACTTTGCGATGTTAGAAAAAGAAGATAGAGACTTTATTTTTTTCTTAAACATAACGTTAACTGCCTCAGTATTTATGTACAACATTTAATATATAATTTTTAAACATGATATTTATTGTTAATAAAGTAAAATCAATGGTTTTCACAAAAGAAATAAATAAAAATCATTAATATATATAGAAATAATAATAAATGAAATTAAACATAGAATTAATTGCTAGAATGCTTTTAGTAAAAATAATTTAATATTAGAAGAAAATATGCTTAGATGTTTGAAATGAAAGGCTTTTACGAAATAGGTTTTATCAGTTGTATTTATATTTTGGACTATTTCCGTCATCTAATATGAGTATTGAATGTCTTTAGAAAAAATTAACTTTATTTAAGTATTCCAAATAAATAAAATAAAATTTTTCTAAAGACATTTATTGCTCATATTAGATGATGGAAATAGTCCAAAATATAAATACAATTAAACACCATCATTACAAACCTTCAGGTTTTATCATTCTTTACATATGGATCTGAGATATGGATTCTTTATAGTACAGCAATACAGAAAGCTTAGATCTCACAATAAAATATGGATAGAAGTATATTGGAAATATAAAAAAAATAAAGTAAATTATATGGGTGAGAAAAGAAATGGATGTCAATGGCATCATGGAAAGAATTAAGAGGCTAAAATATAGCTAGGTTGAACATATTTCTAGAAAACATGATAATGAATAACATACAAGATCTTAAACTGATTACCAAAAGATTACAAAAAATCATAAAAAAAGAGTGCATATGAGATAAATAGTGAAATAAAGAAATTTATTGGAGTGAAATAATGAAACTATGAATCAGAGAAATTGTATTAAGTTTGAAAAGATTTTTATACTACAGTGTGCTGATATTGATTGAAAATGATAACGATAAATAAAGACACATACACTTATATAAATAGAATGTAAACAAATGAGTTACCTTATTCATCTTACATCTACTCTATAATTACAGTTATCTTTTCAAATACATGTAAATCATCACAATATAATTTTATATTAGCAACTGGATGAACACATATTATATGTTCCTCAAAATATTTTGCACAATACTTATTATATGTTTTCTCTATGTAAATTGCTTTTTATTCTTGTAAATTTTATATTCATTATATTTCTTTGATAAGATATTACCTATTTTTAAACTAAAACATCATTATTTCCACATTAATCTATTACAACATTCTTGTTTTGTACTATCATTGTGTACTATTGTCATGAAGTTAAACCATTGATATAATTAGAGTGTTACAATAACATAACCAGTGATAATTAACCTATTCACACTATACCGAATGTTTACTATAGTAAAGAGGGGGATTTGAACTTAGAATTTTTAGTCTATATTCATCTTCTATTCCATCTCAAATGACCATATAATGTAAAAAAGAAAAATAATCCCAATACATGTATTTTGTGCTTTGTTTTTTTGCACATGTCTGTGGTCATGTGTATCAGTGGTTTGAGGTGGAATAGAGAATGAATATAGACTGAAAATCCTAAGTTCAAATCCCTCTATTTACTATAATGATTGATAACTTTTTAATATAATTTACTTCATAAACTTTATATAGATTTGAATGGCCAAACTTTATTACACACTAACAAAGTCTCATTATTAAATTATATTTTGGTTCTCTCTTTATCTATAGCATATCACTTATTAAGAAAGTTGAAAATATTACTAACGTGCTCAGGAATTACCATTTGATTATAGTACCCTATTATATAGTTACTTCATTTTGTATTTGGAAAGAAAACTTAACATACTTACATACATATATGATGCAGAGAAATGCATAAGAGAGTTTTAATATATGAGATGGGGGGGGGAGGAATACATACATCTTAATGATGTGAGGACTTTTTGAAGTTTAAGATTTAACTCTAAAGTAGAAATCTAAAATAAATTGTGTTTACAGGGTGGTAAGCAATGGCAAAGCACCATTGATAATAGTCAGGTATTATTACTACTTATATGTTTCTATTGCTTAGTTAATGTGTATGCTTTTGAGAAGAAGTGTTAAAAATTTAGAAACATTGGAAATGAAAAAAAATTTTAAGGAAAAAAAAATAATGAAAGAGAAAGATAAGACAAGTGCTTAGAGGTGAAGTGAAGACATTATGAAAGACAACTCATAGAAGAAAATCTGTGCTATGAAGAGAAAAAGAGATCTAAAATTAGCATTAAAAGTAAAAGACTCTTAAACAAGATGAACTGAATGATATAGGTAATCTGCTAAATGGATGACAACTGATGATTTATTCCTCAAACCTTTACCTACAAATCTTGACATTCTAAACTACAATTTGAAATAATGGTAACTGAACATGGATATTTTAATTGAAGAAGACTAGTCTATCTTCCAAATATTATGACCAAAGTTTTTTTTAACAATGTACTTTATAAGTTTTATTTAGTTCATCTACATTTCTACCAACATGTGCGCACTATCACATGATGACCATTTCTTATGCTTGCTCATAACTGTTATTAAAACAGGCACTACTATATGGAGAGTTTTACCTGTGTTAATATGCACCCTATGTGGAAATTTGTGAAGATGGCATTTCACTTGAAATTAATAAAGATTATTTTGAGCACTTTGTTTAATTATTAATTTTTTTGTATAAATCCAAAATTTTACTTATACTTTTCCAGATATAGCCAACTATTAACAACAACACACACATTAGCATAGAATGTTTTTAATATTATCCACCTGTTTTCTTCAATTGTTGCTATGCTCATCCAGTAACAATTCTAGCATGGAAATAGAATTTGTAACCGTTGAATTCATGAATAGTAAACTTAAAGTGGCACTCTAACCATTTAGGTCATTTCCCCAAAAACAGCATCTACTAGAAATTTTTATCTATAAGGGTTCTTCTGGATCCTCTTTTTTTTTTTTTTTTTTGAGGGCAAGGTTAATGTTTCCAAACATTACAGATTATTATATTTAATAATTAAAATAGTTCAACTTATAATTCTAAATATATGCATACACATAGGCAAAATTTATGATTTTTTAAAATTCACTATATTTCTGAAGTTATGCGTCATAAAAATATAAAAGGCTCATTAAACTTTATAATTAGGGTTGGAAATGTATGATATATTTTCACCAGTAATAATCTAGTATTATTGTTTAGTCATTATTCTTTCGGGACTACCAAGATCAATCTACCTATAAGTAGCTATCTTTTTAATATAACTTTTTTTTTTTGTAGATTACTTAATAGCGAGATCAAATTTCTAAAATTTAGCATTTTCTGTTTATATTTTAACTAATAAGTCTTATAAAATATATATTTACAATAAATATATTATTTTTTAAACATATATTAAATTGTACTAATTGATCATTAAAAAAAAAACACAAATCTTTATTATTATTTTAAATCTTAATCTTTCACCCCTTTGATTCTCACATATTACAATTTATACGTGCCTCTCAAAGGCTTGTATTTAAGGTACTTAAAACATACCTGTTATCATTCCTAGCGTTGGTCAGTTGTTTCAAATTTACTCTAGCAGCAGGTTATTCTGTAACGGAAGAAAATTGCTAACGGAAACATAGCCTCAGTATGAAACCTTCTGTTCTTTGAGAAATTAGAAACTTTACGAAAAAAAAAAAACAACAAAAAGAAATATAGTATATAAAAATAAAATTCTGATCAGAACATTGCATTATTAATTTTATTTCTTAATTACTTTATATTTATGGTTGATATCAAAATTACAAAATTGTTATTTAAATAATTATGAGTTAAGTAAAACCTATCCCCCTTTCTCTCTCTATATATATTTTCAAATTGTATTCTTATCACAGTGTATCTTTCATCTTAGCTCAATCATATCACAACCAGCCATCAGCTCAGAACTCAGACCAGCCACACTCACTCTGGATGCATTTTTGAAACACCCAATTTATTTATTTTTTCAAGCGAGTAAGTCATATGTGGCTCATATCATAATTTTAACTTCATATACACTTTTTTTTTTAGATATACTTTTAACTTTATGTACATCTCACTAGACAATCATATATAAATTAAATAATTTTAATCATAAAATGCTTATAATATTATTAATTACTTTATCAAATTTATTTGCGCTATGCTGCTATTAAATAAATATTTGACTAGGAAAATTGAGTGCACATTTAAAACATTTAAGAAGCCTATTTTATACAAACATTTGTGTGTGTGTATATATATAATGTCCATCACTTCCCCAACGCTATGTCTTATCATCAAACGCTATCCTGTATGTAAAGATAAAAGTAGGGTTTTCTAGAAAAATGTAGGGTTGGGAGAGTGATGGACAATTTATATTTAAATTTTCAGCCAGCGATATGGACTGGACATATTAATATAAGCAACTATAGTGGGAGTGGACTGTTGGAGGATCCATTCAACAGCTGTTAAAATTTTTACAAGATGTTTGTTTAACATTCATACATGCTATCGAATCTTACATCAATTCTTGATGATTGCATGAAATAATGTTTATTCAATGTTTTGTCATCTTTTAGATTTTCAGGCAACTCAACAATACATTCTTTATTATTACAATTTTAAAATATTTATTTTTTGCTGATTAAAATATCCAAATATACTGTGCGATACTTTCATGTTTGTTTAAAATGTTTCTCAAAGAAATAATTCGTTATATATGTTTATTCCCTCTCATTTCTACCAATATAACCGAATTCATCTACAGCACTGTTATTTTTCAATAGTTTACCAATTCTAGCATTAAAGTTTTCCATGACAATTTTAAACTATTGTTCTGATCAAAAGCATTTTGTACATTTATATAAAAATCCTCTACTTATTCATCAATGAAACTTGTTGAGAGTATAACTTTTATTTAACATTTGATGTCTCTCATTAATTTGAATAATTAATATTCCTACTCTGTCTGATATATCATTAATCTCCATGATGTTGTTTCTTTCACTTTTTATTTATAATGAACCCACTCAATCTTTGCTTCCACTATTTATGCCTTTATATCAAAGTATGTCCTTATTTAAAATCAATTGATTTTTCACATTTTCTTTTAACTTCACAAAATCCTTCAATATCTTACTTAATATTGGACAATTCTTCCAATTGATGTATTTTTCTATTACTCTAAAATAATCTGAATTAGTAAAGACCTAAATAAAATATTGTCATTGAATGATAATCAGGATCTGCAATCAGAACAATCTTAACAATCTTTGCCTTTGGAGGCCAATTGCTGTCTTGGCTAAAAATTTTATAGTATAATGAGAATAAGCATCATAATTTATTTTTGTCTATCATGCTTGTATATATATATATTCACCCTGACTCCAAAATACTCAAATGATGTTAAGGAGCATATTTCTTGATCTTAATCTCAAAATTAAGAAGCCAAAATATTCACCATTCTGGCTGATACATGTTTGTTAAGTGGCTCATCCATATTCATTTACTATATAAATAATAATAAAACATTAAGGCCTCAAAGAAGAATCAAAGGATCTTTCAATTAACAGAAAACTCCTTTCTGTAGTCAGTGAAGTATATAAAATAATAAAAATATTATTGTAATCAAAAGTGATAATCAAAATAGAGAATAATAAAAGATGTAGTTGAAAAATGCTTATTAACAAGAATAAAGTTTCAAAACGGTAGTCAGCATATTTCTCAAATTAAATAAAGTAATAGTAAAAAATATTTAAAAAAATAATTAGCAGTGAAATATGGACATCATTACTAGAAGCCACTCACAAAGTCACATGATATCTATGGACTCGAAATCTTTTCTAATGAATATTCAAATTAAATAAGCAATCTGAAACAATCACATTACTTTGATTATTATTGCAATTAAAGTTCAGTTACATTTGTTTTATTATTTCACTCATGAATAGTTTTAGGGAGAATACCCAGTTTGCTGACATCAACTTGTATTAATAATAAGAACTTTTTTACTAATTTTATTTTATCAGATATTTTATGTGCTTATTTAATTATGGATATAGTATAATGAATCAATCCACCTATCTTTAATTTTAACTATATTTTAAGTTTTTTCTGCAATTTTTTAAGAGACCGATTAAAATTTTCCCTTCTTTAAATTAATGGTCAAATTTACTAACTAAATCAAAACCAATGACAAAAATAATCTTAAAATAATTTGCCATTTAGAAGAAATATAGTATAGAACATTTTGAAAAAAGAGTAATAATTTTTGAGATGAATAACATTTTTTTATCCTTGGAGTTATATTCATTGAATTATTAGTAATACAAGTAGCTTAATTGTGGATAATAGAACAGAACAACCAGTTAATAATAATAATAATTGAATAGTTTATTGTTTAAGAGTTTATAAAAGCTTGGGCATCAGAAGTGACACAGCCATATCATGATCCATTGTCTTTAAACACTTCCAGAGTTTTTTTCCAAATGTATATTTGCATCAAAGCATATGTGGTAACAATCAGTTGATTAGTTAACTTTTCAACTGCAGATTATCTGTCCAGACCAATACATTTTTTCTTCAAGAGCTAGATTGGTAAAAAAAAAAAAAGTTCCAAAACAATTATGACCAACTGATGATTGCTGGTTTAGCACGAAATACGTATATTGATGATTATTTATTTTTTCAACATAATGTGTTCAAGTGTATCAGTGTTATGAAATAGAGTGGGGAGTGATGGGTCGTGTGAAAGTCTGTGCACATATACCCTATATATTATATATGATTTTAGAAATTTAAACTACATACAATTAAAGGATTATTGATTTATATTTTTAATATATTAGACATGCTTCTATAACAGCAGGTTAATATTAGACAAAGATATGTAATGAAACAATAAGAACTATTACCGAGTAATGAATAGAAAGAATGTTAATATTATTTTCATTGAGGTTGAAAAAGCATTAGACTGACTGATTAGGTTATTTGTATGTACTGAAGAGATAAAATATAAATTAGAAGAAGATAGTCATTAGGAAATTTATCCATTAGAAAATATGTATAGGATTAAATGATGCTTTTTATAGAAGAGATATTTATGAGATGGAAGAAATGCTGTCTATATACTGGTTTAACATTTATTTAGTTAAGTAAATGTTAATGTAATTTAAGGAGCTTGAATAAAAGTTGTGGCAAAAGTAGAGTTAGCAGAAGGAAACATGTTCTGATGTCATAAAGAAATGCTGTAAATGATAAATAAAATATTAAGTAAGATGGGGGAAGATGAAGTAATTAAAACAAGTTAAAAATAAAGATAGATAAAGTGATACTTGGGCAAAAGTTATAGGCAAGATTAGTTTGACTCACAAAATGTTAACAAAGAAAACAAAATAGCAGTAGTCTAATAGGTTTTTAATGAATGTAAGAAATTATTAAAAGTGTCATTAAATTGGTTATGAGAAAAGCACACTAATTGTTTATTCAAAATTTAACTATATACCATGGAACAAAAATTTTGGCAATTATATATATATAAAGATTTTATAGATATGTTAGAGGAGAATAAAAATACAAAAAGGAAAGATAAGATAGGATCTATAAAAATATTAAAACTGTAAATGAAAAAAAATATTATTTACTAAAAAAAAAAAAAGGAGAATAAGATGAATATGAAGTAATGAGTTATAAGAATATCTTGGGACTGAAGAGGATGAAAGAGATTAAAAGAAATAAGTTGCTAAATAATCTTAAACTATGGATATACCCCCTCCCCCCCTTGAAAAAAAAGAATGAGAGACAGAAATACAGACTTAAAGAAAAAGCATGAACTTGCTTTTGATAGAGAAGTGATGATGATAATGCCATTTTTTAAAAAAAAGCAACATTCTCCTTAGAGAAATGAAACGTGATTTTTAAAGCTAATGGTATTTTCACTAACTAATATAAGCTAAATAAAGTTTAATTAAACATTTGAATAAAATTTTATGAGTTGAAAGTGAGACTAGTCCTAAATAAAGAAATTAGTAAAATTGTAATAGATTATATTTAAAAATCCAAACTAGAGATCAACAATATTTGATAAACTATCAAATACTTCCTCAGTGGAAGAAGAGGAAATAGATAAGAAAAAGCTTATCAGTGCACCGCACTCTTTAAGAAATTTAGATTTGAAATTTCTGTCAAACGAAAGTGATAGTATTAATAAAAAATTCATTATTTTAAAAACAATTACAAAGAGTGCGTGCTCATTTTATCTTCATTGCATAAAAATTTTATATTGAGGAACAGTTATCAGATAACTAGAATTATCTACTAATGAAGAATATGAATTATTTAAATATATATAACAGTAGATATGAACATTATTTATTAATATATTTTTTGGTTATTAAATTAAAAAAAAGAACAGACAACAAAATGGATTATAAAATTTATTTAAAAATTACGATTATTGTATTACTCTATTTATAGAAAAACATTGATATATGTTTGTATGTATGTGTGCATTATACACATTTATTATAATATAGTTCTAAATATGAGATGTTACAATTTATTAAATTATTCTCAAGCAATAAACACTACCATCAACGATGATCGAGTGCACCATTGGTTTATTCCATAGTATCCTATGAAATTTAGATTTCTTAACTCTTACATATATTAAAGTCTCTAAATTTCCAGCAGTAAGATAAAGGCTTTTCAGACAGCTTATCATAGACAAACAATGAAAGAAAAACATTATGCAAACAGTTTGACAATTGAAAGATTTGAGCTTCCTGACCTATCTGGAATAGCTTGCTACTGATTTATTGACCAACATCGAATAATTGAATACAAACTAAAAAAAAATTAAAATTTTATCATTCCATGTTTAAATCACAAATCATTAGCAGAGTAAATGGATATACTGACCATTATACTCTTATCATACGTACATACTGCAATTTGCAGTAATCAAGAAATCGGGTTGCTTCCCGGCCGATGCTATGACACATGAAAGAAAAAAAAAAGGGATATATTGATGTGGTTATTACATATAATGAATACTTACAATTGCTAAAATAAATGAATATGAATTTCTTATTTGTGAATAAACTAATGTTTATATGTATATAAACAAAAGAGCTTTTAAATAATTCAATATAAAACAAAAACCTTTTCAACAGCTCATAAAAAGATTGCAAAGAAAAAGGTAATATTCACAAGGCTTTTCAGATGAAAAGATGTTTTTTTCATTCTTCTTTTATCCTCCAGCTAAGAATAGATAGATACCATTTATTTGGTGGTTATTTGAGTTTGTTTAGGACAACTATGAAATAAAAAATTCTTTTTAAAATTTATTCAGCCTGAATTGGAACCTAGGTCATAGGCATGGAAGACAGACCTTTCTTTATATATATTATAATATTGTAGATAGTGACCAACCCTGAACAAGTTAGATAATACAAGATTATTAATACAAATAAATATAAAATAGGGGAATGTGAATAATTATTTCTTTTATATGTTTTTTATATTAACAAATATTAACTTATTACATTCCTTAAGAGATAAATAATGTGAAAATTCTAAATATATATATTTTTAAATTATAAAAATATAAATATTTATAGCTTAATAAGAGTAGTTGTAAAAGGGAGAAAATATAAAATAATAATAATAATAATAATATTAATAATAACTACAACAACAACAACAATAAATAAGGAATTCATTCATACATGCATAAACAAGATAGAAATGGAGAATAAAGCAAGGAGAAATAAATTAAAATAGACAAATAAAGTCAGGAATTTATTCAGTTTCAAAGAAATGCAGATTGGGAATAGTATTATTAAGTAATAGTGAAAGGTTGTATGGAAGGGGCGGTAATGTGAGGCTTATTTTATGAAATATTTTTAAAAAAATCATAACTTGTTTTGTAAAAATAATTCAATTCAATTTTTCTGTAAGATTAAAAGAATTCAAATATATAATCATATGCTGACAAGGGCAAAAATCAAGAAAAAAGGAGAAAAGACACAAGCAAGAAAAAATCAGCAATCAACTGAAGGAACCCAGGAAATAGGGATGGTGACCATGTCAGCCCAGATATTGCAAAGGTTTAAAGAAATGAGAAAACAAAATGATGAGGATAATAAAAAGAGACAGAAGAAAGTCAGATGATGTTAAAGAAAATAGAGAAAAGCAATCTGCAAAGTCAGATGTTGTTTACAGAAATGAAAGAAAGTAATACACAAAGAGAAGAAATGCTGGTAATAAATGGAAGAAAGTAATAAAAAAATGCAGCTAAGGAAAATAGAAGATGATTAAAATGGAGGAAATTGATCAGAAAAGAGTAATAGATAATCAAAAAATAAACCAACTTATTCAGGAATCAACCAGAATATTGCCCAAACAACGCAAAAGAATAAATAAGAGCAGGACCAGAAAGTTGAGGAAGACAATCAAAATATGTTGGATTAAAATGGAAAAACAGGACACAAAATAGTAGATGTTATAAATCAGCTAAAGGGTATGATCTGAGAGAAAGATGAAAAGATAGATAAAATAATAGAGAAAATGGACCATTAAAGTAAAAGAAGAAATAATAGAACAAGTGCATGAAAATGAAGATGAAAAAAAGGAATGAAGAAATAGTAAGAAAGATTCAGCAAGAAACTAACACAGAAATAAAAAAAATTGGTTCCAGTCAGAAGACATGAAGAAATTATTGAATATCTAGAAAAGATAGCAGTTGAATATGAAGAATTAAAATAATAACAAGTTTAAAGAATACAGAGGCAAAACTCTCCATACAGTAACTATCATGTGAAGTTTAAAGGAATTGAAAATAGTCAATGGAGTCCAGATATAATGTCAATTTCCATTGAAGAAGATGAATAAAAAAGAAGCATTAGTGATCAGCTATTGGATTGAAGAATATTAAGAGGGTATAATGTACTAAGTCTCACAGTAAAGATATAAACCTGGAGAGACATATACAACTTTCTTCAAAATGTAAGTGGCTGCATTGAGACCCTAACTACCCATTCTCTAATTGAAGGCCAGATAATTTGAACCATAAAGAACAAAATCATCTTTAAAATTGATCAGATGCTCATTGATACTGATTGTCAGTCCACTGAGCAAATAGCTGAGTTGTTCAGTACATTTAGTCTAAGTAGTCAACTAGCAGAATATTTTAATCACAAAGAAGGAAGTTATAATCAACAGAAAAAATCCATGAATAAAAGTAAAAGTGAAGTACACATTGGGTGTATGCATATTTGATAAATAGAAAAAGCAAAAAAAGTCAAAGTAGTGTGGAAAAAAATAAGAATAGTAAAGTATTCGTGAAGTTACCCCAGACTTAAAAAAACAGGTATTCCTGACAGATCACCAGATAGATCTTCAGAAAAAAGTAGAGCTATAAAATTAAAGGATCAAAATCAAGTCCAGTATAAAGAAATGAAGTGATTATGAAGATGGTAAAGGATATTTTAAACTCCAAGAATGAGAACATCTCCATTTAAAATTTCCAGAATAGAAGTAAAAAGTAATATAAAGAATGCCAATGTGGATGGCTTAATATTTTATTGACCCTGTATCAGTTTTAATATAAACAATTTTAGACGTGTTAAATTATCCAATTACATACACAATTTGGTAAATTAAAAAGAAGATTCAATTCCTGAATATGCGAGCTCAAATAGACAAAATAATTGCAGCTTGCTATAAAAATTGCAAGAGTAATGAATCTCTAAGATGTAATCAATAAATTTTTTAAATGAGAAAAATGGTCTAAAGATCATGGTTCCAGCCAAGAGCTGATAGTAATAACAGTTAAATAAATGGCAGCATCTTGAGGAAAAGAACCTTGAGGTATACTAAGAAGTGAGGTGCAATCACATGCTCTCAGTCTATTCTAAATAATGAAATAAATTGTCTAAAAATAAAGGTAAAAATAAAGCTTTTTTATAGTGTAACACAGAGCAATAGAACAAAGTAATTAATTGGTGGAATCTCTATAATCATTTGGGAGTGAAGTGTTAATAGTGTCATAATCCCTTTCTCAGTATATGTCTATGTGGTACTGAATTAATTAGATGTGTATTGTTATTCAATTTTTTATACTCACATATTATATATTATAGTTATATATGGAAGAATAGCTACCCTTATCTTGGATAGACCCACACTTGAAATTTCCTGGGCTATCTGTGTACCAGTTGAACATTTCTAGTACAATTGCTTATTTGGAGCTATATCTGTGGGAGAAGATGAGGGTAAAACAATAATCCATTTATTTCTTGTATAATAATATTAAATGTACATGATAGTATAGTAGCACTGATCTTTAATTATTATGCATGTAAAATTGTTTATAGAAATGTATTATGAATAGTTGTGCACACAATTTACCAGTAGTCTGGGGATGACAGAGATTCAGTGATAAGGGGATCAGTAAGAATATAAATTAATAATAATAAAAAATGAAATGTTCATCTTTATTTCATTTTCATCATTGTAAGAGAGGGGTATTGTAATATTGTAGAAAGTTACCAACCCTGGCCAAGTCAAATAATACAAGGTTATTAAAATAAGCTAATGCAAAATGAGGGAATGTAAAGAATTATTTCTTTCATATTTTTTATAATAACTAGTATTAACTTACTTAAAGATTTTACATTCCTTAAGAGATAAGATGAAAATTTTAAACATTTTTAAATAATAAAAATGAGAATATTTATAGTTTGATAATAGTTGTAAAAAAAGAAAGAATAAAAAAATAATAAAATAATTTTTCTCTTCAGTAATTTCATTTATGTACTAGTTTTTTTAGATGTTTAAAAAATAATAAAAGAAGTCAAGTAAAATTTTAAATAATTGTTATCAGTTTTTAAAAAGATAAAAGGAAAAGATAAGTTTTTAACATTTTGTTAAATAATGCGTTTTTTTTATTTAATTAATGTTGAGTTTTTCTTTTCTCTTTATCTCTCTAAAATTGTTATATTTTTCAATCAAACATAAAATTAAAGAATTATATTTTTTGTAATTAAAAAATATAATAAATACAGATTTTTTTCAATAATTAAATTAAAATTAGAATTCTTAATTAAGAAAATGGGGAAATAATTTTTTGCAAAAATAGAATCTATTGGTTAGGGTTTAATGCTCTTATGTCTGAAATAATATGTGAATATAAGATATGGGAAGGTTAAAGGAATAGATCTCACTCTCTTGTAATAAAGTTATTCTGGCTTCAGTTTATAAAAGAACAGTAGTAGAAACCCCCCAGCTGAGAAGATATCAGTGTGAAGTTAAGTTTTTATTCTGAAATAATATTAACATCACTACTAATTTGAAAATAGATTTTTGAAAATGGATTTGAAGAAAACCATATGCTAAGTTTTACCTAAAGGTTAAGCATTACTAAATCTAAATATGTAGCCTGTTCATTAAAAATTAAGATGTAGAAGAAGAAGAATATCCCTGAGAAATCTGCAACAAGCCTTGTGTTTCCTCGAAAAAGCATACATGTCTCAGTCAGTGTAAGATTGGACCTGTACATTGTTATATAAAAAATGGATAAAATCAGTCTGTACTAACCTGAAAGTTATTTTATTTTAAATAAGTATCAAGTGAAGACTTAAAGTGACAACAAAAAATTATGAACAAATTTAACTTGTGATAAACCACCCTGAAAATTATTATTTTAATTTTGATGTAAACATTTGAGGAAACAAGAAGGAAAAGCTGACTTGGAAATAATTTTAACTTAATAAATTCAAAAGAACTCAAAAGAATGCAATCATAGTAATATAATATATTATAGTATAAACATCTATACTGGAAAATAATTTTTAGTGCAAGTAATAATTAATAATCTTTTTTTTGTTGATACATGTTTTTATTTATTTATTGTATTTTTCTTCCAGTATTTGTTTAAGAATATAGGACCTTTCATGTTATAAAAAAGAAGGTTGTAAATAGTCTTAATATTTTTATATCATTTAGGAAAAAATGTTGTTTTCAGATTTAATAAAAAATAAAGGGTTAATAAACCAGAAAGTAAGTATTAATCAATTAGTAGTAAGCATTATGTAGTTCATCATACTTGTTATATAAAATTATATTTCATCGAAATGAGTTAGATTTGGAATTATTATACTGTCATAGATTTTCTGAATTTATTAATTTTTAGTTAATTTTATTAAATAGTTGTTAAAAAAATATTTAATGTCTTTTTCTGCAGTTATTTGGTCTATGAATTGGCAATGCATATGACTTGATTTTGTTAGAGCATAGTATCTTATGGTATTTATAAATTAGCCCAGTAAGACTATTTAAATTAAAGTAGATTAAGCATATACATTTATATTTTCTCTTTCTCATAGTCACAGTCCCTAGGTTCCTTGAAATCTTGAACTAGCTCTAGAAAAATAATGTATATGTATGAGGGATATATATTTATGTTTGGACATTCAGATGGTTCTTTAGATGGTATGAAGATCATGATCACCTTTAAAGTCCATTCACCACACTTTATTTACAGATTAGAAATTAGTTTATAATTGACCTGTACATATTTATATGGAACCCTATGGCCAGATCATTGATGATAATCAGCATGTAACAGAATCCTAGTATTTTTTAATTATTATTGTGCATGTAGTATATTATGCTCTAAGTTTGGCATTGTCTAGATAAGTAGTTTACCTTTTAATATTGTATTTCTTTTAAATCCAGTCACAAAGTATGACATTTGATTATTTTTGTTAATACTGATGAGGTAACTTATTATTAATATAATTGTTGTAATGTCTATTTCTTATATGCTCCTTTTATATTAATTCATTTTATATTTGTTGATTAAGATAACTGAATTGACTATTTAATAGGGATGGTGATTCACATCTTTCCATATTATCCCTTTCCTTCATACCATTACAATATAAATTTATTCATTAGGATAATTGAATTGACTATTCAATAGGAATGGTGATGATTTGCATCTCCCCATATGATTCCTTTCCTTCATATCATTACAATATATATATATATCAATGGAAAATGTATCAATATGACTAAGATATTTTGGAATTATGATCTGCCATACAAATAAAAAATATCAATTTAAAATATATCTCAATTTTTACAGTGTAATCTTTTATAAAAACTATATGCAAACATATATTGAAAATTTTGAAAGTATTTAAAGAGAATATTCCATGTATCTTTTACTTTCAGTTTAACTAAAATATAATAAAGCAGACAACTAATTAAAAACTGGACTGGCAACGTGAAGAATCATTCATGTCTGATTCCCAATAAACCAAAAATTGGGATAAGATAAATAAATGTTTGTTTAGATTGCTGCTCCAGTTTATAATTTCTTGTATGCATGCAGTATATTATTATATACTTTCAATGTTCTATCAAAACAAAAAGCTAATGTGTTTATTATTATATTTAGCAGATTATAATTTAATATATCAATCACACAGTTCTTCTTTCCAAAATAGTTCATAAATATCCAATATAGAAATAAAACAAACAAACTCCTTCTTTTTAAATCAGAATTAAACAGGATGTTAATGGAAAATAATAGGTTTTTAATTAAATGTTTTAAAGGATATATATAGTTTTTTTTTTTTTTTTTTAAGGAAAAAAAAATGTTTGTGTTGTGATTGTTTGTAATAGAAAAGGGGAGTGGGAGATAAGGTAAATTTTTGGTTATGAATATATTTTGTAATTTTTAATTTTATATATATTGTACCGGGTTCGATCCATTGGGCTCGCTCACTTACTCTTCCTAAGGTTTATTTGTGTTCAAACCTAATTTATAATACATTTATCATCTTATATTATAAATATTAGATGAACGAACCAGCACGTTCGAGCAAAGTGGAGAATATTATTGATAGCAGAGCTGTCAATAATACCCACGATCAGATTGAGCTATGCAATGCATAACATGATCACATTTCCAGATTGTGGCCCACCTTGGCTGCTAGATTCAAACCCCTACTATCCAAACACTTTATTTGTTTAGGAGTAAACCCCGGGCACCAGCTAGTCTAAGACTAATATGTTCGGACAGTAGGCCCATAATCCAGCGCTCGAAAAATCCCTTTACTAGCTCAGTCTATTTTTAATCAATAACAAATTATTGTTTCATAATAGTGGTGAAAAGAATTGATGAGAGGAATTGATGAAAGATTGGTAAAAAGAATTGACCGACAAATAAAGTTTAAGTTTAAAGACAATTTACTTAATTAACACTTAATATACTAATTTTAAATATTTTATAAATCTTAATAAAAGAACACTGGTATTTATCTAATGTTCATGTACATATTAACTCATACACTCACATATATAATAATAAAGCATTAAATAGTATTTGACATTTAGAACCCACAAATTAATAGTTCATTTTTTATGTGCTATAGTGTTCATATCCTTGACTCTTGGAGGATTCACATGAATGCGATGGCTACTGTATAAATGAAAATATGAAAATATTTTACCTAGGATTTTGAATGTGGATACATCTTGCTGTTTGCTGCTTCTAATGAAGTATATTTAACCGGTTAGATTTGAAGTTTCTGGAGGAGGTTTCTTTCTTATTCATCGGTATTATTCTTGGAGACAATTAGATATTGATGGAGATTCCTCAAGCTGTTACGCAGACATTATTTTCACAAGCAGATCTTGCTGTTTTACTGGACTCCAGGATAGAGACAACCGCATGTTTCCTGTGGTTTTAACACTGCATTCTTGATTGATTCAGAATAACTGAACTGTTATCTGAACTGACTGACTGACCGATAAAATTTTACTATTTATATGTAAGGTATGTTTTTGTTTTCATGTCTGCCAGCAATATCTGTTGTCGAAATTCCTTTCATTAGTAGCTAATCCTTTGGAGATAAGCTTTTAATCTTGTTGTTGGGGATTTTAATTAGCAATCATCACAAACGTGTTGTTTTTTGTGTTTTTTAATTAGTAGCCATCGTTGTATTCTTTAATGATAACTTTCATTTATTAATTTTTATTTATTTAATACGGATACATTTATTGTACTTATAATCGCACATATATATTTTACTAACAAACTTATGTTAATCATTTACGCACATATATAATTTATCTAGACTCAATACTAGTTTTAAGATTATCCTTTTTTCTTTAACTTAAATGAAAGAGATTTATATTTTAAACTTTGAGTTATGTTCCAACTAATAGTACTAAAAGAAAACTCTTTAAACTTAAAACTTCTAGTTTGACGTTTCTGAAGTGAACTCCCCCTCCCCCCTTTTAATTAATTAATTGTAACTTTTATTTCAAACTCTTTGACTTTTACTTTTTCGAAAATAAACTGTAATAAAACTCTTAAACTTTTAAATACTATTCTCTTTTAACAAAAGATTGTTTTAATAATTTTTTTTTAAACAAAATTATTATGTGCCAATTCAATGTTGGTACAATATATTGGAATATTGATATTTATTATTATATATATTTTATTTTAGTGTATTTTAAAAAAGACTATATGAAATAGTAGAAATGTTGGATTTCTTTTTCATCATTATAGTCATATAAAAAGCAAGTTTTAAAAAGAAGAAGTTTGTTTGTTTTATTTCTATATCAGATTATAATTATAAAACATTAATCATCAAAATTTAAATTATCATAATAAACTTTCATTAAATAAAAACCTTAGAAATATCTATCTTTAAATCACTACTGTATGGAGAGTTTTTCCTGTTAAATATCTATCTTGTTGGTATATATTTTTCCTCATGTAGCACATAAATAAAAAACTCTCAGAACTATGAAATAAAAAATAAACATTACTTAAAAAGAAACAGGAATGTCTGAGTTTAAAAAAATGCTAATTATTTTTTTTCAACAAGCTAGAATAATTTAAGATTAAAACTACTTAATTGTTAATATTCTGAATTGATAGCCATGTCAATAATAGCACTAAAAATAGAACAAAATCTATAAAGACCAATTATGATTGGAAATCAATGTTTTTTGAAAGGGTGAAAAAACATAAATAATCGTAATAAATAAAATATTAAACTACAGTTTAAAAAAAAAAGTAATTGAAAAAGATATCTGAATTCTACAGTGTCTACTAAAACAACTCATGAGTTTCACAAAGAGAAAATTTATAGTTGAACTATGATTTCAAATTTGCTGCTTTCTGGTAGAAAATTTTATGATGTGGAAGCTGTACTGTCACAAAAATAATAGACCACTAGACATCTCATGATCAATAATAGACATTGGACGATTGACTGTAGTATATTAACTAACTTTTTAATAGTGGAAAGATATATGTCTGATGATCACAAAACACCTATAAAGCACTCTTCTCTCAACTATAAACCATTATAATTTAGGTAATCACATTATGATTCTCTCTTGGTCCAATAACTGTCATCTTCAAAGATAATAATGTTCTAATTTTTACAACTATAGCATTAAATATTGATAAGAAAATAATACATGAATGATATTAATACTTTTCAAAGTCCTTCTAGTCATTTTTTAAATATATATTTGTGGGGGTTTCTTAAGCATTTCTCAAATAACTTGTGGTCTTTCTTTTATGAAATTGCTCAAGTCTTCTAGATTTTGTTCAAATGTTTGTAATCATATTTTTAAAAAAATTAACACTTATCAATGCACATGGTATACAATATTAATAAAGATATCACATATACATTTATTTTGTTCAACCCTTGTGTTGGGTGTGTATATATTTATGTGGGATCTCATTGGTAAAATATAGCACTTAAAACATTTACATGCCATTTCAAAGATCTGTGATTTAAATCTGTGTAGGGTTTAAATAATTTGTTTTATAATTCAACTATTACCAATTTTCTTCTTTTCTGAGCAAACTTAATAACTGGTAATTAATAAATATACTCACAGAAAAAGTGTGTACATAATTTGTTTTGTGAAGATCGTCTAAGCAAGCTAACCATTCAAAATTAAAGAGTGGCTATATACTTTTTATGTTCTCCAAGTAATGGTTATTTATTAATGGGAGATGAAAATGAGTTAGAAATTAAATTATAACACCCATGCCTAATGCGACTTGAAAATTCAATTTCTATCATACCAAAAAAATATAACTGTAAAAGCCAAGGTATTTGTAATAAGCAATTCAAAATATATCTAACAAAAAATAGACAATAATTTTACTATTTTTTTAATCATGAAAGGACTTCATAAGATATCTTTACTGTGAATGATCCCATCAACAAATTTCTAATCAGATTAAAAAAAGATAGATGTTGTACATGCTGGAGCAGATAGAATTGAATGAATTAATAAAAATTATTATTTGGATAACCTCTTAATCAGATATAAAAATCTTGGTCTTGTTAACTAGGCTTACAATATCATTTATATTTTAATTGCTTTATAATATTATAAAAAATGTTACTTTAGTAAGTAACATCAAAACTTTTTATATACATCAATTATTAAAACTTCATAATCAGTTTTAATAAAATCTGAGGGTAAGTTAAATTTGATTTTCAATATATATATATGATGAGCCAAGTTTTTTGAATGGATTCTTCTGACAGTGGTAATCTACAGATTTAGACATCTGGATCATAAAGACATAAATAAGTAGATAACACAACTGTATGCTAATTTTTTGACCCCAACCAGATGAAAAAGAACAACAAAAACAGATTATTATTGACAACAGAACTCAAGAAAGATAATAAGAGCAAAGATTTATATACTTTTTAAAAGTAAAAAGATTTGAATAAGTTTTTTTTTTTTAAAAAAAAAAAGGAGGAAAGATTAACATATTAGAATATAATTTACAGCTGTGATGAATAAATTCTTTGGCATAACTTGACATTAGTAGATTACTGAGGTGCTACAAATTAATCATATTACTATTGACTTATCTATTTGAAAAAGTTGAATTCCAATGAAGCATGAAAAATGCATTTATCTTATAAAGCATAGTGAAAGGCAGATAGTTTTGTACACAATAATGACTAGAAAAATATCCTTTAAAAGACATGAAATGAATGAAATGTAGACTGCTTGGGTATGGTTTGAAACAAAAATTAGAAATGTTTAATTAAAAACATGATGCTATACTGTTTATAATAACTAAAACAATTACAGATTTTAAACTTTTGCTAAAACTAGTAATTGGATCCTTTGGAAAAATATAGAAAAGAATAGTTAGATTTAATATTAACTTAGTTGAAAAAGTACTATAACAATTTGATTAATTGTAGGTCCAAAATTTATATATATCTAATACAGTTGAATATTGGTTTGAGAAACATGAGATGATATTGAATGTTTTCTATTTTTCCCTTAAATCATTTTATTTAAATATAACTAAAACTCTATAAGCCATTCTTGATCAATCAGTGATCTCATCAAGTTTTTCTCCATGATGTCAGTAAAGGAAGACTATTTACTTTTTACTCATTGTTCAAAAATGCCTACAAAAAGTCAGTAATTTAAAATTAGATTATTGATCAGGTCTTGGAAATATACAGCATCAGTCTCATTGCAATATTTCTATCATGGGATAAATTAGTCCAAATGAGTAATTGGATTAATACAATATATCTGTCCTAATTATGTTAATTCTATCACCATAGTAAAAGATAGTTTGGTAGACAGATTTCTTTTGGCAA
This sequence comes from Epiperipatus broadwayi, assembly GCA_028023455.1. Classification (NCBI taxonomy): domain Eukaryota; kingdom Metazoa; phylum Onychophora; class Udeonychophora; order Euonychophora; family Peripatidae; genus Epiperipatus; species Epiperipatus broadwayi. The sequence goes on from JAQFVV010012696.1 coordinate 388,229, forward strand.
TTTCCACTCATAAATTTTTCTACTGATTAGGAAAAATTTAATATTTGTTTGATTGAATAATATGCTTCCAGACATTCATCTTATAGTTCTTAAGCTTACAAGTCCAAGCTTTTCATCTTGTAGCATTCATATCAAAAATTAATGTCTGAAATGGTAGTTTATTTGTAACTGTTTTGTTCTGAAAAATTCACAATGGATTGTTTTAGCAGAGTATTTAAAGGTAAAAATTCTTGCAATGATTTGCTCTATATTTTGTCTTTTTTTTATCTATAATCCTTTCTAATGCACTAAATATTGATTACTCATTACAATTGATTTTAGAAAGTTCCATTTCCCAACTTTAGAGAATGCAATCATCACTCTCGAGGCAGTCAATCTTGAAATATTAAGCAATCTAATAGTTTTAACTATCAATGTTTCAGATAATCTGACAATTATAATTTGAACTTTTTTTTCTTTTCACAGGCATAAAAACTTCTGATCATATAACTTTTATTATTTCCTTAAGGTCTATTCATAAAAAAATATTGCACTAATATAAATTTTATTTTTGTTTTATCTGATATCAAAAATATAATACTAATATGTCAATGGTTTTCATTATTTTCTCCAATCCCTATATATCCATATATATTTACATGTAATTATTTTCATTATCTTGTTTAATTGTTAATTTAGTATAAAATTTCACAACGTTTAGAAATCACTCACTAAGTTTGCTCTTAAAAAAAAAAAAATTAGAAAGACTCTATATAAAAGTTTGACTTTTCATATGTCATAGCATCGGCCGGGATGCGAACCCACACCCGTCTGCAACCAACTACTTGCTTGCAAGGCAGATATGATGACCTCTCAGCTAACAACGCTTGACAAAAAGTTTGACTTTCTAGTGGCTTTGCGAGAATAATCTAATTGATTATAAATCACTCTAAATTCAATATTGTGGTTTGTTTTTGTGTTAGTGCATTACTGATCAGGCCAGCAATACCTAAAGAAGGTAAGAAAATAATGACACTCGAAATACTATTCTATACTAACCTATATATTATTACTTATAATTGAAAGTATTTGAAAAACTATAAATACAGTTTGATTTTTCCTAAAGACCTAAATGAAATTAGAGAGTGGAAATAATCAAAGATATAATTGCAGGTGGAATGTTATTATCACAGACTGTCAGACAAACATCAATACATATATTTACAATAGTGAATACTTCTGTAGTATAATTTTCACTACACCATTCTTATGCAAGGTAGGGACAAGCGGATAGAACCCAGTCCCTATCTAGCATAACATTGGTGTAGTGAAAATTGCACTACAGAAATATTCACTATTGGATAAATTCAAGTCTAATAAAAATTAATATATTTACAATACTTTTGTAATTTTAAAACTTCTTAACATTTTTATAATGTTTATAGATATTTAAAAAAAAACATTAATATAGATCAAAATCATTATTAAGTAGATTTTTTTCAGTCCAAAGTATAAAATAGAATTATTTAATTTTAATAGAACATAGTCTTAAAATTTTTTTAAAAACTTTTTAATTATTATATATCACCGTAAAATTACTCGTTATTATTAAAAAATGTTTCCGTCAATTTGAGATATTATTTGGCACTGATATTATAAAAATTTTAATTCTGATCAGTCAAGAAACATCCGACATACATAATCATTCCAGTAAAAAAAAAAATTACTGAAGTAAAACCATCAAAAGAATTTCATGCAAAATTAAAAGAAGCTACGATTGTAATTCTTAAATATAAATTTGTAAATAAAATTAAATATAGTTTATTTTTGTAGTATTTATAAGATGTTACAGACTGCAAACTGCTTTTAATTCTTAGATATTTATAAAACATTTATATTTTTCTAAAGCTATTTGATTTTTGAAATATAAAAAAAATGTATGAAAACTATAAAATCAATTGAGATTTGTGAAAATAACAACTTATATATATTATTGAAAATAAAATATTCATATAGTCTGATTAGTCTATATAAGCATCTCAAGTTATAGTAGCCAGTAGTTTTGACTTTGCCATGATGGAGTCTTGTCACAAGAATATCTAAGAATGCTAATTTTTATTTTTGTTCTAATTCTGTTGTAAATTTAATTGAAGATGATATATTACTTATGTACAGAATGTTTGTTGTTGTGGTTTTAGCAAAGCCAGATTTTACGTGGTGTTGATGTAAAATTTATGACAGTAGTTCAAGTTCTTTCATATAAATATTGCTAATGAGGAATGACAGTAGTCAAATCATAGCCATCCCTTGATTTGTCAGGAAAATGGTGTTGTATTTGTTGTTAAAAAAATCATTAAAAAATAAAAAAAAATAGCTGTATCTAAAATATCAGATCATGCAAATACCAATGAATATATGTTCATTTGCCAAAAAGACAAGCATATTGAAAAGAGAGAAAAACGTAAAAAGAAGAAAATTTAAAGAAGCTGTCATAACATCATAAATCAAACTACTATGATAATTCATAATGCTTGGAAATCATTCATTAACTTTCCTTTAAAAAATAATAAAGAAATCAGAACTCTCATAGATAAGTACATAACATGTTTACTGACTGTTATCGTTGACAGAATAGCTTAACTGATTAGAATGCCACTTTAAATTTGGTATTTACAATTTAAAAGTTTCAGATTTGAGTTTTATGTAAGTACTGTCACTGACCAGGTCATTAAACACCTGAATAAGAGAATGTTATGATGCAAAACATTGTTATATTCTAACTTGTGCTACTACTAGTAGTTAAATGTATTTGAAAGGTTGGCATTTATTTGACAAATAATTTTAGATAATGGAAATAACATAAAATTACAAGTAAAATGTCATATTTACAAACTTCCAGACAAACACTAAATATTCAATGTTTTGATACTATACCAAACTTTAAATATTATAAAAAATTACATTTAAAACAGGATAAGGTAAAAAAAATCAATTAACTTTTCTATATCATTCTGTCAGGATTATTTGTTAAAGGCTTGTAACTAAATTTTCCATTTCATTTCCAGAGAACTGAGAAAATTATTTAGTGAGCAAGTAAGGTTTTGTTAAAAGAAAATAAATAAATGCTCAAATGGTTTTCAAATATTGCATTCCATTAGTAATAGAGAATGTTTATTAAAAAGTAATGTCACTAATGTAGATTTCACAAGTTCTTCAATCAACAAGAAAAACATTCTAAATTACTTAAAAAAATAAAACAACATCAACAGAAGGACATGAATATATCAAACATAATACTATACCATACAACTTAGTAGCTTTGTCAGTTAAAAAGCTTACTTCTAAACATATAACAGATGTTGAAATTTTTCTTCTGGAAAAAGGATTAATCTTTGCTATACTATCTAATACCTTTTTATTAGATATAATGTCAGAAATAAAATCACCCAAAAATTGTCTCAAAAAGAAGCATCAGACTTACACTGAGATTAAAAATAACATTTTAGAGACACCAAAACCCAAATAGCACATTATTTATATTAAGAGGGAAACTATCTGCTGATAAAGTCAATGCTATAGTTGTAGTGGATATTAATGATTATGATAACAAGGTAAGAGAACTCTTCATAGCTGCCTAATACAAAGAAATGGCAAAAAACACCACCCAAATGTAAACATTACACAAAAAACATCACAGGTAACAAATTAATTCAGAAAAAACTAGATCAACATCATACTTCAACAACTTCCACATGTTTGTTGTTTATTCAAAATTCATAAGAACTAAATTCTATTAAGATATGCAAGTTCTAGAAATTCACAATGCCAATACTTGTTCAAGATTTCTTTTTGAGGTTCTTAGAATACAAGATACAATTCTTTGTTAGAAATTCTAAAAACATTGCAGTTGATCAAAAATATACAAATTAAATTAACTATTAATAAGCTTTGATGTGGAGAGCTTATTCACAAATATACCACTGTGATGAATCCTTAAGATTAAATGAGAATAATAACTTATAAACATAAATTTTTTTTTCATTGATAGTCCAATGAAACTCTTAACATTCTGGATAATATACTTTCAATACAACATAGAATTCTTCTAATAAAATCAAGGGATGATTATAAGTTCATTAGCAACATTTACATGAAAGAACTTGAAACTACAATCATAAATATTATTCCAATTCCACTCAAAGTCTGATTTTGCTATGTTAATAATATATTTATTATATATTCACATAGTAAAGTACTTTTACACATGGACACACACCAATATCACACTTTCCAATAAATTTACAATTTTTGTAACAAGACTATTTCATAGCAAAATCAAAACTAGTCTATAAAAATGGCATACATGCAGAAAATTGGACTTACTTCTGATCATTCATTGTCTAATTATGCTTGTGAAATTAATAATTCCATATCACCTCATTTGGATCACAAATTATTAGCTTTGAAATGATTGTGAAATTTTCATTGAACACCATAAAGCTAAAGATGTATATTAACATTTGTTCTACTACAGTTTTTTTTGGTTAAAATCCATCAGCATGTTCATAAATTTCTTTCAGAACAAACATTACTTTCTGATCACAGTTAGAATATTATTCTCCCCTTTTTAACAAATGCACTAATCAGTTTGCATACAATATTTCAGTTAATTAAGCACTAATAATTTGATTCTTTTATAGTTCATAATTGTTTTGATATTTCTTCTCAAAAACTTATGAAAGTCACATCACTTTCTTACCAGATATTCCTACAATTTCATTAGAATTATTAAAAAAGTTAAATATTTTAATACTACCCATTTTCAAAACAATAGCTAAAATTTTATTTATATGAGCAACTTCTCTAATATTAAGTTTGAAAAAAATATGTTGAATAGAATAATAATTGGATAACTATAGATAAATAAAAAAACAAAAGAGAATGTCAAAAAAATCTTAAAATATAATTAGATAAAAATTAAAGTTACTTATGTTGAAGTTAAAAAACTATAATGATATAGTAAGATGGAGGAAACTGGATCCCAAAATTGAAACTAATTGTTGCGGCAAAGTTTCCCAGGGCAAAGAAATTAGCACATATACCTGATCCCCATCATTTGGGGTTCAAGTTTGAGCTGGGTAAACTTAAAATGAAGTCTCAAGAAAGCTTACAATTTTTCTTTTATATAGATTATCATTGGTCAATTCAGTTATCATCGAATGATAATTGTAAATGGAAATTTAGGTAAAGGTATCAAGTTGCAATCATTGTAAAAATAAAAAAATATGGTAGTATTACATGGTCTTCATAACTGATAGTGCAAATGTATCATACTTCTGTAGGTAAACACCATAGTTATTATATTTTGTTTTGACTAAGAGGAAAAAAAATAACAACTACCATTTAAATAAGAGAATAGTACATTGAAATGTTTTTCACAAATATTTAGTCTGGTCAAAAATATATTTATGTTACAGCGACTAATATACAATAATTAGCTAAAATACTAATTTATGTTTTCTTTTCATTTAATAAGTTGAATTCTTCAGGTTTGGATTTGAAACAGATTGATTTGATGGAATTCCTTTACAACCATTAATATAGACATAACAAAGACCTGAAATAAGTAGTCCAAGAAAATGAAATTAGGTTGTCATAAAAATCATCCTAGTTGAAGAAATAAATTAAATAAGCAATGTTTTTAGAAATAATGGAGAGTTGCTTGGATTAATGAATGTTAAGTATGACCCAAAGGATTGTTTAGGATTATTGGTTAGAAATAGATCAAGAATCATTAGTTATGAAAATAATTGTAGTAATTAGTAAAATGCTTGTGATGACCATGATTTGGAATTCAAATTCAGGCTAATCCCCACCCCCAAGTATCTAGCAGATTTAGAATCTTTCTTTTAGATAACCATTCGATTACCAGACAATAAATGGTTATCTAATTAATCATAGACAAACTGAGCATAATAGAAAATTACTAAAAAATTTCTTAACACTCAAAAATTAGCAAGCTTGGTAAAGCCTTCTCCTTCACATCTCCTTTTTTTGGAGAATTGGAGGCTTTTCCCTTGAAATGATCCACTTAATGGTTGGTTATTACTGTTGTCATTAGAATACCTTAAGTCAGCTAACATTGTGAACACTGAACTCAATGAGAATAGCTTGAAAATTTTAATTATTGGAAATTTAAAATGAAAGCTGAGAGAAGACACTTTTACAAACAGCTAATTCTATGTATATTGCCTATACCAAATTTAATGTAATTAGAAGGGACTTGAACTCAGACTTTCAAGCTCACTACAGCTATACATTCCATCTTATACAACCCTGTCCATTAAAGTTTGAAGATTTACTATCTTAATATAAACTGAGCACTGATCACATATATCTGTGGAAGATGATCTGGACTAACTGACGAGTGCTGGTTCAGCACAAAATGCACATATTGGATACCATTTATATTTTTCATGTGTATCAATTGTATAAAATGGTATTTCTAGAGATCTTGAAAGTCTGAATTCAAATCCCTTCTAATTACATTTAGTCTAGATGATATACTTGTATTTAAAATATTTCATATTCAACCTGTATTTTGCCCATCCTCTTCTGTGTATTTTAATGGACATATTAAGGTCTTATATGTGAGGGGTCAAAGTCAATATGTATATGACAATAATATTGGCACCAACAAGGATTTTAAGCCTTCCATCATTAGATTTTCAATGATATGAATGGCTGAGGAGTTGGAGAAGATTGAAGCCTATCCATTAAAGTTAGATTTGCATCTTAATATAAACTGAGCACCGATTACATATATGTGGGAGATGATTTGAACCAACTAATGTGTACTGGTTCAGCAAGAAATGCTTGTATTGAGAATATTTCTTTTTTACATGTGTGTATCTGTTGTATAAGATGTAGTGTATAACTATAGGGAGTTTGAAAGTCTGAGTTCAAATCCCTTCTAAATACATAAATGCACACTATTCAGTTACTAGTAAGACATTGGATGCTGTACACGAAAATATTAAAAATTATTAATTTCTACCTTTATCATTCCACTATTTATGAAAGATATTTTTGAGTTTAATTCAGTTTTCCCAAATCTTAGCTTCTCCACTTCAGGAAATTTCCTTATACCATCCCTTTATCTCACATGTGGGCTCTTAAATTTCTTGGGAACTTTTGCAATCTCTTTTAATAACATCTATAATCCTGCTCCATTTAACCTCTTAATTCTTTTAATATTATCAGTAATGCTTATTTTATCTGACCCAGATATTTCATTTCTCCTTTTTAATCCCAATACATATTTTACTGAGTTGCCTATAGCCTCTGTATTATCTTCTAAATATCCATATCTTAGATCCATAAATAAGTAATGGAAAAAACTATTGTTGACTTATATATAATTTAAATTAAAAATATATATTTAGATTGAGGAGGGAAATCCACAACAAATAAATGATTTAAGTAAACCAAAGATAACATTACACAATATATATATATTTCCATTCTTGCTATTAAAAGGTGTGAAGGTTGCCTTGACAGCAGTTAGAAATATTGGTTGCTATATTTACTGTGAATGTTTAGGTGGTTACTGGTTGGAAACTAATTATATATATATATTTAAGTTCTTTAAATATTCATTTGACTTGACAATTATTTTGTTAACATTAAAAATCTTTACTGAGGTAATATATAAACAAATAACTTCATAAGTTATATATTAATAAATAAGCATGTTTTAAAATAAAAACTGTGTATTTTTTTTTTCTCTAGCACTCATACTGTACAATAGAGTGAAAATTAATTTTTTCAATAGAACAAAGACTATTGGATAAAGAAGATAATGATACAACTTAATGTGAAAATTAAAGTTAGGCATTTATACTTCTTTAAAGCATTTTTTTTTAATATTAAAAAAAAGAAGACAAAATTTAATTCATATTTTTCTAATACATTCTCCCATGCAATGGAGAGAAATATCTATGTCTTTTAAAATCTTCAAATGTTAAAACCTTTTCTCTTTAGTTTCATATGTTGTTATTAAAATAAATTAATTTATAACTAATTAATATCACATTGCTTTTGCTCTAATTTCTGATATATTTTTTAATAAATGTGGAAATGTTTACAAAGATTTTTTTTTCTTCCTGTACATAAAACACTACAAGACAACTTATTAATTTTATATACATCACCTGGGTCTTGTTTTATGCGGTAGACCCGCATTAAAAAAAATCGCACAAAAATAGACTTAACTTACCTTGAAAAATGGGGGATAGGGTTTGTAATTTTCAGAATTTACATAAAAGCAAAGCAACAAGGAAAAATTACTTTAAAATTTGCATTAAAAAAATAAGGAAATAAAGTATGACTAATAAAAAATATCAAATATTTGAAAAAAATTGGTACAAGACAAACTTTTTTTTATTAACTACAGTATTTGACATTTTTTCATACGTATTTTAATCATTATCGCTATTTTTGAATGTGCGGTTCGTTTGTAAACTGGTACAAAATCAGATTCGTCTATGTGATATGATGTAGCTTCTTCTTAAACGAAGTCAAGAATCTCTCAGCAATTATGCCCAGAGAAACTTGTTAACCACTTTATTTTCCATTCCCCACTCTAATTTTTACCATATTCTGCTCCATCCATTTACACAACTAGTGCCAATTTCAGTCTTGTGCTGTGTTAATGGTTTTCTGTTGACAACCGATTTTTACTACTGAAATAAATTTTAAATGTTCACATTTTGTTTCTACATTAAAAAAAATGAGGATCGCAATCAAAACAAAAAGATTACACATTATCATTAAAAATATTATTTTCAGTTTATAAAATCAATAAAATCTTCGTTATTTATTTCTGTTATACCTAACAACATACATTTTAAAAGTTTAAAATTTTTGAATATTTATTGTGATATTTTTATATGTAAGTATAAATCTATTATTATTATTTACTCATTAGTATAAGTATGTTATTTATTCTAAATATAGCTTCAGGCCATATTCACGTTAGCTGCTAATATAACGTTATATTTTTGAAAAAAAAAAAAAAAGTATTTCAAGTCAAAATAAGTTATTAATAATTTAAATTTCTTGATATCTAATGAATATAGTGAAATATGAAAAATATTAAGAAGAAACATGAATCGCATAACTTCAAAATCGCATTAAAATAATCCGTATAAAACAAGACCCAGGTGTATATATATCATAAAAATCAGTCTAGGAACCACATAAATTGACATTAGATAACAACAATAACTTTAACAAATACTTGAAATAGCACAAAAATATTTTTAGGAGTCAGTGCATTTTATCTAGTTCAGAAATGAAGTGGCATCTTAGATGTAAAAATTCAACATAAAATAATTTCCTTAACATGTCTGTGACAAATACAGATTAAAAAAAAAAAAAAAAACTATTATATTATTATCATAGAAGATTTTAAGTCAAACAAAAGGTGAAGTAAAATTGAATTACATTAGTAGATTTATACAATTATTAATCTTCTAACTGTAGAAAACCCTAAAAATTTCTTCACTCTACTGTGACTAATATATTTATGCATTACCATCATTTACTTCTTTATACTATTCAAATTAACATCCTAATTTTTTTTTAAAATAAGATTTTGAATTTAAACTGATTTGCTTGCATAGTTATAAAGATATAACATTAGGTCAGTTTTTATATATTTAGAGAACTAATTTTATGACAAATAGCTAGAAAGATTAAAGCTAACAATATCATATGATTTCTTTCCAAGACCAGTTCTCATCATTTTAATTTAAAGCCACCTGTTTATGCTTTTTGTCTTTGTGAGGACTAGGATTCAGGGCTGAAACTAACATACTTATGCATCTAGTAGTCACATTTTACTTTATACTATTAAAGCTCATAGTTGAAATTCAAAAAGCTAAGATTTAGAACTGAAGTTAACTTGATTGCACATTATATGTTTTAAAAACCTGTTTTATGCCAGCTGTATACTCCTTTTATCTAGAAATATTAATACCAACATCACATTAATTTCTCTATGCTTCCAAAAACAATTGTCTTTAATATTAAACTAGTTTACAGCATTTATCGTAAGCTTAAGTAGTCAATGGACAATTAATGATAAATATAATATCTCCTTTCCAAGATCAGTTTATAGCTTTATCTTTAATGAGAACTAGTGTCCATTGATTACTACAGCTTTCAATAAATGACTCTAGAGTAGAGTGAACAGAACTGCTCTTCAAAAACATATAGCAATCATATAAAAAAGCCATGTGATATTATTTTCCTAAACAAAGGGTTGAGTTCTCTAATAATTGCAATTTTGAAATCTAGTCTTCATTTGCGAAAACAAAACATTCTTATAAACTTTTGCTTCTTAAGACATATAAAAGATGATCACAATTAGTGAATACAATTTATGAATGAGAAAGTTTACACAGAGAAAATTAGCAATGATCAACATTTACATTAGTTCATTACTGAGGCAAATATCATTATTCCTGTCATTATGTTTATTGACAGGATAAATATATAAATTTGTGTACTGAGAATAATGGTCGACGTATTGAGAAAATTCTGTAAACAAAAATCTGTTTAATATTTTTTAATTTTTTCTTATAATACACGGTGCAAAGATTATCTGCAATTAACTGGCTAAACCTCTAATACATTTTCAGGTTAACCAATCAAAATTTAAGACATTTTATATTCCCATGCATTCAATTTTTTTTTGTTTTTTATATTTAAGACATTCTGAAAAAAGACAAAAAATATATAGCAACTTTAAATATATATTATTATTTTTTTAATCTGTATATATAAAAAACTATTTTTCAATAAAAAGTTGATAATTAAATCAGATATGATTAGATTATTATTTGAAAGTCTAAATGACTTTTCATCAGAATAAACAAACAAACAAAAAAAAGATCTTTCCTAGAAGATATATAATTAGTAATAAAATTTTTTATGACAAATTTTTTACTAATAAGTAATTATATATATATATGACAATATAAGGGTTTGAACCCAGACTTTCAAACACCCTTCAACTATCCACACTATCTCATACCACTGATACACATGTAAAAAATATAAATAATCACTAATATACGTATTTTGTGCTGAACCAGCACTCATCAGTTGGTCCAGATTATCATCACCCCCCCCCCACCACACACACATATAATCTGTGCTCAGTTTATATTAAGATAGCAAATCCTCATACTTTAATGGATAGGCTTCAATCTACTTTTCAACCATTCATACTATTGAAAATCTGATGATAAAATGTCCAAATCCCACGCTGATGCCAATATTATTGTTATGCCCATGTTGACCTCAAGTCACTCTGACCCCTCATGTATAGGACTTTATCCATTTAAATACATAGAAGAGGGATGGGCAGGATGCAGGCTTAATATTTGAAATACAGGCATTCTTCATATACCTGGAACTGAATTGTAAATCATCAGATTTTCAATGTTATGGATGGCTGAAGAGATGGAGTAGATTGAAGCCTGTCCATTAAAGTATGAGGATTTGCTATCTTAATATAAGCTGAGCACTGATTATATATGTATATAGGAAATGATAATCTGGATCAAATGATGAGTGCTGCTTCAGCATGAAATATATATATTGGTGATTATTTATATTTTCTATATGTAGGTGGTCAAAGGATAAGTGTGGTTAGTTGAAGGGTGCTTAAGTCGAGTTTAAATCTCCTATATTTACAATTAAGTTCCACATATATGAAGAAAGCCTGTATTTCAAATATTACATATTAAGCCTGCATCCTACCCATTCCTCTTCTATGTATTTAAATGGATAAGATTCTATACATGATGGGTCAAAGTAACTTGAGGTCAACATGGGCATAACAATAATATTGGCATTAGCATGGGATTTGGACATTCCATAATCAGATTTTCAATGGTATGGATGACTGAAGAGTTAGAGTAGATTGAAGCCTATCCATTAAAGTATGAGGATCTTAATATAAACTGAGCACTGATTATATATGTGTGTAGGAGATGATAATCTGGACCAACTGATGAGTGCTGGTTCAGCACAAAATTTGTATATTGGTCATTATTCATCTTTTCTATATGGGTGTGGTCATGTGTATCAGTGGTATGAGATAGTGTGGATAGTTGAAGGGTTCTTAAGTCTATGTTCAAATCCCCTATATTTACAATTAAGTTCCAGGTATATTCAAGAATGCCTGTATTTCAAATATTATATATATATGACAATACATTATTAACTAAATATCTTTTAAAAACTATATAGTAACAGAATAGTAGTTGCTCATATGATAACTTTTATATACAAATCAAATCATAATTTTTGCTAAAGTATTTTTAGAATTGTTTAAAACTAATAAAAACAACAACAACGATATAAAAATAATCAAATGCTTTATTGCTTGAGAGTTCGTAAGAAGTTTGAGTACCAAAAGTGACCGAGGTGGGCTGTGATCTATAGATCTTGAACTCCAGAGTGTATCATTCTACACTGTACTAAACCACATGGGCAACAAAAATGTGATGTTATTGGATAAAGTTATTAAATATTATTCAAACCTGTAATAAACAACTCTAAGACCAAACAAAATTTATCTGTAGAATTTATGTATAAAATAGAATAAATACTTTGTTTTTTAATTAATAAATTATTAAGAAGCAACTAATTAGGGCAGTTTCTGTAAATGAGACAAAATAAATCAAATTCCTCTAATTCTCAATACTTTGGACTTTTATTTATTCATTAACCATGTTAATATCAAAGACTTTTTACATGATAAAATAATAATTCTATATATATATGGCTTCCCAGAATTTGCAGAATAGTTTTTATAAACCTTTCTAGTAACAGTGCAATAGTTAGCCTTCTAAATAATAGTATTTAATAATAACTACCACAATATAATATAAATTCATAGTCATTAGTATCTAAAGACTTAATTACATTTTATTTTAAATATTTTACACAATTAAAAATGTTTAAAATCATTCTTATAATGATGGCGAATTTTTTGATGTTATATACATTGATGAATATGAAAAAAAAAAAATTATTGTTATTTCCACATAAATTTCTTAAAGTTTTTATCTGAACAGTTCTTGTATGTCGATTTTCCAAAATATCCTTCATTCCAGCATTATAAAAGAACTTTATACAAAATCATATAAATAATGAATAATGTCAAAGTTGACTGTCCTAAAAACAGAAAAAAAAAAAAAAATTAGCTATGTAAAGCAAAAGATACAAATATCAATTTATTTTACATAATCTTATCCAAGTGTTTGTTCACAACAATCAATTTTTAATAAATATATAAATGATTATTAGTCATTCTCTATTAAGTAATAATTATAACAAATTTATATTTAAGATTAAATAAATATAATTATTTCTAATCTATTAAAAAATACTTATTATTGATAGATTTATTTAAAGCTAATTCGTGTGAATAAGTGCTTGCTAAAAAATAAGCATTTATAAAGTAGTACTTATGTATAAAACAAGTGGGGTATAAAAACAGTCTCCAAATAGCTTATTGCAGAACAAAAAGTCTTACCAACAGTCCTTCCTAAAGGAATATTAAAGAAGGCATTATTCACTTGATTTTTTAATTATTAGGTAAAGATTTTTTTTCATTGTTTTTCTACCTTTGTTTTATCCTTTCACTAAAAATAGTTAGAATATTCATTTATAGGCCAATCCAAACACTTTTTTCCAATGTTTTTCTATCCTGGAATTATTCTTTAGACAACAATAGCTAGAATATTCATTAATAGACCAATATTGGATGACGAGCTAGACTGGTTATGAGCGGGTTACTGGAAAGAAAAATCCTAAACCTGATTAGAATCTGAAATTTCTTTTCTCAGTTTTACAAATCCAAGTCACTATCTTCACTATGAGGTCTTCAGGGAGCAATGTAGAAAGCCCTTTTAGGAACCATTAATATATATATTTAAATGTTCTTGGCCATAAATTTGAAATGCAACAGTAAAATGTTAATATAAGTAAAATTATAATGTATGAGTAGAAAAAAGTGAAAGATTAAAAGATGGAGATTATTATGCATCTACATAAAGAGAAATTGTAACTCAATCAGATTTATTCTCTTCTCATTTGTATATAACTCAATAAATAGTGATAGTACACTATACTGGAAAGATTATAAATTTATTATTCTTTAAAATTTACAGCTTAGCACTGCTTTCAATCAAGTCGGTCATATTCATAGAATTAATATGAATGTATAGAAAATAGAATTTATAAGTTAAATAAATTTATAATATACCATTTGCGTGATAATGCAATGCACAAGTCTTTCTAGTTTATGGTGTAGATGTTATTTGCAATAAACCACACCTCTTTATATTTTCTTTTTCGATCATTGCACTCAGCGCAAATGACTTTAATATTAAGTGGATTGAAATTGTGGTTTGAATCGATCTTATGTTCCAAAAATATAGACTTGATGTTGGGGCCTATTTTAGCATGTTTGTATATATATTTGTGCTGTGCTGATCTTATAGCTGTTGGCACAAGACTCACAAACCTGCTAAATATTTTTAGAACTAATGAATACATTTAACATCATACAATTAATTATTATCACATGACATATATAAATATATTATACAAACTATTTAAATTTCTTGCCAAATCTTGATTTTATTTATGAATCAACTTAAAACATGCAATAACCCAATATTTCAATTGTTTAAATAATCTTTCTCAATGATAGGACCATAAGTCAAAATAATAATAAACCTAAACTATATTCATAAATATACATACATATGCTTTACATTTACATTGAAATCATCTAAAAATATTTTCCACACATCAATTTCAATACTATAAAATACAAAATTATTTACACATAATCATCAAAATATTATAACATTAAGAATAAATAATTACCTATAATAATCGTCTATTAAAATGTATTCTCAAATAATTTAATTTAAAATGGGAGATAATTTTGGTAGATATTCATTGAAATTATTTATTTTTGACATATTAATATTTTAATGAATATGTACAATTAATTATATATTTTATAATATTAAAAAAAGATATATGAAAAATATTTTTAGAAGTTTTCAATGTAAATTGTAAACATGTATATATATTAATATATATATTTATTGACAAAGTATATTTTAAATGTACTATTAATTTCCAAAGTTATGGTATTATCTTTGAGAAAAATTAATTCAAATAGTTGAAATGTTGGACTAAATGTATATTTTAAATTGATTCAGAAATAAAGATTTTACAAGAAATTGAAGAAGTTTGTGTAACATATTTATTTAAACATACTGGATTAAGTTAATAGTTAAAGAAGAAATTGATAATTTATCAAATATACACACTAACTCAGAAAATATATTTTCATTTAATGTTTAACAGAAAATTTATGATGATGACATTTTACGGATCATTACATATTGGAATACTTCCATCATCTAGTTTAATTGTTAAATATTTTATTAAAAAAAATCAAGTTTTAATTTAGATGTTTCCAAATACATTCAAGTTCTAATAAGACACAGATTAGTAAAACACAACATTTTGAATAATATTATTCTCTGCTCTTCTTCATATATTTTGGCCTGATTAATGATAGTATTAGCATGGGAATCAAATCAGCAACCTTTAGAGTCATGAATACAGAATTTAAATGATACTTTAACCAATTAGATAAAGACAATAAAAAATTTATATATTTACCGTTTAATTAATAATCAAATCAGATGGTAGAAATAGTCCAATATATAATTATAAATATTTTGTTACATTTAACAACAAAAATAGTTTTTTTCTTTATTACTATTTTAATACAATACAAAATTTTAGAAATTAATAAGCAGAATAATCTTTGAGATTATAATACCTTTCTGAATATTTTACATCACATATAGTCTTAATGGTTTTCAAACTTAAAAATTAAATTTTGATCAGTCAGCTTCACAAATATTTTCAAACAAACAAGTATCACATGATCACCATTTCTTATGCTCACACAAACTGTTTACACAGAGGCTAAACTCTCCAAACAGTAACACCATCAGTGCAAGCGAGAAGATGAGTAAAGACTAGATAGGGATTTTATGCACAAATCTTGCATCCATAGATTACTCCAGCTTACACTACTGGCGCTACTGTATGAAGAGTTTAGCCTCTGTGGAAACAAACAAGTATAATAAATAGCTTGAGTGATGATTAATATAGGCTTTTTTTGAAAATATATATAGAAGTTTAATAGATTCTCATTAGTTTCCGTGATAATAACACTTTTTCTAAGATACTGGATTAATATAATAAAAATAGCAAATAAAGATGTTCTCATCTAATCTTATATATCTATTTTATGTGGTGGCAAGGCAAGAACTATATCAGTGTTATTAAAGTGCATTAGAAAAAAATATAGTCTATTATTATATAACATTTTCAATAATCACTGAATCATCATTATTAGAGAACATAAGTTCAGTGTTTAAATATATGACATTTTCCTTCATCAATTCTCTTGTGCTATTTCTGGAAAAAATTAAAGAAAAGTGAAATGCAAATGTTATTATACATTTTATTATAAACATATGCAGAAAAGAATCACATAAAACGCATTGTCAGACTTGACATCATTTAGAAGGCTATATATATTATGCATCAATGCAATATTAAAACTTTTTAAAAAAAAAATTTGCTCATGATATCAAATATAAAACATCTAGAACAGCGGTTCTCAATCTGTGGGTCGCGATCCCTTTGAGGGTCAAACAACCCTGTCACAGGGATTGCCTAACCATTAGAAAACATATTTTCGATTCATAACAGTAGCAAAATTACAGGTTGGGGGGCACCACAACATAAGGAAGCTTGAGAGCCACTGATCTAGAAACTATAAAATGATTATCAAAAAGTAATTAGGATGATTACCTTGCAACATTAGTGATGAACTCCAGACCTACAATACATTTATACTTAGGGCAATTTATTGGGTCATCAGTGTTAATCTGGGACAGCATTTGAAGGGTAACCAAGGAACTAATCTAAAAATAGAATATTTATTAATATTTTTTTTTTTCAATTTAAAAGTGCATATTTATTTAAAAAAAAACACAGCTCACCTGAGACAAAATATTTACTGTTTGTATGATACCTTCATTGGATAAAATAGAATAGAATATAGCCAATAAGCGATCAAAAGAGAAGACTTTAGGACCAAGAATCTGATTACTGGCCTAAATAAAATTACATATAAATAGAATATGAATTTTAATTTCTCATATCTTCTAAACACAAATTTTATTGTTACACACACATCAATTTAGAAATATATATATAAAACACGTACATTAAAAGTTTAATAAAAAAATTATTTCATATACTAGACATATTGTCAACTTAATAAAATTAAAAAAAAAAAACGATCAAATCATATTACCTTCTTAAATTTCTGAAACTTTGATTTTTTAATTTTTCCATGATTCTATACCATATTAAAAAAAAGATTAAATACAAAAATTTTTTTTATTTCAAAACAGAAATGAAAAGAATATAATTTTAAATATATTATTATTCTAAGTATCAAATTATAGACAAAATAAATACTTAATAAATTTTTAAAACTTCCATGATAATAATTAATACTAAACAACATATAGTTTTTATATGTTGAATCATTTCCATCATCTAATTAATATGTTAAATGTTTATAGAACAATTCAAACTTTATTGATATCTTTTATATATTCATTCAATCATGAATAATAACATACAGGTTAATATAAAATACAACAGTGAGTGTTATTATTTTCTCTCTTTTTCAGATATTGCTGATCTGGCCAGTGACAGTCTGGCATGACATTGTACCATTTAGCTATTTGAATACTAAATTTAAGTTGCTGTTCTAAACAATTAATTTATTTTTCCAGTTAATAGAAATTTTAAATATTTACTTCATGATTTCTACCATTTTTTTCCTTTTAAGAATAATAGTTTTTAACACAAAAAATTATTATATACCAGTGAAAATAAACGGCCTATAAAAAATGATTACAAAAATACAAAACAGAAAAGATAGATGTATTTAAAGGAGCAATCCATGCAAGTATCAATGAACACAATAAAAATAAAGTAAATTCATTATGTTATTTTTTCATTTACATTATAAAAAAATATCATATAGTAGTTGTTATATATGATATTTTTATTATTTTTATAAAAAACACACTAATATTGAACAAAGAGAAAAAAGTAAAGAGATGAAAATTTAAAAAAGACCCTCATATAACAATGATAAATAATCCCATAAGTCAACTTAGAATGAGAATCCATAAACATTTGGAAAACATTCATTATCCTTGCTCTTAAAAACTAAAAAAAAACCCCACAAGATATAAAAAAAAAAAGAAATTTCTAGTGAATGTTGCATTTAATAAAATAGCTTAATTAGTTAGTCAATCTATCGAAATATAAATGTTACAATTTCAATTCCTGTGCCAGATTCATTGTATTGGTCAGGACAGCAATAAACACTTGAAAAGGAGAGAATAATATAACTTGAAATATTGTTTTATTCTAATCTGTGTGTTATTATTAACAGTTGTATGTATTTAGAAATGTATAAATTAAACGACAGAAAAAACCAACATATAATTACAAATGAAATGACATCATCACAAACCTTAAACAAATAAACATAGTTCACTTCATCCATATAAAAAAATTCTAATTACAGATTTATGCTCCAGGTATATAAAGTATATTTATATTTAAATATTAGATTCAGCCTGTATTGTGCCCATCCCTCATTTGTGCATTTGAGTGGACAAGGTCCTATATATGAGGGGTCAGAGTGACTTAAAGTCAACATGCACATGACAATAATATTGGCATTAGTAAGGAATTTAGACATTCCATCATCATATTTTTAATGGTATGAATGGCTGTAAAGTTGGAGGGTGGAATAGTTTGAAGCCTGCCCATTAAAGTTTGAAGATTTGACATCTTAATATATATAAACCGAGCACTGATTATATATATATGTGGGAGATGATATAGACCAACTGATGAGTGCTGGTTCAGCAAGAAATATTATATATTGGAGCTCATTTATCTTTTTCACATGTGTGGTCACGTGTAGTGGATGTATGAGATAGAATGGATAGCTGAAGGGAGCTTGAAAGTCTGTGTTCAAATTCCTTATATTACATTTAAATTCCAGGTAAATAAAGTATACTTGTATTTAAATATTATAGATTTATGTTTTGCATTTTATTTTCCAATAAAGTTCAATCACGAATATAGATGTGTCATTTTTAACATCATTACTTTAATTTCTATTTAATATATATATATATTAATTGTCAATAAATCATCAAAATTACCCCAAATTCATAACTCAACCAGACATAGCCAAGAACATAAACTCTAAATCATTACCAATGGTTTCACTGCTACAAGTAGACTTCTCAAGTGTAAAGAACTACAAAATAACAACATATTTAAACTAAACATTACCCACAATTCCACTTACTTCACATCCACCCTTAATATTAAAAAAACTTTTAAGTAAGTTAATTGCTTCAGAATTATAAATTTTTAATAATAAAAATTCTTTAATTCTTCCTTTTATTTCATTTTTCTCAAGACCTTAGTTTCATCAAAATTAATAGTGTGGCCTGTATCTTTTAAAACATGGATATATAAGTAATACATTAAAGACCAGCCTTTGCAAGCTATTGTGCATGCACTTTTTTACGAGTGTTAATAATAAATGAATACTTTCATTCCCAACATGAGATATAGTATTTATGAAAGAACAAAATGAATCCACTTGTTCTTTCCAACCCAAATGCTTATATATGGATATATAAGGCAAAACTAAGATATTTATTTCTAACCTTACTTTATGCACCTTTATTCTTTCAATAAAACCCAAACTATTCTGTTTTATATATACCTTCTTACAAAAACAAGGGATAATATACACTACTCCAGGAATAGTCTTTCTATCAAAAATTTTCTTTGTATTATTTAAATAAACTATTTATTTTATATAGCGTAATGTTTATAAACTGTAATATTAATAATCAGCATTAAGCTATTGCACATGCACTTTGTAGATTTTTAACAATAAATGAATACGCCCACTTCAAACACAAGATAAGTCCAAGCAAGGATAGATGGGAAGTGGAATTGTGGGTAATGTTTAGTTTAAATATCTTGTTTTATGTGGATTATTTTAATGGGATTTTGAAGTTATGCGATTCATATTTCTTAATATCCTTCATATTTCACTATATTTATTAGATATCAAGAAATTTAAATTATTAATAACTTATTTTGACTTGAAATACTTTTTTTTCTTTCAAAAATATAACGTTATATTAGCAGCTAATGTGAATATGGCCTGAAGCTGTATTTAGAACTTAGCTTCTATGTAAATAATCTATTTATACTAATGAGTAAATAATAATAATAGATTTATACTTACATAGAAAATATCACAATAAATATTCAAAAAATTTAAACTTTTAAAACGTATTTTGTTATATATAACAAAAATAAATAATCTTTTAGATTTTTAAAATAAAAAACAAAGATTTTATAAACTGAAAATAATCTTTCTAATGATAATATTTTAGATTTTTAAAATAAAAAATGAAGATTATATAAACTGAAAATAATCTTTCTAATGATAATGTATAATCTTTTTGTTTTGATTGCAAACTCATTTTTTTAATATAGAAACAGAAAACCATTAACACAGCACAAGACTGAAAATGGCGCTAGTTGTACATTACATCACAAATAAAAATAAAGTGGCTAACAGGTTTCTCTGGGCATAATTGCTGAGAGATTCGTGACTTCGTTTAAGGAGAAGCCACAATACATCACATCGAATCCGATTTCTTATCGGTTTACAAATGAACGCTAGCGGTAATGATTAAAATACGTATGAAAAATGTAAAATTAAATACTGTAGTAATACAAAAAGTAAATAAGTTTATCTTGTATTAATTTTTTTCAAATATTTGAAATTTTTTATTAGTCATATTTTATTTGCTTATTTTTTTAATGCGAATTTTAAAGTAATTTTTCCTTGTTGCTTTGCTTTTATGCGAATTCTGAAAATTACAGCACCTATCCCCTATTTTTCAAGGTAAATTAAGTCTATTTTTGTGCGATTTTTTTTAATGCGGGTTTTCTGTGGAACCCATCTACCGCATAAAATGAGACCCAGGTGTATTGTTATTTTGTAGTTCTTTACATTTGAGAAGTTTGCTTGTAGCAGTGAAACCACTGGTAGTGATTTAGAGTTTATTTTGATTATATATATATGTACACACATAAAATTCATATATGATAATAATTAATTTTATGAATCATTACAGTAAATCAATCTATGTGAACATAAATAAACGCAGCAAATAGTAGACAATCAATTCCCAAATTAATTTTTTATTACTGTTCTTCTAAAGCTTACTGACTTACATAGATAGCTCTACACTTGAATAATAATAAAATCAATTTTATATGTAAGATAGGTAAGTCATGTGATACATGAATTAGTATATCATTAATAATGATAAAATTCAAATACATATAATATTAATAAAAAATATAATTATATAAAAAAATCTAGTTTTCAATCTATCATGGTAGCCAATTTTAAACAGAATTAAAAACAAACACTGTCATAATAACAAATAAGTTTGAAATTTATACATATAGTTTCTTAAATTTTATTATTTTATGATATCATTAATAGTGGCAGATTTTAAAATTTATCAAAGACATCATTTACTAAGATCTCTAAAATTTGAAGATAAATGGGGATCCTTTGGTAAACAATTCATTTTGTTATATAACATTTTTGATTAATGCATTCTTTTTTTATAATGAAAATTAATTTCACTACTATATATAAACCTGCAATTCGCTGAAAAAGTAATTGTATAAATAACATTTCTCTTCATTTAATCATTTCTAAAATAATGCTTCATTCAACACCTTAAAAATTTGATACCCCATCACTAACACAAACACAATATAGATGTTGAAATTATATTAGATAAAAATACAATCCAGCAAATTCAAATTTACCATAATAATTTACCAAATTCAAGATCAGATTCATCAAATGTAAGAATCTCAAGATAATGGGATCCTTTAGCTTGATGTTTACTACAATGATTTTAAGCATTAATTTAATTAATTTGAAATCTCTTCACTTTGTGATTTTTAATTTTTTTAATATAGTAAGTGAAACAGCATTAAAATTATATTCAATCAAATATGAAAATGGGAATATTAATAATGTCTCTTTTGTCAAGTAGACTGAATTTGGATATTTTATTGCTCTCTCATAACACAGTTTCTTTCATTTTAAATAAAGTTTAAATGACACATCATTTTTTCTTTAGAATATTTTTCTTAGTACTTCATTGAATTAATCAAGATGGAAATTTCATCTTTGAAAACTGAAAATATGACACTAACATTTCAAACCATTATTTGCAAATGAACCACAATGATTAAATGCAGCTGCATCAGTTATCTCAAAAACCAATACAACTGCATAAAGTTGCTTGTCATAATATTTTTTTGACATAATTTCAAAATATAATGACAATGTTTAAAGCAATAAGAATATATTTACTCCTTATATTGATAATTTAATAATATATTCTGTTTCAAAAATATTACCAAAAAATTCAAAAACGTTTTGGCATCAATTAACATAAGCATCATTTCAAAATTATTCTTTAAAAAGACAATAGGAATATTAAATTATTTAATAAAATTGTTAAGAAATTATTCACTGACACTTTAATCTTCAACAATAATCTTGCTGGGTCTGCATTTTTAACCTCATGTAATTGCTTAAAGAGATTCTCATATTTAGTATGAGCTTTGATAATATTGATATATTTTATTAATGTACTTATTATATTATTTAAAATAGGTGAAATGTCTAGCTGAACTAAATTGTCTCTATCAGTCATTAAATACAGTACCCAAACAACATTTCTAATTATCATTCTGCATTAAAAGATTATATTTTCCCAAGAAAATTATTTATTTATAATTCCTGTCAAATAAATGTTGCTGTTGCATTTGTTACTGGAATAAAATTCTTTCCTATAATAGCAGGATGTCATTAGAAGTACAAAATACATTTTCAATGAATATTTTATTCCCATCAAAATCATTTTTAAGTTTTATGTAGACATCAATAACAACAGTGATGTCTTCTAATAATCTGTAAAATAATCTTAGAAAGTTCATGATCAATATATCTCATACATGCCAACAATGTGATATAATGGTCTCTTACAATAAATTCAAGCATCTGGATTGCAAATTTTCTTAATTTTAACTTTTGATTAAGTTGCTGCAAATAATATTATTACTTAATACAATCAGCATTTCCTTCTGCAGAGCTGTTAAAAGTTAATATTGTTTACTTAATTAAATCCATACCTGCAATACAATTATTGCCCTTTTTCTGTTCAAATTAAAGAAAAAAAATCATTAAAACTAGCTTTAAAAGATGATTAATATTTGTAATTTAAAATTGGAGAATAAATTGATTGTTCTATTTTCAAGTTTCTTTTTAATGATTCAAATTTTGAATTTATGTGACTATGTTTTGGTTTCATTAATAAACATCACTGACATAGTCAATAGAAAGATGTCCATTCATCATGTCAGCAGGTATAAAAACAATTTAAATATTTTTCTGAATAAAGACAATTTTTTTTTTTATCTGTCTGCATGACTCATTTTATGCTCAGATTAAATATCTACAAAGAAATATACCTATAGGTATATGAAAAGCAAAGGGTCATTATGTTCAAATGATTCCAAGAAATGAAAATGAAATGAACTTTTATTTTCATGACTGCTCATTTTCTCTTTCATGTTATTTAACTCATTTGAAGAAACTGACAACTTACTCTTCTCTTCCTCACTATATAATAAGTCAGTCATTACATAGAACACATTTCTATAATCACTCTTTTATGATTAAAGATATTGAACACAACATAGGTGGCCAAAATAGATGCCAATTAATGTTTATAAAATCATTTTAACAAATATCTAAATATATAACAAAAATCATCAAATAAAGTATAGAATTATTATTATGTTATATAAAGTGCACTAGAGGAATGATTGAATATCATAGCACTTCACTGAGGAAGCCAGTAGAAGAAACTAGTCTGGGGTTGAGGATATTCTGCAAAGCTTGTTAAGAGCTTATTTGCGAGCACTTTATATAACATTTGTAATACAAGCTTTTAAATTAAGTCATGTGACATATCACTTGATTTCTTTGCAGAAACCGGTCTGGGATTGAGGATATTCTGCAAAGCTTGTTAAGAGCTTATTTGCAAGCACTTTATATAACATTTGTAATACAAGCTTGTTAAATTAGGTCATGTGACATATCACCTGATTTCTTTATAATTATTATTATAATACATTCAAATTGCATTCTTTGATAAATGTGTTAAATGGCTAATTTATAAGATTCCTTGCCATTATTAAATTAATTGGTGATATGTGGAACAACATAAGTTCATCTGCAGTATTTAGGGAGAAAAAAATATAATATTATCTGCATTTTTACTCTTACAATAAAAAAAGGAAAATATAATCCAGGCTTTGTCAATTGAATGCTATTTTTTTTTTTTTTTTAAATTAACAATAACTTTCATAATATGACTGGACTAATAAACAATATTTAACATCTCTTGTGAATAATTTTGAAAATTTATTTCTGATACAAAAAAGATGTAATGCTAGTTATTTTAAAGATTAAAAATATTTGAGAATATGAATATACTATACATTCATCAATAATCAAAAATTCTAATTTGGTATTTACTACCTATATGTCTTACAAGTCCTTAATTTTTATTTATTTGTTCAATCATTAGTCTTATCACATAGAAATATATCACCTAAATACGATTGTAAATTTTAAAACAATTATGATTAATTATATTTCATGGTGATTAAATTATTCATAAGACTAATCAATAAAATGATTATATAAATGCTATTCATTATTTAAACCAATTTACTGAGCAAAATCCATAAATTTACTTTCATCCTAAAAAATTTATATTTAAAAAACTTTTTTTTATTCTTTAAAAATATACAATAAAATCGAATGTGCTAAATATGATTTTGAAAAATAATTTTAGTAAGAGTTGAAATTGAAAACACATAATCTTAAATATCAGTTTTTTTATTGTAATTTTCACACATAATTTGAATTAATCACAATTTTCATTAAGTGATACTTTGATAGATGAGAATGCTAGAGAAAATATTAAGATGCCTTGGCCAACCTTTTAATAAAGAGAAAATATTTGCAGCTCATTAAAGTTAGATTTTTTTTGTAAAAAAGGCCTGCCTAGGATTTTACTTCAGTATATCTTTATATGGAGCAGCAACATGAATAAATATGAAGAGAAAGAAGGAAAAAATGGAGATGGCCATTTGAAAAAAATAAATGGAAAAAATAGAGAATAACCATGTTTATTGAAGAAAATAAATGAAAAGAGACTATACCTGGGTCTCTTTTTACGCTAATTTAACACGATTTTGAAGTTACACGATTCATGTTTCACCGGAAGTCGAACTCCGATAATGCGCTATTACTTTAAATAATAAATTTCGCGCACTTACGTTATATTGAAAGTAATAGCACATTATTGGAATTCGACTTTCATCTTAGTAATTTCAATATTTATAGTGCTTTATAATAAAAAGATTTTATGCAATAATAAAATTAAAATCATGATTTCCACATTAAATTTTACAAGATTATAATGTAAATTTGTTCAAATATTGTGCATGTTAATTTTGCATTTTAAATCACATTCTGTTTTTGCTTTTTAAAAAAGAACGTAATCAATTATTAATCATTTAGTGTCCGCAAGTTTATTTTTAAAAGGTGAGTAATAGCAGTGGGCACAATTAAATTTGACAATTAAAAATTAAAATCTGATTTTTAATTGTAATTAACAATTTAAAAATTACTTACGGCGACTTGAAATTAATGTGATGTAAAACGAAATTTGATTTTTAAATGGAATTTAAATTAAAAAATTAAAGACAAAAATAAGAATTTAATTTTTAGTTGTTAGTTTTAATTAAATTTTTCCCAGCAGTGGTGAATAAATGTCTTTTTATTATCGTAAGTCTAAGTTCATAAACAATTAATAAAATCATCGTCTCAAAGATTAATTACTAATTACGTTGTCAACAGAAAACCATTAACACAACATGAGAGTGAACTTGGCGCTAGTTGTATTTCCTCTTGTGAGAATCTGATTTTTTACCAGTTTACAAACGAACATGTTTTTTGGCAAATAGCGATAATAATTAAAATGTTTATAAAAAAATGTAAATTACTGTACTGTAAATTATGCATAAAAATATATTATTTTGAATAAAATTAAATATTATAGTTTAAAGAAGTTTGTCTTGTATCAATTTTTTTCAAATTTGAAATTTTTTATTAGTCATATTTTATTTCTTTATTTTTTTTTTGCACGAATTTTAAAGTAATTTTATGCTGTTGCTTTGCTTTTATGCGAATTTTGAAAAATCACAGACCGCATCCCCCCTTTTTCAATGTAAGTTACGTCTATTTTTGCGCGATTTTGTTTGCGCGTTTTCTGAGGAACCTATCTATCACGTAAAACGAGACCCAGGTGTATTAAAAATTTAAAGAATAGGTAAATGATAGAAAAAATAATACTATCATTTATATGATCTAAGAGAAGAAAATAACTATGTGTTTAAAATATACAGCAAAAGATAGAAGATCATAAAGAAAGATGTCAAATTGATGTATGAAACACCTTGTAAATAATTTATGATGATATTGCTACATATAATTATTATAAATATTAAAAGTATAATTTCTTTTATTTTTTTGTAATAAAACATTTGATCACATCATAATGACAATTAATTTATGGGCAGAATAAGAGCTCAAATTATTTATACAAACTAGTTACCTTAGAAAAAAATCTCTTATCTGTCTTTGAAGGATTATAAGAAGCCAGATATGCTGCAATCAGAAGAAATTTGGAATAATATGGCAGCTCTATCACCTCTCTAGAAGGAAATACTGTAAAAAGAAAATTTAACATAAAATAATCCAAGTGCAAAATGATTTCTATAAAAATATATTTAAAATTTAAAAAAAAACAAATAAAAACATATTAAATATAAATACAATAAATATACTTGCTCAAACAAGACATCAATAAATCTTTTAAATTTAAGTTTACAGGATAGTATACATGTATAATACTTAAAATATTAACATGCAAAGAAACATTTTCATTAAATAATGACTTTCTTGTTTAAATATATTGTGTATAAAGACATTATAAACACAATAAAAAAAAAAAGGCATTTTAACAAGGTGCTTTAAAAAAGGCATTTTTTTTTGTTGTCTTTTAAGAGATAATAATAGGAAAAAACCAGAAAAGAAGTTATTAGAAAAAAGCAGAAAAAAAGTTATTGTAAATTGACTTAGAG
The DNA here is from genome assembly GCA_028023455.1 of Epiperipatus broadwayi. Lineage (NCBI taxonomy): Eukaryota > Metazoa > Onychophora > Udeonychophora > Euonychophora > Peripatidae > Epiperipatus > Epiperipatus broadwayi. The sequence continues at coordinate 415,850 of JAQFVV010012696.1, forward strand.
CACATGAGTTATGACATAAACTTTCAAGTTTTATAAGAAGTTTATTTTATTTTAACTGTATGTTTAAATTTTAAAAAAATAATAAAGAAGTTCTTTATTATGTTTATTTTTGTACTATTTACAAATTTCTGTTGTAAAATTTAATAAAAAGATATTAACATTTTACATATTATAAAAAATACTGTAAAGGATTTTTAAGTTGAAATTAAATATCTTTAAAATGAAGATATGGGGATGGTACAGATATAATAAAAAATTATGGCTTCTACAAAAAAGGATTTAGTGTAATTATAATGGCATAACATCTACTTTTTGCATAAAAATTAGTTATCAACAAAAATAGTTGTGAGTTTAGTCCTCTGACAAAATTCGCAATTAGTTATTTCCTAGCAGACCTAGCTAGTCAATAAAAATATCAAATACTCAGTGTGGATTTTTTAAGACTAAAATCCAATAGGCCACATCTAATATATAAAATAATAATCTGATATCTCTACTCAATTTATCATTTGACTAGAAAGCCAATTTTTATGTTAAATGTGAAAAATATCTAATCTTTAAAGACCTCTGATACTAAATATTTGCCAGACTTGATTCAAAGTCTTCAATATATTACAGAAACTAAAGTCATGTTTTTACCTGCATTATTACTTCTTTAAAGTTAACAATCTTACTAATCTGAGGATTCACAAAATTGTTGCTCAAGACTTAAACATTCACCTAAAAAACTACTTTGTTAAATACCATATACTGTTTTCTCTTTTTCTACGATATTACCGGTAAAACCAAGAGTAAAATAAAATTCTGGATCAATCATAATTTTAATTTAAATTCATTTTGTACCGAATATTTAAATTACCATGAATTTATGGTTAATTTTTATTTGCACTGTTGCATTTAAATCCATCAATAGCACTACCATTATTCATATGCATGTATATAAATTGAATAAAATTTCAATCATATAGTTATTTTTGTATCACTAGTTCATAAGCAATTTGAGTTTATTGCTAGTAATATTTGAATCAAAAAGAGCAACCAAAATGCCAATTGGCCAACATTTCTAATCTAAAAAAAAATTGATATGGAATATGTAATGGTCTGCATATTTATATTAACTTTTCAGTATTTTTACTGATCAAGCTGACATGTTAGAAGTAATCAGGTGTTTACCAGTTGCTGTAATCTTAAAAAAATCTCATTTGATAAATATGCTTTACAATACAACTAGAAAAAAAAGTTATCTACTAGCATTTATAAAAGATTGGAGATAGTTGTATGCACCTTTGATTTATATGAGGAAGAATTTTCCTGTCAAATAACTATGGATTTAGGAGATAATTTTATGTTGCAGTGAAACTTAGAAAAACCCCATTGCTGATATATACAAATGCTATTCACAAAATTAAAATTGTCAAATGCATAAGATCAAGACCAAAGCATAAGTAGAAGCATGCCATCCACCTTTATTTCCAAGATCTATACATCTACTGACATGGTCCACTAAAAAAAAAAAAGGTAAATATTTTCATACAACTTGTTGGTCCTGCTCCAAAAAAAAAAAAAAAACAAATTGAAAAAACATTCATCTTAAGAGGATAGAAAAAAAAAATTCAAATTATACACGGATTGATTTACCAACTATCAGATTCATAGTTAATTTCCCAGATAAATAAAATAGACTTTATAACACAAATAATAAAACTCATTTTTGAGCTTACTCAAGTAGGAGTAATTCAAGCAAGTTTACATGAAAATTACAGCCAGCCATTGACATTAGAAAACTATATCACTAGTGAGAAATCAAAACAGAATATAATATCTGAATATGTTAGAGACCAATTATAAAGGCATGCCAAATAGAAGCTGATTTAAAATGTAGGTAATAAAAAGCATACTGTATCCGAGTTAGTAATCAATTGTAAAACCACAATAATCACCCATACATTTATTAAAGATGGTTCAAAGCATTAGAAATATATGTATTCATAGTCCGTCAAATAAGAATTGAACAAGCCATAGCAACTAAACTTATTTATTTATTACTATAACCATCAAGTCTAGTAATTACAGCCACTAATATCTCTACTTTCTTTAACTTTTGTAAAAATGTTAAATCAATAACCTCTTTTCAACCAATCTCATATGCAAATAGGTAATTAGAAGAGATTAAAATAACATATACAATAGGGACTATCTTCGGCAATTGCCATTATCACTATAAAATTGATAAAGCAAACATATTTGTGGAGATTACTGGATAGCCATATCAGAAGATTTTTTACATAATTGTTAAGGAAAGTGAAACTCTTGTTTCCCTCCTCAGGTACTAACTATTTGCCAAGTTGAACCTTGAGCCAGACTTCAATCAAATTCTAGATAATGATGAAAATTAATAAAATTGCTGACACTTCCATGTAGAGTAACTATCATTTTCAACACTTTTTAGTGAATATGAATTAACTATTGAATGGCACAAACATTTTGATAATTGATTTTACAGAAGATGATGTCAAACCACTAAACATCGCATGATCACTATCTCTTATACTAACACATAATTGTTATTAAACAAGGAAAAACTCTCCATACAGTAATGCCACCCTATGCAAACCAGATCTAGGTGTAGTGCTCTCAGATCCAAGGCTTCTCACTGACGAAGGCCACAAGCCAGAAACTAGTCTGGGGATATTGGATGAGTAGGCACTAGATAAGGATTTTATGCACAAACCATCGGGCATCCATTGATTACTCTGGTTGGCATAGGGTGGTACTACTGTATGGAAAGTTTTTGCCTTGTTTAAGATGATATCAACTTAATATATAAATGCATATAAGATGCCCAGTAACTAAATTCTTTGGATATACATAAATAGTAGAAAATACATCAAGCCCTCACCTGAGCAGATTCAGGCAATAAAACAATCATAAGCATTTTTTAAATCCCTTATATTGGACCTAGGAGGTTTCAAAACAACTCTTTTTCAGCAACTGCATAAGGATAGGCCCCAGATTCAGAGCTGATATTATGAAGTATGTTTTTACCTCGGTAAAAAAAGCTTTATCATCAGAGCAATTGTAATTTAACTCTTTCTTCCAATTTTGAATTTAACCATTAATGTTACTGACACCTCTAAAAATTAATAAAAAGTATCAATCAAAGTAAGTAGAGTAAGCCATGATACTAAGATGAAACAAACAAAAAAAATAAGATCTGTAATTTTTTCCAATAGTAAATAATATTGACAGAAATAGTTATTTCTAAAAAAAATATCTAAAAAGTTTAAATGATAACATCAAAATCAAATAATTCATCTCACAAAAACTAAAAAAAAAATGTTTTGAAATCTACTTAATAAGCAACAAAATCTGTGCACTTATTTTAGCAAGTACAATAGTTTTATGAACTATGAAGATGAATTGGGAGGCATGATGTTTTTTTATAGCATGATATCATACTTGATCATAGTAGGATTAATTCAGTTAGTTTCTTAAAGATAGAAGTCCAAATGTTTTTGCTCATTTAGTTTTTTAAAACAATAATTGCAAATATTTTCTAATCAATATCTTTTAATATCAGTGTCTCAAGTCATCCATTAAAAATACTGATAATTTTTTTTCTTTCAAATAAAATATATTTATTAACATATTGGTAGCCTGCTTGAATATAACTGATTAAAAGAAGCATATAAAAGTATGATGTGCATGATATTTATATATATGCCAAACAATGGAGATGCCAAAAAGCTTTTATTGAAACTCTTATATTAATATATTTTATCCGATATCGAACCACCAAAGCTATTACAAAATCCTCTTTTATGTAAAATATAAACTAGTTGATTATTATTCCTGAAAATCAGTTTTATTTTTCAATCAATAGTTTATGATTTACATATTAAAATCAGAATAGATAAAAAAAAAACAATTTCTGATTGTTCATCTATCAGGTACTGATCTATGTTGCATTGAACTCAGTATCCATTATTTGAAATTTACAAATACATACAATTAGAAAATATTTTAGCCAGTATTGGTAGTATTGCTATTGGTCTTAGTTCTATAGATTCTTATCACTTCTCTTTAAATGACTGGAACAATTTTAATTCTAATGACTTTCAGAATTTCTTGAGACATGCATTGATCCAATGATGTTTGCAAGATTGATTTAATTGGCTCTGCTACAAATTCTGTTGATGCTTTAAAAATAATACTGATGTTTCATATAAATTAAAATGCATTTTGTTCTTTTTTTTTTTTTATTAACTCATAGATATCTTTTACAAAGATTGTTCTCCATTTAATATTTTTAATATTGGATACTTCTTGAAATTTATGCTTTGATTATTTATTTTCTCATTAAAGTATATAAATAGTAAATATTAAAGTATATATAAATTGCTCTGCAAAAAAAATATATGGAGTTTTAATGCTTTTTATTATGAGATTTACATGTACATTTTCTTTGGCAAATTCAAAAACTTTTTTTCTGGATTACTCATAATATCTCTTGGTTAACTATTTTAATGTAATTTTAATAATGTGCATTTCTAATAATAATTTTCAACTTATTATGATTTTATTCAAACAAACTATTATATAATAAAGGAGAATATCTATATATAACATTAATTATAAATGTGGATTATATTAATAGGTTATAGAAAAAATAATGGTGGAAATGTGATTATCAACATTTATTTTAAACATACAGTTTGAAATATGCAATGCTTACAAGGAAATAAATTAGATATAATATAGACTATATATACATACACATATATAAATTAAAACTAAAATTTAATACTGTAATACAGTTAATATTTCTTGATTATATTTAAAAATTATATTTTATCAATAGATAAAATGTCTATTATTATCTTATTATTAACAATGATAAAATTACATAACCTGCATATTCTTTGTAAGATAGAAAATGCTATTCTATTTTTTTATATATATCTTATTTACTGATTACTTCTTTATTTTTAATTTTAATTACACAATTTGATAAACATAAGTTCTTATATAGAATATTACATAATAATGTTAGATCTTTTAATTGTCTTTGATTTTACAAGTGAAAAATAACTTATTCTGATCAGCATTCATATATTTAATAAACTTGATGAATATTTTCTGAAGCAAAACTATCACATTGTCTGGATTCCCTAAAAGTATATCTTAGATAGTAATAGAGCTTAAAATAACATTTTTGTGCCTACAGAAAATTTTTTATCATTGCTCAATATTCTGCCACTAGTTTTATAAAACCCTTCCCCCAATAATTATGATAATAATTTAATTTTATTATCAAACAATAGATCATAATGCCAAAAATGTTAACCATGTTTTACAATTATATAACATCTAATTTAATACTTTTTAAATGCTTTTAATTCTGACATAAAACATTTTCCCTAAATATGCTGTTATATACCTACTGCATTCATGACAATAACTATTTTTTTACATAAGTTTTTATTACTGGCATACAGAATAATCATGATTTTTACCATATAAATTGCTATTTTATATATATAAAATATATATTACCCAGGAGTTATAATTTCATGACTTGTAATATAATAATTATTCTAGATTAGCATTATTTTTATGATATAAACATTGTATTTTTTAACAATTATTATTATATTATCTTCACTCATAAAATATGTATTGATGTAATATTGTAAAGCTTTAACATGCCAGCATTCAATTTCCCAAAATTTTTTAACATCTATATAACATTAAATGACTTCCCCTGGAATAAATGATACATGATCTGCTACATACTGTGTATATAGTAAAAAATATTGGAATTAATACACTTCCTTGTAAAATACCACATTTAAAGCTAAAAATAATTTTTAATTCTCATTGCAATAAATGTAATCAGGTCTTTCAGTCAAAAAGGATTTAATTAAAGTTATCACATGGTTGAGAATTCCTTTTCTCAGCTTTCAGAAATTGATTTTTCAAAAATTCTAGATTTGTAATTAAAGGTTTCTAATTTTTTCTTTATTTATACGTGGGAATTACTTGAGCAGTTTTCCAATCATTGGAAAAATTGAAATTTTAAATATGAAATTAAAAATATATATCTGAATTAGAGCTGACATTTTAATGCATCCTTTATAAATAAAAAAAAAGATATATTTTCAGAAGCAATATTTCATTTTCAATGTTAAATTAAAAATGTATAGCAGAATTAGAGCTGAAATTTTGATGCATTCTTTATAAATAAAAGATAAACAATAATTTTTTAATGGTATTCTTCCAAAAAAAAATCAACTGACAGAAACTTGATTCACATATTAGATGTATTAGTAAAGCAGACAATGGAAGAAGAAAAATGATATGTGTGTAAGCATTCAATCAAAAGATCATTTCATATATATTCTCTTAATCAATTGATAAATTATAAATAAATCACAATAATAGACAACTCATCAATATAAAATTTAATTTAATATCATCTAATAGATTTTTGTTCTAATATAAATCTTCTCAAAATGCCATTTTTAAAATCTATCATGTGATAAGGAATGTTCTACAGCTTTATACACTCTTTAGGTGATCATCACTAGAAATAAACTCATGAAAAAATATATATATTTTAAATTTACTCACATATGTACATCAAATAAACATACTCTTATCAATCACTTTACTACTTTATAGTTAGTATCTATAATCAAACAAACAATTAATTCATGACTTGTACTATCAATATATATACATACAACATATACATGTATATCGAGCATATAAAGCTGTAGAATATTCCTTATCACATGATAAATTTTAAAAATAGCATCTCAAGAATGTTCATATTAGAACGAAAATCAATTAAATGATATTAAATTAAGTTCTATAGCAATAAGTTATCTAAGATTTCAATTTATATATAGTCTATTGAATGATTAAGAGTTTATCAATTTTTTTGACAACATTATGGTTATATAATATGTATACTCAAAACTAGAAATAGTAAAAACTAACAGTTTTTCAAATTTTCAGAAGAATCTGGTCGCATTAAAAAAATAAAAGTTTATAATGAGGAGATAAAAGATTTATTCTTAAAATTCAAAGACCTGGAATCAAGATTATCAAATTAAAGTTAATCTACATGTATTATAAAATTGTTACTTTACTGAAAAAGATTATATCAGTGATTTATTTGTAACATTTTGCAATAGCAACTCGATAAATTAAAATTTTGTTCCAAATTTTAAAATTTATTAACAGCAGAAAAAAATTGAGAAAATTTAACTGAACAAGTGCAGTGATATTTGAAGGATTAGAAAACACTTTTTTTTTTTCATATAAATATGAATAATGTTTTAAAAAATACAACCTTTACTGTCTTCAAAATAACAAATCTTTAAAGATCCAAGAACAGTGTATATAAAGTATTAAAAAGATTTCTGATAAGCTATTATTTAATGACAAAAATAATAACAGATAAATGTTGCTAACTTATATTTGAAGAGATAACTATCTTTATATTTTAAATAGTAACTTGATTGCAAATATTTTCCCATTATTAAAATGAAGTCACTGATCACCATTTTGATCACTCCAATATAGTCCAAATGAAACTTTGAATTACAATTACATACCCAACTGATTTTGTTTGATTTTCCAATGAAAGAAACTTTGCAATCATAAAAACCACAATTCTAGAATATTTAAACTACTTTAAAACTCTATAAATAATTTTATTTTTGACAATCTAAGAACAATTTTAATTTAGACTCTTTATTTCAAAAGGCTCTTTAAAAGATTAATCAGATAGTGATAATAAATAATATTAAATTCACTTGCAGTATTATTTCAAATTTATATAAATATAGTCTACATATTAATTTTATTATAATTTTTTTATAAAGTATTCTAAAAACAAAACATTATAATCTTACTTGCAGTTGATGATCCACAAGATCTCTCAGTAACAAGTCCTTTTGTTGTACTAAAAATATATAACAACAGAAATATCATATTAAATTATAATGTGAAATATTTAATCTCTCATTTTTTCTATATAGATTGAACATCAATAAACCAGCAACTAATAAGAAAATTGTTGAAGATGTATTTCAAATTTCCATATCTACAAACTATTATTTTAGCATAAGTTATAAATATCTATGCTTAAATGCTATTTTAAGAAAAGCTATTAACGAAGGGGAAGTATTCTCTCATATTCATAGCATTGATATAAGCATAATATAGCCTGTAAATGTATTTAAATATATATAAATTATATTTGCCATTTCTTCGAGCACCAAAATGCAATAGGCCACGCATTTGAGCCCACAACTGCCAACATCGCATGCCTCAAGCGAAATGACTCCAAGCAGAAAATTAAAGAGACCTGGCATATAACCAATAAAGCCAATACCATAAATAGGAAGGAATTCTGTTTCCCTCTGTCAAAAAAAATGGGCAATATAATTTACATACATTTAAATATATTTACGCCCTATATATAGATGCACCTAATTACGCAATTTATAAATTACAGTGGTATAAGAAAAGTTCAATACAGTTTTTTTAAATTTAGCATAAGTTACAATTTATTCAATTTTGTATAATTAATATCCAGACATTTTAAAAAATGAAATTAAAAAAAGACGCAGTACAATAAATAAATTACTATGCCTGATTGACATGAACATGTTTCTTTCTTGCCTCCCTTATTTTACTATTTTATGCTACAAAAGAAAACTGTCTAATGACTACTCATTTATTTTTCTTAAAATAGTCAATGAAATATAGTAGAAAACACGAATCAATAACTTTGTAAAAATATTTATATGGGAAGTAATTAAAAAGCTAATAGAAACTTTAAAGCTAAGACAGATATATGCGTTTGGTTGAATGATTATTACAGGATCCCTTTAATCTGGAAAAATCATTAATTAGAAAAGGCTGAGGAAAAAGAGCATTTATTGACATTCCACTTGTATGTCTACATGTAGACATAAAGAAAATTTACTAAAACATATTATTTTTTCCAAAAATTTTCTCATACTAAAATCAAGTCATACAATGAATACAAAATAATATAATATAAAAATAATATTAATTTACTACATTACATACACAGAGCATGTGAATTCAAATGAATAATATAAATCATTTACTTATTAGTATTGTAAAAAATGAACTTAATCTTTAGCTTGTATAACTAAACAGACTTTAAACAATGATTTCCAAATGATTAATTTGAAAAAATTTGAAAATAATGTATGTAAACTTTTTCTCGTTTAACTATTGAAAAATTTATAACCAAAAGATAATGTTACTCAAAGTTAATAGGCAGAATTATGAGACTATTGTAAAAAATGTTTTTTATATTACTTATCAAAATTTTATTCAAATATAAAAACTTATCTGAAAGCATTAATTATTGACTATAATTTATAATCCTTTTCCTTATACTTTTGTTTAGTTTAAGTTATTAGGACTAAATATTTTGATATCATAGAGGTCAGTCTTTTGAAAGGCTCAGGAATATTAAGCAGAACAAAAAAAAAAAAAACAACTACCAAATTTGAACATCAACTTCTTAACTTGATTTAAAGTGTTGATCAATTTTGAAAATCAAGTTAGATAATGAAAAATTGCAAACTTTTACAATAATTATAAGATCATATGTTATGATTAATGGGTAAACTTTGAAGATGACTAGAACAAATATAGATATATCAATCATAAAGTGATCCAAGCAGTCATTTTCATCTGGATCATTGTTAGTGTCAGTTGCAAGTTCTGTTTAGTTTCTTTTAGAAACAAGTTTGCCACAAGTGTGCGCATTCAATAAAATTCCACCTGTGGCCTTTAAAAGTGAGACTTTATTCTTTTTATTACAAAAGGCAACTGGAAATAAATTGTGTAGAATAACACAAAATATTATGCAATTTAAGATAAAAACTTTGGATATTTGGTAGCAATAATTTTAACACTTCAAAAATTTCAACTGCTTTTAAAGAGTTCCATTGTAAATAAGAGTTCAATGGATGCAGAGTATCTGTGATGAAGTTTTTCTTGCAACAAGCACTTGCAGATCTTTAGAAGTATAGTGTGTATTTATATATACATATGCTTATGCACACATTTGTTACTAGTTAAATTATACACAAAAACTTAAAAAACACAAAAATAATGCAATTAATAAAATTAATTTAGCAATGGCAATGCAGAAAACCATAGACATACATAAGACATTTATAAATTTTATTAGTTATTCATTAGACTAGAGATTATTCCTTAATGAATATTTCTGTACTGTAATTTTCATTACACGAGTCTGAAGAAAGGTAGGGACTGGTTTCTAATTGCTTTTAACATTTTGTGAATGTGTAATCATAAACATATAACCAAAGAAGTAAAAATATATGATCTCCAAGAGGCACATTTCATGCTGAACCAGCACTCGTCAGATGGCAGATCACAATCTCTTACACATATCTTTATCATTGTTCAGTATAAATATATATATAGAGTCAGTTATTACAGTTTAATTGTTAAGTGTCAAATTTACTGCCTCACAATGTTTGACACAAACCACTTGATGGAAGTATATCATTAATTTTTATTAATCATTTGTTAGACTAGAGATTATCCACTTAATGAATATTCTGTGGTGTAATTTTCACTACACCACTCTCATGTAAGGTAGGGATTACTTTCTATCTGTTTTTGTGGAGAGATGTAATCATAAACATATGACCCAAGACATGTAAAAAAGATGTGCATGAAAAATATGTATATGCGACTAATATGTGCTAAAATAATTCAGAAATAAAAAAAAAATTGTTTAATAAAGGATTTAGTTATATAATAATGTCCTAATGATTTCATACATAACCATATCTGTGACTTCTAATCAATGCAAATGTTTGTAAAAAAATGCATATGTAATCACAAATAAAACTGAGCTATAAATAATTAAAAATTTATTAATCAATTAAATTACCTAGAATTTTCTCTTAAGTAAAGAGTGTGAAAAGATTTTTTCAAATAAGGTTCAAAGTTCCGCCAAAGTTTATAAATATTGTCATGAGTGGCTATAAAAATAAAAATAACACTGTAATAAAAAAATATTAATTATAGTTTGTTAGTAGTAGTAAAGACTTAATATTGATAATAAAAAAAAATAAGCTCACACAGATAATAAATATTAATTTGTAACAACAATATATTTTTGTTCATCACAAATAAATAATATTCTTTCAGATAATAAGATTAATAGAACTAATGTCAACATCTGTGTAATATAACTATTTAAAATTATTTTGTATAAAAATTTATCATGGTCTTTTATGCTTACCATACTGTAAGAAAAGTTGGCTTTAAACAAATGATTAGGATTTAAAATATAATGCATAGGAAATTAATCAAATAGGAGCCAAATTAGTCTCAGAACTGTGGTATTCTAGTTGAATGCATCTTTTTCTATAAAAGACTCTATGGTTTTTATAGGATAATGATTAGAACATGTGTCTTCTATGCCCATGACCTGGGATTTGAGTCTGGATTAGTTGAATGATGAAAATTTTTTCAAGTGACAAACAGACTTAAGAGTTCTTCTTCAGTTTAATTAGTCCATAACTGATTATCTATTATTAACTCAAGTATAAAAAGTTCTGGAAAATTTTGGCTGTGACATAACACTGAACTAAATGTTAAAATAAAGGAAACAATGGCAATATAATCTGATTTCTCAAACAACTAACCACTTGATCACTATAAATAATAAATTTATAAAGAACAAACTTCCAAGTTTTACTCTACTTCACAGAAAATTTAATATTCAATGTGAGCAACAAATAAACAATATTTCAATTCTTGCCAGTTGTAGACATGGATCAATCTTTTTAATTTCAGATGCATTTCTTTACTTCATAGCAAACATTACAATCCATTGTGCAATATTCAGTGTACAAAGAAACTATAACAAGTGGGTGGTAAATTAAGTTAAAAAATTAAACATGAAACTTGACAATTTAAAATATTCCAATGAAACATATAAATAATATTTACCTCAAGATATAATTTATTTATTTTAACTTTGAAAGCATGGGGACCATTAAGCCAATTTTATTATTTTCTAAATAATGATCAATCTTTTTATTATTATTTGTTTAAAGCTAAGCAAGTCAAAATTGTGTAATATTATATATATAAATGATAGTCTTCTCTTAGCATGTTGAAACCGCGAGGGGGCATACTTTCTATGCAAATGCACAGAAATATGTTGTTTACGCGGCCCAATATTTCTATGCTTTTGCATAGAAAGTTACGGCCTATAGAACAGTTCTGTTCATATTAGCTGTTGCAGGCTTAGATGGCATTGCACACCAATATTACAGCTTCGTGACACTATGCAAATGTGCACACTTAACAGACCACTACCATATATCATGAGTGTTTGGAATTCAACTGCTATAACTGTTGTAATATACCTTCGTAATAGTGATCTTACACCCTGACGTACTAGTACATACTAATAATTATAAGCCCGTCCCCGCACTTCCCTACACATCACGGAATGTGAAAACAATTGCAAAAGGGTCGAGCCAAGCACCATTTCATACAAGTCACGCGAAAAGACGTTTGCGCGAGAACAGCTATGAGTCAAATGAAATGGCTGAGGTTGCACAATATTTTTGAAATCGTAAGCTTGGTTTGAACAGAGTACTGCATCTTTTGGTCAGATTAAGAACAGATACGAGACAAATAAACATCTGAGGTTGCACATTGTTTTGCAAATCATAATCTTGGTTTTTTGATGCAGGGTACTGCATCTTTTGACTGATCCTTCGGACAGGCAAAACCATCACCCCCCCCCCCTACATTCCAGCACAATGTGCTGATATGTCTAATGTAATTTAAAAAAGTAATTATTGTATTTTAAAAAATAATGTTGGTTTGTAAATTGAGTACTGCATCTTTTGGCCAATCCTTCGGACAGGCAAAACTATTGTTCCCTCTCCTCCATGCACATTCCAGCGCTACGCACTGACTTGTCGAATGTAATGTAAAATATTGTAATTCTTGTATTTTCAAAAATAATGTTTTTTACAAAATAACGTCGTTTCGTAAATTGTTTAAAAATAGTTTGCAAAATGTCGCAAGGCGCTAAAATGTATAATGTTATTTAAAAACGTAATTATTCCATTTTAGAACATAATGTTAAAGTTGAAAATAAAAAAAAAGGCCCGGTAATGTTATATTTGTGTTTGTTTACATAAAAAGTACTCTCTCTCATGGTTTCAACACGCTAAGAGAAGACAACCATATAAATATTCATTACTAATCATTTATTAAAATTTCTATTATAACAATAACACATATAATTAATTTATATTGCACAGCAGATTTTGTTCTTTTAAAAATCATCTTATTTAATAAATAAGATTCTCTAAAACTCAGATAATCAAGTTATCTATTAATTTTGCATACTATTTGTACAAAACATAATACTATTATTTATTGATATGATTTTGTAATTCCTTATTGTTAAAATGATGTGATATTATTTTAATTATTTGCTATTAATATAGAAATTAAAAACTGTTCTACTTATTTCAAACTTTCATACTAATCTTAACACTTTCCTGCTTTTGATAAAAAAAAAAAAAAAAAAGATAAACTAAATTATTAAAAAGAAAAATGCCAAACTTACTGCACTAAGATGTCTTACATGTCAGTAGCAGTCGTATTCAGAACATTAATGCCTGACACGAATTTCATTTGAAAAAAAAAAAAAAAGCACTCAATTTATTATCCTTTTACCAGATTATTCGCAATGAATGATGGAAGAATACCCAGTACATATATGAATTACCATGCTGCAAACAATACTGATATTCAGAGATAAGTAAGTTTCTCTTTAAAATATTTTGTGATTTAATTTTTTTTTTTAAAGATAATTTATGAATATATTATATGTTTATACACATACACATATATGCATGCATACACAAATAATTTTTTTGTATGTGAAAACCGCTACTGAAAGTAAAATACATATATCTTAAGCACAATTCAAATAAAACAATGTGATCATGTAATAATCTAGGCTAAACATGATTTAGAAATTATATGGAATCTAACTACAGCAAATAATTTCATCAATGAGCCTGTTAAGTTATCAATTACTATAAAAATGATCAATATTTATATTAAAAAATGAATTCCATTAAATTATATCATCTACAAAGCAAATAATTTATTATTTAAGAAATTCAATTATATTCATTACAATATAATTTAAAAAGTTAGCAAAATGTTATCAGAAAGGTAAAATTTTTTAGATATGAGAATTGGTAATATCCCAATTCAAAAGATTGAATGATTAAAAACATAAATATCGGAAGATGAAACAAAAAATATTTGAGAAACAGTCTAAACAATAAATATGGAAAATCTCTGAAATCAAAACTATCAATAAGATAGACATTTGTCTTCTAGAAATTTTATAGATATTTAATTTTAAATATAGTTTTTAAGTAATTTGGAAAGACAAATGAGAGATTTTTTTTATGTCATTTCAAGATCATTATCCTGTAGATGATATTAATTACATGTCTATTTAAAGAATAGTGATTAAACATAAATAATATAATTTGAATAATAATCTTAATAATGTAATTATAAATGTAAATTCCAGAAAAAAATTTATTGAAGAGAAAGAAAACAATGATAGATCACAAAAGATGATATTCAAATGATAATCACTACAGAACTTTATTGATTAGATATCTTAAATTGCTTTCAGAAAAAAAATTAAACATATATATAATCTAAATTTGAACAAATTAACAAAACATTACAAAACAAAAATTGTAGGCAGACCTATATACAAAGTTAAAAATATATACAGAATACAAACAGAGATATATTAAAGCATCTATACAAAATATTTATTTAAAGTATATTCTTTATTAATAACACAAATTTTATATACACTTTTTACAAATAAACCACATGGTTTAACTATCAGATATACATAATAATTATTTTACTCTACTTTAAAAACACTACCCTATAGAAATGCATCACTATATATCCAGGTCTTCTATAAATATTTTTGATTTAGATTATCAATCCCACACTTCACATAGTGTCGGCATACATCCACACCATATTTTGACCATAATTTAATGTCAGGTATTAAAAAATGTATTAAGAACAAATATTATCTGATATTCAATTGTCAATTTATTTTATGCTTCAACCAACTCATGCGTAATCCCATAGGCATAATTATTTTCTCATATTATTTAATATGGAGAAGCCATGTAGAATTAAAATGATAATAGCACATACTTGCACTCTTAAGGCTTAGCTATTAAATTCACTAAATCCAATTAAAATACATGTTGAATGATAGTTTTGTCCTAATAAAACAATTGTTGGTAACAAAATCCTAACCCTGAATAAGATCAATTAATTCAAATGATTATGGATGTCAATAGAAAAGTTATGTAGATATACATTTATATAAACATAAATACATAAAAGCAGTCAACATCTAAACATTCAACAATTTCAATCTATTGCCAAGGCAACCTTCTTTTTTAATAAAGTGAATATCCACCTTTATTGATAGTCTAATATGTTTATATAGATCTAAAGACTGCGACTTGTCTAAAGAGAATGAGATTATTAATCCAAAGAAATTTGAATAAACCCCATTTACCAGGCAAATATAATCTGTTTTGAAATAAGACTAACAAATAGTCAATCATTATTTTCAAAGTACACTGAAATTATGTATTACTTAGATAATAAAGCTAATAATGCTCAAGACTAGACAGTCAACATCTAAACAATACCAATACCAAAATAATTAACAAACTCAATTTATTATCAAGGCAAAAAACTCCTTTTTCAATAAAATGGATACTCATTTTTATCTAAGGTCCAACACGTATATATAAACAGAGATGTAAACATTTTTTTTACTTTCTATTATACTATATTCTCATGAAATAATAAATTATAAAACTAAAAAAAAAAAATTTAATTCAACTTATATAAAACACTATGGTTGGAATTAGTTTTCTGCGATACATTATTAAGTTCTTTTCAGAAAATCTGTATTGATGCAGTCCTCTTTTGATCATTTTTTATATATTACCATAATATAAGCAATGAACAAACAAAAAAATATATATCAAGAATTACTAATAAGACCATAAATTTATAATATCTAAATAAACAAAAATAAATAAAACAAGTGCAGGAAACAATAAATGTTTCTACTGAGCATAATTATTATCACAAATTATAAATTAACATATCATTTTTTTAATTATTTGATATTTTTTTTATAAAATTGTTTAATGAATTCAAAATATTTTTTAAAAATGTGGATATATGATGGAGAGAGGGGGGAACCATTCTTTCAATTATAATGATCGGGGTGTATTGAGTTTTACCGTATTTGCTGTACAAGGGCGCTACCAGGCCATTCGAACCTGGAAAATTTATATAGTAGGCAGATACTTACTGTTAAGATCCAATTTTATATTATATATAATTATATATTGACCGTTAACCCATGTCACTAGCTCTAGGAGTAGCTGAGATTTATAATCTAAATTCTTAATGTATATATTTAAGAATGGAAAGATATAAAATAAAAAAATAAATAAACTACTGCCAGTAATATTACGCAAAAAACATTTATTATCACATATATAAAGTCAAACTGGAGGCTAAACATTATTTCTTTAATTTAATTTTTACAGTTATTATATTTAAATTTAAATTTTAGTCACACAGATGGAGATTCTTATTTATACATTTTAATCATTTAATAGACGTAAATACGCTACATAGATTGCGCACATAAAACCTATGAATCCATGCAGCCATTTACATCCAGTTTTAAATTTTAAGCTTTAATATTTTAAAAACCAAATGAGCATGCACAAGTATACATATATGCAGCACAACCATCCACCACGAATTATTCTAGTTCAATTATTATTAATTGGAATGTAAAAAAAAAGTTATACTCTTCTTGAGTTCCTTAAGATATTCACCATGATGTGTCACATTCACAAATAATAAACTTATAGGGAAGGCTTAGGCAAATACATCAAGACACTCAACATAAGGTGTCATATATACCGATAGATGCCAAGTGTGGAGGTGCGTGCATACATATACACATAATACATAACATCATTTAACTAATAATTATACTTATTAATTATAAGAAATAAATTAATAGAAATGACTGTTTTACGATTACATTTAAAATATTAATAATTAATTTAACCTTCCATGTTGGTCAGATAAGAGTTCATGATTTAAACTTGATTAGGCCTTAATTGTTAAGAAATGACTTAATGTTCATTTAGTAAAAGTTCATAATAATTAGAGTTCATAGTTTATACATTACATTAAAGGAGTTCCCGATTCCTTGTGCCAATTCCCGTGAAGTCTTCTATTATTCATACGTTCTGTTCATGCCGTAGTTATCAATTCGGAGGCATTCTTAACTGGTTCGATCCTGGAACTATTTTATTGCAGTACCCATATGATTCGGGATCTGCAATAGTGCTACTCTTATTTCAACAGTCTCTTCATTTGGAAATAGTAAGAGGGTGAAAAGCGCGTCTTTTCCCCCTCCTCCTCAAAAATCAATCTGGAACTGTTCTTAATTTGAATTTTTTTCTTTTTATACTAATCCTTCGGATTCACTGACCATGGTTTCCTGTTCCGGTGGTTTTCATTAGGGTCCGAGTATTGGTTGACTTCCCACAAGTGGGTAATTCAATCTTTTTAAAAAAAAAATTTTATATCTCTTATATGACCTTTAATTATAAATTTGCCCCAAAGGCTCGTTTACTTTGGATTAATTAAAACTAACAATCATTTCCGTTTTGAGTTTTAACACAATAGACAGTAATTTAATTAACTGTACATTCTTTATCTTTAAATCTTTAAGTTTTTGCTTAAAATTGAGTTTTAAAATGCTCTTTTTTAAATAGTTTTCTTTTAATAATTTTCCACCTGTGCGATTTATATATCTATGTTTTTGCAGGCTTTTAGTTTTCAATTTTTTAATTCTGACTTATTTAATAACCTAATTTGCGAACATTTATATTTTAACATTTTTTTTTAAAAAAAAAATAATGTAACGGCATGTGTGCTCGTTACACAATATAATCATGATAATAGTAGTCCTCTCATTAAACTGAAAACAGATCAAGAAATGAGGATTCTGGTAAACACTGATTATCCAAGCTTATGATAGATGGTGATAGATCAGAAGGCTGTTCTTGTTTATAATATTATAGTAACCTATGAAATGATGTAATGTTGATACTAACATTTCTATATATTGTGGTATACACACACATCTTCATTTTGTCATTTTCTATATTTATAAATTGCTAATTAAAGAGATCAATTCAAGGTCAAATGTTTAATAAAAATGTTTGTTTTAAATAAATGTAGGATAAATGAGCCGTTTATTTATTAAAATTAAAAATATTTTAGTTTAAATTATTGTTGAATGACAATGTTTTATTAAAATTACAAGAAAGAAATCACATCTTAAAAAACCAGTGTTTAAAAATCTAGACTGAGTTATTTATGTTACTATAGAGACAGAAATGATTTTCATAAAGAAGAAAAACATTCTTTCCCTTAAAAGTTTTATAATTTTAACATTATCTCAACAGTAAACAAATGGATTGTGAGTAGAAAGCCTAGAAAGAAAAAAGGCATGTCTATGATTTAAAAATGGAATGATTAACAACTAAAAAGGTTGCAAAATCTAGTTATACTGTAATACTGATAAAGAAAAAAAAACGGTAACATTTAAAGATTAAAAGGTCTATATATGTGTGCTAGCATGAAGATGCTAAAGGAGATATTGCAAGATAAGAAATCACAATTGAAGTTTTATATACACTAACATTACTCAAAAGAAAAAATCACTTATCAACAATAGTCAAAAGTAATATTTATAAAAGAATGCAACCATTTTTCTTCTTAATTCCCATGCAATTTAGATCTGTGATTTGATATCTTAATAATAATCAAGTAAAGTAAAAAGTCAATTAGAATATAATATTATTTGCATAATTTAATTTAAAATTATAAATAATTTTATAAATATTTACTTGATTATTTTTTATAATAATAATATTAAAATTCATCCATATATTTTATTTTACTAATATGAAAAGAATTTATAGTCAACACTTTTTCAACTATATGTATTGATAATTTTTTAGCAAAAGGTAAACTATAAATTAATTATAATGCACAATATAGGATGTTTGTTGTTATAAATTATTATTTGTTCTAACCATCACATATAAATTAATGTTTATTTTAATAAATTTATGCTATTAACAATAGGTATTTTGATTTACTACTACATGAACCATTATATAACTATTTTATCTTACTCTATACTATATTCCACATGAGATTTCACTATCCAAAAAAAGTTAATAAATTTTATTTTCTTTGCCAGTCAAGACCATGCATATAGGTTCATTGGTACTCTTTCTAAATTTATGAGTCCATTGTACATGTAGCTATGAACTACTATAAAACCATCTGTGATCAATTTATTTATTTACTAATTATATTTTAAGTTGCCCGATTATGATATTTACTCAACATATTTAGATAATCCAGATATATAATATATAAGTAAAAAAAACCCATTCGATTCATAATTATATTTATTCCAGGTAGTTGCTCAAATATGTAATGCATTTAGTTTATAAGTGAACTAACACTGCTCAATTGTATTTTCAGTACATTTGGCGTTGCATAATCTGAGGGCATTTACTGATAGGGAGTTCCATTTATGATATTAGTTGTCCAGCATAATGAGCAGTATATTAATTTATACTATCATTTATAAATTTTATTCATTATTAGAATAGTTTCATTTATATTTGACTCATCCAACAAGGGAATATTACCATTCACGAAACAATGTTGCTTCATTAGAACTGCTTATAGGTTTTATTGTTCTTACTTATCATTAGAGATTTATTTTCATTTACAATATATATAAAAGTACATACAGTTATAATAAAATGGAGATTATTAAAGTATAGGTATTGACCAGTGTTCAATTTGGATTCAAAACCTTTGAGCTTTTTGAATTTCAGATTATTAATTTGATAAGTCCTCACGGATAAAGGCAAAGCCAGAAAAGTTATAATGAGATGGAAATTAAATTGCATTATACAATAGACGATATTAAAGAAAATTAGCAGCTCTTAATCATTACAACCTATTCAAATGTATTGCATATAATTTATTTGTAGTTGTGTGATTACATAATCATTTACTAATTATTGATTTATTATTTTTCTGAAAAAGAAGCAGAAAATAGGTATGTGAAACATTTATCAAAAAAAAAAATGTACTGAAGACTAATATAATTCCTATGGTATCTAATGAAAAAGATGGCAAATATATTCAGTGATTACATGATGAAAATTTTATATATTACCTTATGAAAATACTATATAATTTTAAATGATTAGAACAAAACATTACATGAATGATGTTTAATATATGACATTACATGAAACCATGTAAGTCAATTTAAAATTGCATTTGATTTTAGATAATGTGTGAAGTGATAATTGGATTCAGTAATGAGATTACTAATAATATATGAGATAATATCAAATCACTTGATTCTTTATCTCAGACATGTCAAACTCGTTTACTACCGAAGACCACATGAACTATTTAACATTAAGTCATGAGCTGCATTGCAACAAAATACAGAAAATAAAAGAAAGCATATTATTTTTTATTAGTATTGTAATTTTGCATATAAAATAAGATGACAAAATACAACTACATTAAAAAAACTCATGTAAAATACAGAAATTGTTTTCCAAGCCAACATCAATTTAATTCAATAATATTGCATCATTTTTTTGAAGAAACTTGGCAATGTTTTTCATTAACCAACACTTCAAAACTTAGTTGATTTGCTGAGCTGTAGATACTTTTAAAATTGATTGTGTATGCTGGTTCATTAATCTTGATCTTTTTGAAATCTTATTGTTTTTAAAATTAAAAATAAATATTCACACAAATATATGCTGCTGAATATGTCTAAAATATGCCTAATGGCATACAATATATTAGAAAATCAGTCAACTGATAAATTATAAAAATTTGGAATCCCAACTTCTATATATTTTTGTTTCAATGTGGAATCACATTGAATTTCAATTCCAGTTGTAAATTACCATTCACGGTTTAAATGTCAATTGACAGAGGAGAAGTAAATTGAGTTTCACATTTTTTGAAAATTCATTTTCTAATATTGGAATTTGACCAACATATTCTGAAAATTTCAATTCCAGTGATTTTTTTGTAATAGTGATTAGCAACATTCAAAATGAGATACATTTTCATTTTGAAGTTGTTTTTTACAAAGTAATAATTTTTTTTGAATACATTAATATTGTCAAATAACATTCAAACTATATGATGTTTGCCTTGTAGTTTAAGATTAAGTTGATTAAGGTAATTTGTAATGTCAACTGAAAAAGCCTACTAATCCTTTATTCTCATCTCGCAATATTCCTCATTCATAATTTTTTGATTCTAAAAAAATAGTAATTTTATCCAGCAATTCAAAGAATCACTTCAAAACATTATAAATGGAAACCATCTAATTTCTATATAATAAGGAAGACCAGTGTGTTCTCTTTCTAGTTTTAGAAATTTAACAAAGTGATGATAATTAAGGGCACATGCATAAATATAATTTACAATTTTAGTGACATTTTTCAACACATGTCCAATATTTAAAACTTTGAAACACAATGTATGCTGATGAATAATGTAATGAAAATATTGAAAATAGTCATTACCTTTTTCTTTGTATTAACTTTCTAACAACCCCTTTAAGAACACCAGACATGGCAGGCACCGTCAATTGCAAGTCAAACTAGCTTTTTAATGGTAAATTGTATCGAATCAAAACTTACATAAAATTGTCAAAAATATCAACACCTGTAGTTTTATCATGCATAGAAATAAGTTCTAGAAGTTCTTTATTAACTTTCAAGCTTACATCATATAAGTAAATAAAAATAGCTAATTGAGTGGTATCCTGTACATCTGTACTTTAATCAATTACAATGGAATAAATCTCGAATATTATAATTATTGATTTAAATTGATTCCTTGAATTCTCAGCTATATCATCAATTCTGATAGCAATGGTATTTCGAGATAAACATATATTTTTGAACTTCTTTAATTATTCTGGACATAACACTTTTACTTCTTTAACAATGCATTCATGAATAAATTCAACTTCAGCAAATGGTTTTAACTTGTTTGCAATTAAGTTTGTAATAAATAGCTAGTTGTTTTCTAAGTATAAGCTTTAATTTTGATATTGTATCTTCTCAAAGTTTCCCAACATATTTATCATAGTATTCTTTATGATTTGTATCACAGTGCTTTTTGAGATTATATTCTTTACAAACTATGATGAAGTTTTTACATATCAGTCATAAAATTTTCTTTTTTTCTTCAATAGAAAAATATTGTAATTTCTATTTTTCTTGAAAACTTGCGATGTTCTTATAAATTTAAAAATTTTTTAAAGAAAACAGTCAGTATATTTTCATTCACATTTAGAGACCACTTAAACTGTCAGTGACACAGACATTACCAGCTTTATCTAAATCTCGGAAGTGTTGCACATGTATAGACAATAATGTACTTCATATATTTAATACCTTCTGCAGAATAACACTGAATAAATTTTGTAGACTCATTGTATAGGTAATAAAGCAGCTACTACAACATTTAATAAAAATGAAAATTTTTTGAAGTGTGTTTATTTGGTACTTGTGCGTTATCATGTTTCCCAAGCTCGGCAGCAATTTTTTTTTAAATATACAGTTCCAAGGGCAAACAAGTATTTTTTTTTTATATACTTTATTTTACCAAATATGTGTTAGTTGTTAAATTTTAAAAAAATAATATTGATTATAAATTCCATTCAGAAGCCTCATTTCATTTTTTTCATATATATAACGTATAAATGCCGACATGCTCTGAACATTGTCATAATTAATTTACATTCAGCGTCTTTTTTTTTTGTCACTGGGATTCTGACAAAATAATGAACGTATGAAGTATTTACAAAGGTATAGGATTCTACCCCCCTGAAAAGCACATGATATGACACTTTACATTTCTTATATTTTTATTACTTTTATTTTAATAAGTTGACTTAATACAAAAAAATAATAATAATAAATAAATTGGAACTATTATAATTAATTTCCGCAAAAAAAAATTTTTTTAAAAATAATAATAATAAAAAAAATTAAATACAATTGCTACGTGTCAGCCATATTGTTTTTTAACATTTAATGTATGCTTCTGAAACTGTATATTTTAAAAAAAATTGTCTGCCAAACATGGTAGACAGAATAACACACAAATATAATTTATTTAATTCATTTTGTGTATATATAATCACATCTCAAAAAATCCAGTATTATCATTTTTTGTTGGCGACTGCCTGAGGCCCACATATTTAACATGCTTGTTTTATTTCTATGTGATAAAACAAGAGCAGCTTTCTATGGCCATCTATAATAAGTTTGAATAATCATGAATATTAAATGGCAATCCATTTAATTCCATCCTTAAATCAATTTCTAGATTTTGCCTTTATTTATGAGGGCTAGGGATTTAATGTAGGAAGTAACGCAAATATATATCTAGCAACTACCTTTATCTCTATTTTACTATTCAAGCTAAAAGCCTGGAATTCAAACACCCTAAAGGTTTTGAACTTGAGCCAACTGCTTTACAGTTATATAAGTTTGACCCTGAGCAAGTTATTTTAGAAGCTTCAGTTGTTTTCTAATTAGGTGAGTTCTCAATGATAAAAGGCCAGAAACTGATTTGAAGATATAAATGTACTACTATCTGATAAATCACTAATTATTCAAGCTTATTATAGATGGCAATAAATAATTTGTT
Organism: Epiperipatus broadwayi; assembly: GCA_028023455.1. Taxonomy (NCBI): domain Eukaryota; kingdom Metazoa; phylum Onychophora; class Udeonychophora; order Euonychophora; family Peripatidae; genus Epiperipatus; species Epiperipatus broadwayi. The sequence continues at coordinate 439,898 of JAQFVV010012696.1, forward strand.
ATTATTAAGGATTCCTGATCAGGGAAAAAGGTGCTTACAATCAGAAAAGAATTGAAGTTACTAAAATATAGCTATTGATCTAAGGTCAGAACTTAACTAATAAATGTAAAAGCCAAAAAAAAACTGATCTGCAGATTTAAATGCATTACTATCTGATAATTACTAACTATTCAAGTTTATTATAGTAATAGAATAAAAAGCTACCCTTGATTTAATATATAAGATAAATTTAAAAATTGCAGTTACCATCACCAGATTCTATAGGTTCATAGAATTTTGAAAAATTCACAGCAGCCTAAAAAAAAAAAATTATATAACATTATTTTTAAATATGTTTTTCTAAGTCCAAATTTTGCTCAAATAATAAATAATTTTAAATAAACAATAACAGGCATACAAATGACAAGATTTTCATTAAAGCAATGACTATGTAAAATACAAGAAATATTTTTAAAAAACGTTATCGTCCAGATAAATTATAACACAAAAAAGGATATTGATCAAGAATTTGAAATTTATATATATTTACATAATTTTTTAAAATTATAATATAAAGTAGCACCTCACAATAATGTTTCCTGCTCAATAGTTTTTTTTTTCTGCTTTTAAATTTTATATGCATGTGCATTTTAATAATTGCAATCATTGCTATTTTATTAAACATTACTAAATGCATACATATTTGTATTAACTAATCTCTCTTTCACCCACATATATATAATAAATAATGAAATAAATTAAAAAATACATTTCATTGTACTATATCCTTATGGAATAATAAATATAATCATAAAAATTATAATTTTTACAGTATATATATGGAAACTGCACAAGAAATAATTCCATTTAAAAATATTTTTAATTAGAGAAAAAAAAATTTTATTATAAGAAATTCAATTCTTAATTTTTAACTGCAAACTAATTTATTTCTTTGTCATAAAAAAAAAAGAGGGAGAGGGATAATCTTTCATTTAATGCTAAATACAATACAGAGAGCGTACCAATAGCTCAAACAAGCTCTTAATTAATAAGTGTGATATGAGAAAATATTTAAAATCTCTATCCTGAACACTCTCATCTCCAGACCAACTGGTTTCGAGCTTATGGCTCACGTCAGTGGAGAGCTAGAATATTTAAATATTTTCTCATACCGCAATTATTAATTAAGAGCTTGTTTGAACTATTGGTACGCTTTCTGTATTGCATTTTTGTAACTACAAGCTTATAAAAGTAATGTCACGTTATATATGACTTGCTTTTTTAATTATTAATGTTAAATAGTAAGATGATTTCTTTTCAAATTGAATCAATTTAAAATTAACAGTACAAATAATTTTTTTTAAAAACAGAAAATTTTAACTTATTAATTATAAAATTGTTAATTACAAGGCATCTCTTATTTTAAATATTATTAGAAACATGTTCCAAATTATAAATACTTCTTAAAAAAAATAATATAGGCTTTATAAAAATGTTTTTATTATGATCAACACTCTGTAACTATGACCATTTAATGAAGATATGCATTAATTCATCCATCTATTTTCAGATATAGTAGTATTGTAAGCTTCTTACAATCTTTTGGGATACACTTTAGAATTTCACCTGTCCATATATTACTTTTACTTGTAATGATATGTTCAGCCAGCTCCATTCCAGCCATTTAATTCTTTCAATATAACTGATATTTGTATGCCCTCTCATGTATTATATATTTCTCATATTTTGTGATATAATTTGCACTGTTTCTATCAAATATTTAAATTTTAGATCCACAAATAAGCACTAGCAAACACATTTATTAAAACTTCTTTTTTTTTTCTCAAGCAAATAAGCAGATTCTTGAAATATAAAATATTAAATTATTTTTACCAAAAGCACTCAAAAAGTTTGATACTATGATTAATTTTTAATAAGTAATTGTGAATCTTTTTTTTTTTTAAAAAGTCAATGATCACTACTTTAACTTTTTTAGATTTTTAATTCTATTTTCTCAATTTCATCTGACAGCTCTTGAAATTTGCATATAGTTCAGGAAACATTATTTGTAAAAACAATCGCATCATTTGAAAAATCTAGATGATTTAATTATTCACCATTTATTTTTATCCCTATTAATAACATCAAGCAATTTATATATACATGGCTATATATGTCTGCCTTAAGGTTAGCATGTATAAATTTTAGTGATCTCAGTTACATGCTATCTGATTTGTACTATCCTTTTACCAAAAGACTCAAAGTAAGTAACAGTTAATATCTAATTAAGCTAACTACAATAAGCAACTCAGTGCCAGATTTATATAGCTAAATTTGTCATTTAGATTGGATTCCAAATACGAGAGTACTGAAACTTTTAAGTTGAATAATATATATTTGTTGTATATGTGCAATTTAATTCCTCAATGGCAATTACCCAAGTTTGCACAATGATTCTAGAATAGTAATAAAAATGTACTACTGTTATTAATACAGATGCTAAAATTAAGCCAGAAATTATATTTTATTTAGTATATTTTTATACCTTTTGTTTTCCATCTTAATTCACAAAATAGTTCTAATAGAACTGATGTAAAACATTTTGGAGAGATGGAATCATCTTGTCATATAAACTACTATAGCATTCTGATAAATATTTTTCAGAATTTCATAACATGATCTATGTCATAAATTTCCCTATCTTTACTCACAGTAAAAGATGTTTATAAAATTGAATGTCTTTACAAGTGAAATAATTTTCTTCATATACTTGTATGTGAATCACTATATGCTATAATGGCTGTCCTCTGATTTGGCTTGAGTTGAAAGTTCTTTGTTGATATTTTGTAATAATATTGATACAAGTTTTATATAGAAATGATAAAAGACTGATAAGCATATAATTTCTAATATCTTCATTTTTACTTTAAAATAGTATTACCACCATATTCTTCAATCATCTCATATATCTTTATTAAGATTTGCCAAGAATTTCTTTAATTTTAAATCTGCTTTTACAAATCCATAATAAAAACCACAAAGCACCCAACTTAACCAATAAGACAAAAGTAGCTATTTATATTGATGCAATTATTTCCTGGAAGTTTTAGATTTTTCATAGATTTAATAGCGTGTCTCACCTATTTATTTCAAATACATGGTATTTCAAAAGATGTAGTTATAAATACACGGGCTACTTTATTTTTTATAATTATATATTTCACTACAAAATTTTTTTTGTTCATGGTGGCATTTTTTTTTTTTGAAATGGTTTGATCTTTCAATACCAATATGTTTTATAACTTTTAAATTTTTAATCCTTTCTATAACTTTTTTTTTTGCAATTTCACAATATTTCTTTATATTAGTAACTCTTTCCATATCCATTTATACAATTCCAGATATTTAGTTCCTTTAAATATATTATTTTTATATATTTCCACATTATTACTAAATTCACCACTTCATTTATTTTGCTATATCTTATACAAATGCAATTTATCCACTCTATTTGGAACATTTTTTAGCAAAAAACCTTTTATTGTACATATCTGCATACACAATCTTATGTTTTGATTGTCCTGCAGTCTTCTTCAGAGCTATGATGTAATAATGAACAAAACAAAATACATAACTATATAAATAGTACCATAAAAATGTAAACAATAAAATTAATAAAATAATAAAAAAACAACATAAAATATAACAAACATAATAAAGCTAAAATAAATATAATCAAACCCAAATAAAATAATTCAGTTAATATATAATATAAAATACATATGTATTCCTGACTGTATATACACATATTCATGAGTTTATAAGGAATAGAATTAGATTATTAAAAATAAAAATAATATATTTAAATTAATAGTTGTTCATGAATATGTATATATACAGTCAGGCATACACATGTATAATTTATATGTATTTTATATTTATATTGAATATTTTATTTTATATTAATGGGATTATTTTATTTGGGTTTAATTATATTTATTTCAGTTTTATTATGTTTTGTTATATTTTATGTTTTTTTATTTTTATTAATTTTATTGTTTACATTTTTTATGGTACTATTTATATAGTTATGTATTTTATTTTGTTCATTATATCATAGCTCTGAAGAAGATGGGACAGTCGAAATAAGATTGTGTACACACATATGTACAATAAAGTTTTTTGCTAAAAAGGATTCAAAATTGAGTGGATAAATTGCATTTATTTCCATATTAATTTTTTTTTACATATAATTTCAATTCTTAGATAAAAATGTACTAGTGAATTCCATTTTTTTTGTTCCCACTATTTTTTTTTTTATTGAACTCATTCAAGTTTATGCCATTTTTGAAGTTGGTTAATATTTTAAAATGATTTCTTAATTTTAGTTTAAACTCATTGGAATATTTCTGAAGGTTAGGGATATCAACCATTTTTAATACTGTTATTCTTAATAACTTTTGTCTTTCTAGGTTTGACATTAACATATATCTTATAGCTCACTAATCACAGATCTTAAAATATTTTCTATTAGTCAAAATATAATCAACTTTACTGTGTTATCATTTGGATGCTTCAATATACATTTCTTTTTTAGATTTTTCTCAAAAAAAAAAAAAAAAATCATAATGAATACTTTTCTCAGACTATTTTTTTTCCAAATCTAACTCCTCTCATTATATAGCTGTCTCCCTGTGTACAAATTATTCACAGTATTTTCAACTATTTTTTAATTCTAGTATCAAAGTCTCCCAAATTATTTTAAAAAGTTATTTGGTATGCAAAAAGCATTTAGTATGTGTATATGAAAATCTCAAACAGCATAAATCAGAATTATCTGCATTTGATATCTTCTACTTAAAATAAATTCTAATCTCATTATTTTATTTGAGAAACCATAGATTTTCACACTAATTTTCACCCATTTTTATTTATTATTACTCTACTTTACTTATTATTTCAATAATAAGTCTTGTAAACTTAATATCTAAGAATTTAATAACCCCCGGTATAAAAAACTATATTAAATTCATGAATTTTACACATAAAAAGTCACATGCTATGATACAAAATCTATAATTGTGAAACTATATCACCACTGAATTAAAAATATGAAAGAAAAAGAATAGACTTCCTAAAAATTATTTTATAGTAAAGCATGGTTTTTATAGAAGCTGACCCAGTTTTTATTATGAGGATTATTTAGACCTCCAAAAGATATGCTAAATGAATTACATTTATTGGAAGAATGAGCTAAGGATAGAATACAATAAAATTATAATTAGGCAAATTACTGAAAGCTTTCAAAAACAAAATATGATGCAGAAATAGCATTGTAAGGATTCAAACAAGATTAAATAACATGCTTATAATGTATGTAGATATATTTGTAGTTCTGATTGATTTGTAATGTCATCACAAAACTTTCTATAACTTTTTGTGCTTTAGCACTTTCATTTTTTTTTTTTTAATTCTGGTATTAAAATATATTCATTTACAAATACTTGCTAATGAATTAAACAAGTGTAGTGACAAAAAAACATGTCATGAGGAAGATAATAATGAAATTTACAAAAATAATGCTGCCTTCAGTCTATTTCCCTTTCTCTGTGTATTTATGAAAGAGTACTTTTAAAATGCTTAATCTAAAGGCTGACAGATTTGAACCCAGAATATCATTTACTTTTTAATTAAATTTCACTGCCAAATGAAATTTTATAATGTTTGTATATTAATTAAAGCATCTGTTTAAATATAAATAGCTTACTAGATTTTAATCTGCAGAGGGTTGTTGACTTAGAAATGTTAAGAAATTTTTTTTTAGAAACTGGATTTAATTAATTTTTTCACAATTATTTAATTTTATTTTAAATTACTGATTTAATATTATTTCAATAATACTGTAAAAAAAACCCTTTTTGTTTGTATTCAGTACACAGTCATATCTTAAAGTCAGCGTCAGAAGTAATATCAAAGTTAAATGCCACAAGCCCCTTGTAACAATTGATAAACAGAGCAAAACTCTCCATACAGTTTTGCCACCTGTGCCAAACAGAGTAATCAATGGACACCAGAAGGCTTGTGCATAAAATCCCTATCTAATGCCTACTCATCCAATATCTCCAGACTAGTTTCTGGCTTGTGGCCTTCGTTAGTGAGGAGCTTTGGATCTGAGAGCACTGCATCTAGATCTTAGGATCTAATGCAACCCTCTAGCAACCACCCCTTATCTCTACTTAACTACAAAACTATGAGAATGAAATTGAAAACACAAAAAATATTTTCAATCTAAGCTCAACAGCCCATATAGTTACACGGGTCCGAACCCAGTTCAGCACCCACACACCCTGGTGTGTCCGGCTCTTTTACAACCATAGCCACCACTATCCCATTAGGCAGGATTGGTGTTAAACCATTAAGCATCACATGATCACATTTCCTATACTAGCACATTAATTGTTGATAAACAGAGCAAAACTCTCCATACAGTATTGCCACCTGTGCCAAACAGAGTAATCAATGGACGCCAGAAGGCTTGTGCATAAAATCCCTATCTAATGCCTACTCATCCAATATCCCCAGACTAGTTTCTGGTTTAACACCAATCCTGCCTAATGGGATAGTGGTGGCGATGGTTGTAAAAGAGCCGGGGACACCAGGTTGTGTGGGTGCTGAACTGGGTTCGGACCCGTGTGACTATATGGGCTGTTGAGCTTAGATTGAAAATATTTTTTTGTGTTTTCAATTTCATTCTCATAGTTTTGTAGTTAAGTAGAGATAAAAGGTGGTTGCTAGAGGGTTGCATTAGATCCTAAGATCTAGATGCAGTGCTCTCAGATCCAAAGCTCCTCACTGACGAAGGCCACAAGCCAGAAACTAGTCTGGGGATATTGGATGAGTAGGCATTAGATAGGGATTTTATGCACAAGCCTTCTGGCGTCCATTGATTACTCTGTTTGGCACAGGTGGCAATACTGTATGGAGAGTTTTGCTCTGTTTATCAACAATTAATGTGCTAGTATAGGAAATGTGATCATGTGATGCTTAATGGTTTAACACCAATCCTGATGGGATAGTGGTGGCTATGGTTGTAAAAGAGCCAGGGACACCAGGGTGTGAGGGTGCTGAACTGGGTTCGGACCCGTGTGACTATATGGGCTGTTGAGCTTAGATTGAAAATATTTTTTGTGTTTTCAATTTCATTCTCATAGTTTTGTAGTTAAGTAGAGATAAAAGGTGGTTGCTAGAGGGTTGCATTAGATCCTAAGATCTAGATGCAGTGCTCTCAGATCCAAAGCTCCTCAATGACGAAGGCCACAAGCCAGAAACTAGTCTGGGGATATTGGATGAGTAGGCATTAGATAGGGATTTTATGCACAAGCCTTCTGGTGTCCATTGATTACTCTGTTTGGCACAGATGGCAATATTGTATGGAGAGTTTTGTTCTGTTTATCAACAATTAATGTGCTAGTATAGGAAATGTGATCATGTGATGCTTAATGGTTGGAACAATTGGCTGAATATTAGATTCCACAAATATATTTTAAATTTAATTACTTTAACTTTTTAAAATTTTTATAACCATCACAGCATTATACCAAAATACTGTAAACAGATGTGATAAAATTATGATCTCATTTACATAATTTTGTGTATGTTTGAATGCTTGTATATATACATAATAAAAAAAATCAATTTAAAATTGATACTTACCAGATATTGAAGTTCCTTCAGATTTCTACAGACAGAATAGAAGACACTTAACAAAAGATTAATATATGAAGAATAAAATTCAATAGATTGAGTAGGAGGGCATTGAAGCATCAATAGTTCAGCCAGATCCACTGAAAATGATTTTAGGGCAAATAATAAATAAACCAGAAATAATTTTGTTTATTCTTAACACTAATTTTGGAATATATTTTCAAAATATTAAATTCTTTTTTAACATATTAAAATCCATCAAAGTCATATATGATTTTTCTTTCTTTTTTTTTGGGGTGGGTGGGGTGGGGGTGGGGGGATAATCAATTTCATTTAAAAATTTAAATTATAAAAAATTTCAGTAGAATGTTTTAAAAATAATAAAATCAATATTTCTTATATTAAATTCCAAAAAATTATTTGATTAATATATATATTAAATTCTCTACCCAAAGGTATTAGAATAACTGATAATAAATTATTATGAACAAATGATGACTGTTGAACAACACCCAGTAAAAATCTATCATTGTTTATCATCCTTGTAATGCAATTAATTTTAGCATATTCAATTTTAAATCTACGCATTAAACTTTAATAAACTCATCAAATTTTAAAATGAAAAGACTATGTTCAATTTTAGTTTAAAATATAACTAGAAATATAATAGCAATGCCAATATATTTATAAAAGTAATACATCATTTTTTATTTTCATTAATTTTCATGTGTTTTTATCTTAAAATAATTTTATACATTTTTTTCTATTAATTTAATACAAATGTTTTGATATATTTATTCTTCACGTTTTATGCTCTTCTATTATAAAAAAATAGTGATATTTTTTAATATAATTAATTATTGATCTTGTGTGATTTAACTATAGTCAGTTAATAATTAGGAATATTTAAAATGCTGCAGCACAGACAGTAGTTTATAAAAGAAAAAAAATTTAAGATAGATATGAGATGATGAATAAAATGCAAAAAAAAAAAAAGATAATAAAAAATATGAATTTTATAGAAAGCAGAAATATATATAGAAGAATTAATAGTGAATCAATATCTAAAATAGATGTTAGGAAAGAATGATTAGAAAAGGAGTGTAAGAAAATAAAAGAATTTAGTCAGAAAAACAGATAGAAGAAATACAGTTGTGATGAAAAATAGAACTGATAAATTATTAGGAAATAAACAGAAGCACTGAAAAGATGGAAAGAATGTGTAAGTAATTTACATGATGGAAATAATAAATCTTCACCTACATTAATTAGAAAAGATTAAATAAAGAGGAAATAGACAGTAATAATAAAGGGAGAAACTGTAAAAGCATTAACTGAGATAAAAATTAAAAAATCATGAAAAAATTAATGTGAGTCAATTTGAAATATTAAAAATAATAAAGAACAAAGTTTAAAAGAATTTAGCTGATATTTCTAATATAATTTGTGATTTAGGAAAATAGTCAAAAATATTTAACTTTTAATAATTATAATTTAAATAGAGAAAAATATAATTCAATAAAATTTAATTTTTAAAACAATTAGTTAAGATGATGATAAAGAATTTGAATAAATGAGACATGTTGCTATATGAAGAGCAGTTTGGATTTAGAAAAGGCAGTAGAATAAGATATAATGTAACTAGAAAATAAAAGCTATTGTTGATATACATATAAATCATTTAATACAAATATTTTCAGTACATTAACTAATATAATATTACATATTTAATTTAGCATTTATAATTTCATATATGGTTTCAACTGAGACTGTTTAATATTATACATTCAGTTTAAACACAATTTAAAATTATGATCATATATATATACTTTAAAATAAAAAAAATAAATTGCAAGAAATTATTTATATCTGAAATGCTGATTGTTATTCTGAAATGATAAATAGGTGTTTAGACCTCCAGCATAATCAGAGAGAAGACTAAGTAATGAATTGAATTAAATGTGAGAGATCATTTCTGTTTATTTTTTATAAGTAATGGTTAATGTTATTATAATTTAAATTTACACTATAGAGCTAAAATATGTTTCACATTTATTTACAAATATTCTTAATATATTTACTAATATTAACAATAATATGAATATCTCATTAAAAATAATTTATTTAATTCATTTTTCAAAAATTATTATGGGATATATCTACAAAAATTTGGAGTAATTTGAGCCATTGATATATGCAAATATTTGCCACTTAGTGCGATGGGGAGTAACTAATTAGCTGTGGGTGTGTGTATATATATTTGTTTATTTATCTAAGTATTGTTGTTTTATATTTCCTATAAAAACAAAGACTGCATGTAAAAAAGTGGGCCCATAACTAAAAATAAACATTTTCTCAAATTTATCAAAAATATAAAATTATCTGAAGATAACATTTTCTAAGCTTTGATAACCGTCTTGCTGCTTATATGTATCAGTAATCAAGCCAATAAAGTTTTAAAAAATATCTAGTTCCCAGGTTTCAATGTATATTTAACTGAACATTGTTTAATTAATAAATCCATTTTTTTTTTTTGTTTTCAATGATTAGATATATAAATAAGCATCAAATTTAATTATTGGCCCACCAATTATCCAATTATGGCCTTGTTATATAGTCAACATGGAAACATTAATATTTTATTCGATAATAATCATAATGACAGCATTTGTCATTTAGGATCTTGGTAGGATTACTTTTTGAATATCTGCCACAAAACACCAAGTTCATTATGGAAATAACTAAAGTTCATATTGAGTTGCTTTAATTAGAAAAAATAAAGATGGTTCATTACCATGCACTTATATAGAAAACGATTTTCTTCTTACCATTAACCAGTTCAATTCTTTTCTGTGTCTAAAAATCTTTTCGATAAAAATAAAAACTTACTGATGATCATATCATGCCCATCAGGAACAAACTCTTACTAAAACATGCTCATAGCCACAATATTACAAATAAAATTATTTCATGCAACAAGATAAAAGATTTTGATAATTCATAAATTAATATGGCCCAATCTTACATAAAAGGGTCACTGATAAATTCTGTTTTCTGAAAAAATAATATTTACACAGTTTACATTATTTGTAAAAAAAATGATGAAATATTTCTACACTACTAAGGATAAATCCCATGATAGGTCTAAAACTAATTATATAAATATCAGATCAATTATAGAATTAGCATCAGGTTACATTCTTGCAATTAGAGAGGAATATAATGCATTAGGATCTAATTATTCACAAGTTGAATTGAAAAACATGTCAATTTCAATAAAAGTTATATTCTACTATAAAATTGATCAATATGACTACAGACTACGATTTTAAAAGAACTAAGAATATAAACAAAAGGTATGCATTGCATAGAAAAATTGATATAATGTACTGATATGGTCTACCTAGCCAGATGGAGTACATAGTAGATAACATAAAATGAAAGAAAAATAATTGACAAAAAATAGTGTCCACATCTGTACATTTTACAATACAAAGAGTTTTTTACAAAATAATATCAACTATTTAACAAAAAAATTCATTCATGTCAAATAAAACTTATGCCAAAATTAAAATCTTTACATTTTTTCTTGAATGTATTGTTATAATGGTGTATTAAAAAAAAATTAAATAATATATTTTGCAATCAACAAATATGCACTAAATAAAAGAAAGCAAAAGGTAGTCCATGTTGTATGAAATAAAAATAAGCAGTATTTAATATACTCTTGCAACTAGAAATTCAAGAATAAATGTGGACATTTGTCATGCATCTGCATACATTTAATTTGTCATCGATATATTTGTTTGTTAAATTATTGATATTGTTTTGGTAAATAAATTATTTTTATTGCAAAATATATTAATTTGATTTTATTTTTTTTATCAATTATTTTTCTTTTATATTCAATAATATATATTATACTGATCAATAAATCTGATAAGACTATATTAGCACTGAAAAATCATTAAAGAGAAAAAAAACCCTAATTATAGGTTATAAGTAAGTGTCTCATTATTAAAGTGAACATTAGTTTTTTTATTATACTATTTTCTTGGGATTATTTAGATGAAAAAACTTATAGTTATTTTCAAAATACATAATAAAAAAAATATAGATGAGCAATATTTTGTTTGAAAGGACTTCAGTGCAGACATACTAGTATTAGAAATAGTTTTCAGCCACATACATGGATTTCCTATTAAAAATCTTATAGACATCTTTTATCCATAAAAATATTCCAATAAACATACACATATTCTTACCTTTAGAATAATTATGGAAAAACACCTGTAAAGGTTCTAAACAACCAGTTCCATTCCAGAATTTTTCCCAAATCAAATTACTTATAAAAATAACACAGACATTCAAACCAGACTGTAAATAAATAAATAAATATTTTAATATTAACAATGAATTATACATTTTATTTTAGTTTTATAATATTTTAAATTATTTCTTACAAAAAAAAAAAAAGATTTAAACTATAATAATTTTCATATTAAATGAATATATTTAAATTCATTTGAAAAGAAATGCAATTAACATTAGTAGTATTTTTTTTAATCACTAGAATCATATCTTATTAATATATTTCAACTTACAAAAACAAAAAGAATCCTATTTTAAAAGATCCTTTATTTGTATAATAAAATAATAAACTAAGTGTCTAATATGTCAATAAAAAATTATATAACATAAAAATGTGTCAAAAATGTACATAAATAAATAATAATTACAGTGTTAACACTAAAAGTTTTCTAACTTCTAAGTTTATGTATGTTACAATATAAATAATGATAAAATCATAAAATCTAAGTAAGAAAAACTTTTTTTACTTTAAAAATAATTCAAATTGAATTGTAGATCTAAACATCTAAAAAACTGTTCAAATATCAAAATACTTTGTTATAAAGTTTAAAAGATGGGGGCAGTTATTCTTTTTCTTTCAAGATGTAAAATAAAAACTATTGTCTATTTTGCTGCCATATCTTTCTCTTATAGACTCCAATCTGTTATAGGATTTCAATAGATTTATTAGACTCAGATCTTTTTACTGTTTTCAAATTCATTCAATACACTATTATATCAGAAGTGTCTTCAACTAATTATATTCATTAAACACTTCTTCAATGTGCCTTTATTATTGAGAAATTAAAGCAAAATTCAGGAATTTTTTTCTAAAACATTTTGACTTAATTAAATACAAAATTTGGTCCCTCTCCTATTCTGAAATCTTATTATCAAATTTCTCTTTAACAATTGTTACTTTCCAGCTGATTAATTAAAACAATATTTTGAGACATGAATACATCAGACATACATATCCTTATTATCTAACAGTTCCCAATAATTATATTTGCACATAATCAAACTGAATAAAGATAGCCCTGACAAAGATTCATAATCCATTTATATGATACATATTGATCAAAAACCTTCAAAACATAGATGCAATTCCTATGTTTGATGATGAAATAAAAATATTGTGTAGAGAGGGATATTTCATTTCCAGAATTTGCTGAAATTATTATTTTGGTAATGCTTAAAGTAGATTTCATCAATATTATTTTTTGATTTAATAGAATTAAAAATTCAGCATACCAAGTTTGGACAAAATATGTTTTTACATTATAATACTTATTATTAATAATTTTTATTAATCATTCATTAGACTAGAGATTAACCCATAATGAATAATATTTATGTAGTGTAATTTTCACTACATCATTTTCATGCAAGGTATGGCTGGTTTCTATCCACATTTAACACCTTGTGGAGGGATATAACCATAAACATATGAACAAAGATATGTGAAAAATATTTGATCCCAAGGTGCACATTTCATGCTGAACAAGGACTCATCACTTGACTCGGACCACAATTTCTTACACATACCTTCATCATTGTTGAGTAAATATAGATAGATAGCAAATTACTACAATTTAATTGATAAGTGTCAAATGTGCTGCCTCACAATTTTGACACAAATCACTTAATGAATATTAATAATTTTTATTAGTCATTCATTAGACTAGAAACTGTCTAATAATGAATATTTCTATAGTGTAATTTTCACTATATCACTCTCACACAAGGCAATTGGTTTCTATCCACATTTTTGATGTCTATAAGTTTTAATTTGGTTAGAAGTATTCTCCAGCAGTAATTGTAATCTGAGATAATAAATGATGTTATCTATTTTAGAATGCAGTAAATTGTTTTATTATGCTCATTCATTAAATTAAAATCTCCAGACAAACCATGTAATTATTGAAATAGAACAATTTAATGATATTGACAGACAGTGCTGCAACTTATAATTTTAGTAAATGTTTCAATATGCCAATATTATTAAATATAGTGATTAGTTTGCTGAAATTTACAAAAAAACTTTTTTTTTTCTCAAATTCTTCACCCAAGCACTGATTGTGTCTCAGACTTAACTAGTAGTTCAGAAATTGAAGTTTTAGCAGTTTTTACTTTAAAAATCAATAGTAATTTTAGGCATAAAATTTTTAATAAATTTTCTTTTAATAGCAGCTTATTTCTAATTGATTCATTTTTAATATCTGTAATTCTGGTAAATAAGTAACAAACTTGAAAAAATAGTTGTCTACCAAATGTGTTTATATAACAAATATATAAATGTAAACAATCAATAATAGCTTGCTGCAGAGAAAGGCTCCTTTAACAGTCCACTCATAAAGAAATAGTGAAAGAGAAGGTATTATTACTCAAGTATCAAGGCATGAAGGTTTTTAGCAGTTTTCGTTTTTGTTTTATCCCAGACTAATAATAGCTAGTAATCCATTCAATGACCAACATTGAATGAATAGATGGGTGGGTTAGCTATGGGCCAGTTAATTGATAAAATATTTTATCTAGAGCCTAAAAATTAACACTTATCTAAACATGTATTCAAATCACATCTTTGAACAATTTTCATTTTTTATCTTTATTTACCTATTATTTAGTTAAAATTCTTTATGATGTTAATAACAAACTTACTAAGGATTTCTTCAAGTATATCTGTTAAGTTGTAAATTTAGTAAATAACACATCTAAATTATGTTTTTAATAATTTATTTTTTAAAAAAATTACTTTCATTATATCTGTAAAATAATATGTAGATTCTTTTTCTTTGTTTTAAATTTGAAGATTCTTGAACAAAGGTCACCATTAGTTAAACATTTTAAAATCCACATTACACAATACAATCATAAATAGAAATACTAACCAATTCCTGAAGACGACAAAAAGCTGATAATAGATTAGTATCCATCTTCTGTAATCGTTCAGCTTTATCAAACACCTAAAAATATATTGTTAATAAAATTATAACAAATCAATTTTTTCTAAGTATGTATGAAACTAAAATTATTACATATATATATATTAATATTTTAATTCATATAATGTTTTAATTTTTTTAAAATTAAAATTCAACTAACCTTCACTGCAATATGTCTTATAAATTTAAGGAAAAATTCTAATAAAATAATAATAAATCCAGTTCTGATATTTCCATGTAATTATTAGAATTACTGACAAATCAGTTATAAAAAAGTTTTAATTATATGTAGAAAGAATAAGAATTATTTTACTAATAATCAAAATGAAAATTTATTTTAGTTAATTGAAGTAAATAATTCCATATATATATATATATATCTTATATTGGGCTATTTCCATCATCTAATATGAGTATTGAATGTCTTTAGAAAAATTTAACTTTATTCAAATATTCCAAATACATTCAACTGTTAATAATAGCACAGTAAACAGGTTAGTATATGCACATTTCGAGAGGTATTATTCTCCCCTCTTCTTCAGGTGTTGCTGGCCTGATCAGTGACAATACTAGCAAGGGATTCGAACCTGGACTTTTAAGATTCTTAAGTTTTGAATTTTAACGTAACACTCTAACCAACTGAGCCATCCTGCCAAAGGCAACAGTCAGTAGAAATTTCATATACTTATCTATGAGGTTCCTCTTGATTTCTCCATTTTTTTCTAAGAGCAAAGTTGATTAGTGGTTTCCATACATTATATATAGTCACACTAGGCTGGCTTATGGAATTTTTTTCCATTGTTATGTGAGCAGCTTTTTAAAATTTTCTTCTTTGTACCTTTTCTTCTCTATCCAATATTTTAGTATTTTTCCACATACATGGATTGCTACCCTAGACATATTTGTTTTCTCTCTTCTAATAATCAGTTTGTGTTCTTGCAAGTGCTTTTCAATGGGACGACTGGTCTCACCAATATATGTTCTTCCACATTCATATGGTATTTCATAGATGCAGTTTTTTCTTTTCAGCATTTCAAGTTTAGGCTTTGTACAATTTATCCAAACCACTTCAAACACTTTTTAGCAAAACTCTTTATTTGTACAATATACTGTCCTGCAGTCTTCTTCAGAGCTATGATATAATGAACAAAATAAAATAAAATACATAACTATATAATAATACCATAAAAAAAATGTAAACAATAAAAAACTAAAAACAACATAAAATATATAAAAAAACTAATAAAACTAAAATAAATAATCAAATCCAAATAAAATAATTCAGTTAATATAAAATAAAATGTACAACATAAATAAAAAAATAAATATAAATTATACATGTGTATTCATAACTATATATATATATATATATATACACAGTTAGGAATACACATATATAATTTATATTTATTTTCTATTTATGTTGTATATTTTATTTTATATTAACTGGATTATTTTATTTAGGTTTGATTACTTATTTCAGTTTTATTAGTTTTTTTATATATTTTATGTTATTTTTAGTTTTTTACAGTTTAAATTTTTTTATGGTATTATTACAGTTATGTATTTTATTTTATTTAGTATATTATAGCTCTGAAGAAGACAGGACAGTCGAAACATAGGTGTATGCATATATGCACAAATAAAGAGTTTTGCTAAAAAGTGTTCGAAGTGGTTTGGATAAATTCTATTTATAGAATATTACAGCAAAATGAAGAAAAGTGTGATTTTGGTAATATTTTAGGTTTTGTAGATGTCAGAATTCCTCGTAGTGTGGTATGGCTCTGGAAAGCTGTCCTAATATTATACTGATTGCAGATTTTCCTTAATTTGTCTGCTATTTTTGGATGTATGGGTACACTACAGTACCAATATTTGTTTTTTCTCTTGATGGTTCTTTTTGTTATCTATTTAACATTTTTTTAATAACAGCTGATGAATAACCATTTTTCATAAGAGTTTGTTCTATATAGATCTTTTCTTTTTCCAAATCGCTGGATTCTGAACAAACTTCTTTTGCTCTGTACCATAGTGATAGTATAACTCAAAAATAGTTCAATATAAAAATACAACTAAAATACCATCATCACAAATCTTCAGAAAAACACAATATATAAATATTCTCTTTTTTTTCTTTTCAAGCATATAGACAGATTTACTTTTAATGCTAATTTAATTTTTTAGCAAAAACATTGCAAGTTTAATTAATTAATCCCTGGTATAATTTGAATTATGGTATTCATAGTATATTTATTTTTTACTAAGTCATTTAATATTATTTTAGCTTTTTTACTATTTTTTCTTTAATTCTACCTTATGGCTTAGATCTGATATTCTTATTATTATTAATATTAAATTAACCACTACTTTTACTAAAAAAAAAAAACAATTTTTCCCAAAGACATAAAAATTATAAACACCCTCTCATTATTGTATTTCAAATGAACTAGTCATTTCTGGTGCCCAGGTATTATTTATATCTCAAATATTCTGGTTATTTGCTCTACATACCTAAAAAATTTTGTATTGATAAAGCTGATTCTTTCTAATTTTATTAAAAAAAAATACTTACAATGTAAACAGTTTGATTTAGCTTTTTTTTTTCCTTTAGTACATTCTTCAACAGTTGTAAAAAGATTGCCATATTGTCACAGCGAGAATAACACACGAAGTCATTGCTAGGGTTAGGAATCATTCCAGACAACTGATTAAGAATATGTTCATATATAAGTCGAGCACTATTACATTCTACACAATTAACTTTGGCATGAGGAAGCTAAATCAAAAAAAATATGTATATTGCTTTTAAAAATAAGCAATTATGAATCAAAGAGTCATATAAAGATTTCATAAATGAATATAAGGTTATATACAAAATTGTTTATTGACAAGAATTTTATATCATTATTATAAACATCTTCTTTTACTTTAACAATAAAATTATATAAACCCACACACATAACATAGATTTATTTTACAATGTAATTCTGCTGTTCATCATTATGATTTTAAAATAACTTTATTTAAAATATATTTATATGCACATTTTCTTTTTGCAAACATAAAAAAAAAATATTTAAACATGCAAGCAATAGAAGAAAAAAATGGCAATCTAAAATAATTAGAGAAAAAAAAATATTAAAGATAATTAGAAAAAATTAACTGAATTTTAAAAGATTATAAAAAGAAAGTGAAGATGGGTGGTGCTTAACTGGAATATGAAAATAAATTATCACATATTTATCTGCACTGTATGGGACATCTACTGATATACAGAAATCATGATGGAGTTATTTTCTAGTATTACTTTCAGGGATGTCTAAATTATCAGCAGAAATATTAAATGAAAATTTCAGTAAATCAGCAAGCTATAAAAATATTAGATGAAATACAGCTTTACATTACCACTACAAATTTAATGATATCTAAAGAGATACCTAAAAATGGAATTCAATCTAATATTATTGTTTTCAAAAACTTGATTAAAAAATAAGTGATAGTAAAACTATTTTTCATAAGTTGTTTTTAAAAAAGATACATTACTGCTGCCGGTGATTCCTGTTTACACTGAGGGAATAAGTCAATAATTAAGTCATTTTCATAGGGAGGATTAAGTACACATCTATTAATATAACATATATCAAGTTCTGAATTGTTCTGCCAGAGGAAAGAGCTAATTCATTCTCAATAAGAAAGTATATGTTTATTGATGATGCATTATTAGATATCACCAAATTCTAAATTGTTTAGTTATATGTGTCAGTTGGAGTCTTTATTATTATAATGGCAATATATGTGCAAAAGTTAATTTGTTTTGAGAGAGATAAAGAATATAATCTAAATACAGATAAAAGTATAGATGACCATCAATTGTTTAGTATGAAAGTAGTCTGTGACAACATATTGGGAATTTCTGAATCATATCAACTATCTGATGTATGCAAAGCACATAGTTGACCAAAAAGAACTTTCATGGAAAATGATCTTTGTATATCAAATGAAATGTAACTCTTTCTCTATATTTTAAAACATTCACAATCTGTATAAGATCTTCAAAATGAGAGGCATATAGTATTCTTTTTTTCTGTAACTGTAATCTCCATATTGCATTTGAAAAAAATAATAAATAAAATGTAAAAAATTAATAAAAGAGATTTTCATGTTTTATATTTTAATAATTTTGTTCACAGTTCATAGACTATAAGAACATATACCTATATAAATGTGTATGTTAAAAATGCATATTGAAAAAGACTCACCAATACTTAAAAACTTCAGTATCTGCAATGGATCAAATATCACAAACATAGGGAACTACTATAAAGATGAATTTTCCTTCAAGATAGAACATAGTTCCTTGGAGATAAATGACAACTTTTTTTTTTTATATCTATAATTATTGCTCAATGAATCAAACCACAGTAGTACACTATATTATCTCAAAATATTCTTGCGTGTCAGATAATGTGCCATATTTCACTGAATCAGTCTAAGTTAAATTTATCCATTACAATTAAATATCTAAAGTAGTGGCTTTCACCCAGGGTGCTGTGAAATGGATAACAACAATAATGCGTTGTCATTAATTATTAAAAATATGAAAACAGTCTAATAGAGTAAAAATAATTAAATGAATTATGAAATGATATAAATTTAAAATCAAAACAAAACAAAAAAATTGAACTTGTTATATTCTGGTTTGATATAGAAGGTAATATCCTCATACTGACAAGCAAATCTTATTAGTCAAATTGCTGTAATTTCTACTACTTATTTATTTCAATTAGACTTTTCTGCATTATCAGCTATTAAAAATAAGAACAGAGAGACTAAAATTAACTGAGGAAAAAATAAGAGTATCTTTATAATATTTCACCCAATATTAAAAAATCTGCTAGTATCAGGCTTAAATATAGCATTAAATATATTATTTATATATAATTTTATTATAATTATTACTGAACAATTTTGGACCAACTGATGAGTGCTGGTTCAGAATGAAATATGTACATTTGAGATCATTTATCTTTTTCACATGTGTGGTTATATGTATTGGTTGTATGAGATAGATTGGAGCTGAAGGGAACTTGAAAATCTGGGTTCAGATCCTCTATAATTATTAAATATATGTATTTAAAATTATTTAATATGTTTGTAATCATTTTATTGAAGAAATTATATATAATTGAAATCAATCTGTCTTATAAATTATTTATAATTATATAAAACATTATACATGTATAAAGTTATACATAAAAAAGAAGCAAAAATTACAGTTAGAGATGCTATTATTAAAAAAAAGTTGGAAAATGCTGATCTAATAATGTATAAAAATTTAGAGAGAATTGAATCAATTTGAAATTATCAATGTCATTCAAATACTAACATTAAGAAAACTATTGTAATATCTGTGCTAAAAAGCTTTTCACAAATTTATAATTAAAAGAACAACCACAAGCATATTTCATTAGAATAAATGAGAAAAGAATTTCAAACAAATTGTAATTCAATCAACCAATAGTGCAAGAAAGTTAAAAAAAAAATCTTAAAAATTAGGAGATAAAATAGGACTATGCAAAAAAAAATAAAAAAATAACAATGTTTAAGAAGAAATAAATGGCTGAAATTAACTTCTGAATGGATAGCTTTATAAAATGTTTTCTCATTTTACATTACAATTTTGACATCAGAGTTCATTTAAGAATTATAATTAAACAGTGACATATCATTTTTTATAATGCGCAAACATCAATGCTTGGTCGGGATATACTAATGCCTAAATATTTCAATTCTGTCATTGGTTAAAGAATTTAATATTCATACAACTTTTAGAAAGCAGAAAATTTTAAGATAGGTAGAAAGAAATACGAAAAAAAAAATGCATGAAATAAGTAAGGGGAAAAAAGACTAGTGAAAAAAGATGGGAAATAGTAAGAAGTTATGGACAAGAACAGAATCAATTCTATCATTGTTAGACTTCCCGATGCGTGAATCATTTTCAATCTAGTTTTGATACTGATGGAATAATCGTTTTACATAAGATTTAATTTTTACCAGGTGAAGTTACCAAAAGCAATACTGAAGATACTAATCAATAAATAAAAAACTTGAACATTCTCTTTTTATTAAAATTTGTGGTTTAAAAAAATCAATTTAATCAAACAATTTTCACTATTTATTATAATTATTTAAACAACTTGTTTTCAAAACTAACCATTTTTAATATGAATTCAAATTAAAAATTTCTATTCGAAATGAGCAGAACAATCAGATATTTTGCAAAAAATTAAATCAAATACTATATGTCACTCTCAAGAAAAAAAAACTTGTTACATTGCACATTCTTGCAAAATTTAATTCAGTTTTATAATAATACAAACTATAAAAGGCTTACATAATTTATTAAAAAATAATTTCTGAATAATATAATCTTATACTACTTATTATTAGTAGTAATGTTTGATTCTTTTTTTGAAAAATAAATCTTTATTAATTAGTATTATTTTTTAATACATTACACAAATTGTATTAATCATTTAAGAAATTATTAACAAATTACAGGTTCATTATTTTGTAATATTTTTTTTCTACATTTTGCAATTGTATTATTTGACAATGCATTATTTTTTAATAAATTATGCAAGTTTTTATAATTTGTATTGTATTACAAAACTACATATTAAATTTTAGAATTATGTTGACATTATTATTATTTTTTTTTTAATTGCACATTTTACCATCACATTTTTTTTTGCTTTAACTACTTTCTTTGCTTTGAAAATATTAACTTTATCAATTAGCATTTCAATACGGCTTTGGTGGCTGGTATGTAAAAATCGAGTAGCCTGTTATGTAGTATCCTAGTTTCTCTATAAATATTACTTAAGCTAGTTGAATGATTTTTTTTAAAAATAGATGTTATCTTTGACCTTATTAAGGCTGTTAATATTTTTTTTGAAATTTATTAAATTGTTGTAATCTATAAAATAATAAAATTTCAAAAAAAATTATTTTCAGAATTCAGTATTATTATCTACCTTTAAAGTTTCTAATAATGAATTTACAACCAATGTTTTTCCAGTAGCAGTTGATCCATACACAAAAATACTTGGCCAAGTATAATGGGATGCCTGAATTAAAAAAAAAGAAAGAAAAGGTTGAAAGTCAATAATAATAAAAAATAAGATTAATAAATCTATTTAAAGTTTTAAGATAAAGTATTTAAAAACAAATAATTATTTTGGATATATATAAATACAACAAATGCTTTTCTTACTTTTATATAAAACTATTACATCAATCAATATATATATATATATATATAAATATTAAAAAAACTTATAAATTGACATATATATATAAGTATTAAAAAAACTTATAAATTGAAATAAAAACATTATTAAAAAATATAAAAATATAGAAACAAAAATAACAATTTTTTGTGATTGTACTACATTAAAAAATTATAAACTAATATATTAGAAATAATGATGGAGATATTGAGCAGTTTTGTTTTGTCTTTTTTTTTTTTTTATTGTAATAATGAACTTAGGGAGCATCCTATAAAATTAGTGACTCCAGGATATATTATATGTATTTTTAATGCTTTTTCCTATATTAACTCTGAATTAATATATAATCTATTTGAACATGTGAGTTTTCCATGTGCAAATTATTTTCTTGTCATTTTAACCTTGTATTCATTATTACCAGTTATTATTCCTATGAAAATTTATCACTTTTTCATTTCTTAACTCTAGCCATTCTTGCATGTCTTACAAAAGCAATAATTGTTATTTATTAATGCAATTGTTATTATAGATTCTAAAACAATACCTCCACCATTACATTTTCTTTTGTAGCTAGAACAATGAATTTTTACTCTCTTGTCATCAAACATTTCACATTGTTTTACCAAAATCTATAATATCTAACTATTATCTATTAACTATAGTTTGCAATTCATTTTTCTGATTTATTCATAAATCTAACATTCCATGTATCAATTTTAATATAGTTTTTTAAAATTGAAATGCTTATAAGCTAAATGTAGACTGTATTGATATGCTCAGCTTTGATAAACACAATTTGTCAGAACAGAATTTCATTTGCTTTGTGTTTTCATTGAAGCAATTTGGATCATTAAAAAAAAAAAAAGTTGCAATAATAACAGTAAACAATATAATGTAGATAAATGGATTTTAAATAGATCATTACAGAAATAAATTAAAAAATAACTTTTATAAAAACATTAGAAAGTGAAAAAAGTCTACATGATGATCCATAACTGTTGTTACACTCATGTTTAGCAATAAGTTTAATGGCTCATGAATACCAATAGAAAAAAAAAATGGTAAGAGATATGTTAAGAAATTACAATGGAAGAATATCTATATTAATAAAATGTTCTATAATTTTCTAATAATTGGTAAATCTTTACATATCATGTCTATTCTCTACAGGACTATTAAAAAAACAAAAATACTCAAAAGCAATACAATATTGTTAGAAGAATGAAGTTGAACAGCAGAATCTTTAGTTGTAAAAGCATTCAGACATTTATCTTTAATGCTATTTGGTATTTTTGTTTATTATCTATCTTAAATAAATTATGTAGAATGCAGATATTATTAGAGGAATAATATATATATATATATAAAACAAAAATCAAGATAAGTCATGTGATTTTTACATAAATAATATATCTTCAAACTTATTATAAATCCTAAATTACTGGCAAAAAAATAAATAACAAAGTTTTGTGTATCATCCTAAAATAATATTTCCATTTTTGATATATTTATAGTGAAATGCAACAATGTTATGTATGGCAGAAAACTGTTTATAAATATAAGTAATATGCTTAATGAGCATTAGACAAAATGTGGGTACATACAAAATAAATCATTTGAAGTACGAATTATATAAAGCAAATTATATGAAAAGTATCTTTAATTCTTTTTTGTTTTAATATAAAATTATTTAAAATAAATATTCTTCACAATATTTTTTTAAAATTAACATTTGTTACATTTAAAAAAGATATTTAAAGAATCTATATGATTAATTAAATAATCACATAAAGATTTTATTCACATACAATTACATATAAATTTTAATAAATATCTATTGTGACTATCTTTGTTTCTTTAATTTATAAATATATATATATTGTATATGTAAATCATATAAATAAATAAAAAAATTCAATATTTAAACAAACATACCTCTCCAAATAAGGTTGACAGTAGTTTGAACTGTGCTTGTCGACAAGGAATTTTCATAAACAATAACTTAAGCTGTTCTTCTCTAGTAAATTTTTCACTATCATTGTCTGACATAATAACTAAATTTATGATAAAATAATTTTTAAAACAATTTTTGTTACTTTATTTTACATGCAGTTCATATATTCACATACACATAATATTTATAAATAAAATTAAAATATAAGTAGAAAAATTAATCAATTTTATTTTTATTTATTTTTAAATATATGTATATAATATACTATATATACACATAAGTATTGTCTAAAAGTTTGTGATGATGATATTTTAGTTGTAATTATGTGTTAGACTTTGTATCATTTAATATTGCTAAATAACCTTAGAACACTTCTAAATTCATTTAAACTTGTCAAATACATCCAATTGTTTGCTAGTAATAATCCACAAAAATTTAGTATGTAACACAACACTTTGAATGATTATTATTCTCCTTTCTTCTTCAGATGTTGTTGTTGAACCAATGACAATACTCTCACTGGTCAGGAGTGCAGTATCTGAAGGAGACAGAATAATATCATTCAAAATGTTTTTTTACCTACTAACCTGTGTATTATTACTAACAGATGAATGTAATTGAAAAATTTAAATAAAGGTTAAATTATTTTTAAAGCATTAAAAATTAATTTCAGATGATGGAAATAGTTCAAAATATATTTACAAATATATACTGTATATAAAATATCAGAAACTTTGCAGTACAAAATATTAGATAACCATCATATTTGGGGCAATAAATACAATGACTTGAATAAGTAAATTAAATTATAAACAGATAAAATTAAAATATAAATAGACAAATTAATCAATCTAATATTTTTTAAAATTTAAAATATATCTATTTAATACAATATATATATAGTTATGGATATTTTAAATGGAAATCTTTAATGGCTGGAGTTATCTATTTATAAGTACTTAATTAGAAAACACTTAACTTAGGACAAATTGTTCCAAGCCAAGAGCTTATGTAACACTGACTGCCCCAGGCCAAGATCTTATGGAACACTGCCAGACTGCCAGTGTTACATAAGCTCTTGGCCTGAGGCAGTTTGTCATAAGTTAAATGTTTTCAAATTAAGTACTTATAAATGGATAATTCCACCCATTAAAGATTTCCAAAAATATAACAGTAATTAACTATTATATACAGTCTTTCAGCCTGCAGAAATACTTTTGGTTAATTCCTTAACCCTCCTCAAATGCTAAAAGAAAAGAAAAAAAAACCCAAATAACTGCCATTCTATAACAATTCATCATTTCTTAACGTCACTTAAATCCATTGTATTTTTTAAAAAAAAAAAGTAATACAAATATAAATGTCCATTAATTAAAAGCTATTGTAATAACAATAAAAATAATAAATATAACGGTAATTAACTATTATATTTATTATTTTTATTGCTATTACAATAGTTTTTAATTAATGGACTTTTTTTTATATTTGTATTACATATATATATATCAATAAGAAAAAAAGTTAGATTGGCTATGAACTGGTTTTCTAAAAAATCTTAAGCTTGCTTAAAATTTAAGTAAAATGAAAATATTTTCAGGCAGGTGAATGCAATAACCATGATAATTAATTAATATATTCTACATTATCAGATTTCATGTAAAATTTTAACTTTCTATATTAGACAATAGAAATGCTCAGGAAGAATATTTTTGGAAAAATACATGTTTTGCATATCATTACAAAACTAGTTTTTTGGGAAGTCATTCATTTACTAACATAAACACACACACACTTTGTATATTCTACTTTATCAGAGATGGTATAGGTTTTTATTATTAAAGTAATATTTAATCTCTTCTTTTCATAAAGCTTTTTAATATAGACAATCGATGATCCTGGATCAGCAAGACAGTGATGGATTTTGAGTTTGTTCCATACGTAAAAAATCCCAGAAAATGCCTGGTATTTGTACATTTAGTCCTTAATGCTTCATAGTTTCAGTGAATTGTTTAAGTGGTTGAAGATTTTCCAGTGAAATAAAATGTTCTTTAAATTTGAAACTTTTTTTAAAAAATTCTAAGCATTATTAAAATTGCAAACATTAGTAATAAATTACACTATTATAAATGAAGGATGCATACAAAATATCAAAAGAAAAATATTAAACCTCAGATAATTTAATATCAGACTCCTACATTTTACAAAAGATTAAATATAAAAATAATAATGATGTTTTGTTTGGAAGTTCATATGCAAATTCTCACAAAGTTCAAACATCAGCAGTAACAAAACTGAATTGCAATTTATGGATTTTGAGCTTTAGATTCAGACATTCAAAATTCTATTTCATAGCAACGTATTAAATCAATAGCATATTTATAATTTAAAAACATGATATATATATTGTTACATTTTTTAATTTTTTATAAGGTACTAGTATTAATTCAAGAATAAAAACAGATAGTTTCTTTCTTAAATATAGAAGCAATGGGACTTTAGTTTTAAGGGTATGATATTAATTGCTTTTTGCAATTTCAATATATCCTTCATAATTTACTTAAAATGTTTGTCTTTATGCAAACATATTAAACATTTGTTCCAAATTATATGTATTGAAATTAAATGGAGAAATTGAACTGATGAACAGTGACTATTAGATATAAACTTCTATATGTAATTTGAAAAAAGAATAAACATTCTTTATTCCATTAAAATCACATTAAAAAACACATGAATTTTTAATTATTAAAATTTCACAAATCCTTGCATAGCTTTGATATCTACTTATAATATTTCCAAATGTTTAATGAGATTTTGTGATGTTTTTATTTCTTCTCCAATGTTTGATTAGAATTTGGAATAAGGTGTTCACATATCATCTCTAGCTTCCAGATTTTATTACTTCTCTGTAATACACTAATTTCTGCATTAATGGATGTAAATAAGAAATTTAAAAAAAAACTATGATAAAACGGCATTAAAGTTACAAAAAAAAAATCACTATTTACATACGGAGTATCAACCGATATATTTATAAATATATTGAAATCATTATGATTCTCAATAGTAATAGCGACCCAATTTGATTAATTAAATCCGTGTATACGTCAATATTTACATACAAAAATGAATCTTTATATATATATAGTGCAGTATTAACTTTTTTTTTTTGTATCGTTGGCCAACGGTTTAAATTCAATGAAAATGTGATTATCCTAATTTGGAATCTGACTACTACGTTTAAGTAAATACTATTTCTATATCTATTCATATATAATGTAAATCTTTGAAAATGACAAATACAGAATCGACAAATTAAGCAAATTTTTTGAAAAAAAAAAGTGCATATAAAACGTCGAAGCAAACAAATATTACGTTAGTTTTTTTTTAGTAGCTTTACTAATATTTACAACGTTATTTCCTTTTTTTAAAGAAAATGTAAACCAACATTTTTAAAAAAATAAATATTATAAGGAAGTTTATTAGACCAATGATTATTTAAACTTTTAATAATTGCTAATTGTTTTAATTAATTAAAACAAGACATTAGTTACAAATTAATCTCGATAGACTGTGTTGGTTTCAAGTTATTATTAATACAAGTATAAGTATAATAAAACAGCAACTAAAAACATATATAGATTAACTTTTAATTTTCTATATAAAACTTTTATACCTGTCAATATTTTGCAGAATGGCGCTTTAAAATCACGTGCATAGGAAAAGGAATTTGATTTGTTAAAGAGGGCAGTATAAGCGAGCAATTTTTTTTCATTTCAAAAAAGCAACTTTTGCAGCAAACGTAATTACAAAAAAAAAAAAGGTATTTTTTTAAATGCCAATCGCCAGTGACATTGCTCTGCATAGCGATATTAAAATAAAAGCGTGTTTAGTATTTATATCTTTATTGACAGTAAGGTCAAATGTAATTTTAAAATTTATTAATTACGCGACCTATTCAAAGCAATCTTAATGTAGAAGTAGAAGATCAAACAATAATAACACTGAGTCTTGGATGTAGTAAGATTGAAATTAGATATAGACAGAAGAGAATGTATATAGTAACATATGTAGTTAAAGTAAGTAAGCAGGATGCGAAATAGTAGAATGATAGTAGTTTTCATAGGAGTTTATTTGAATTCAGGAAGAATAATTATTAAATATTGATTGTTAAATAAGATTAATGGAATATGAGAGAAATGAAATCAATATTGGAAAACAGTAAAATATAAGAAATGACTTACTTATCCTTTTTATTCTTTTTCCAATAAATTATTTTTTTTCAATATTATTAATGTAAAAAATGGGGAATCTCTTAGTAAAATTTTTTTTTTTCAATTAAAATTTAATTTATAATTCTGACTATTACTAAAAATTTCATTGTAATTAGTTAGCATTTATCTATGTTTATTTTTTTTACTATGCTTACCTTTGACTGCAATTTGCTCCTGAGATTCTTTATTATTTTGTATATCTGTTCACCATGATTGTTTTATATATTTCTATATTGAACTTCCCATCATTTAAATGGCCTTCATTACTTCATTTTATTTAATTTTATATCAAGATTTTAACTCGCCAGCTTTTAAATATTCACATTCTTTGAATCACTTGTATGATCTGATCTTTCCTAATATTTTTTCTTTGACAAAACTTCAGCAAACAACTTTTCCCAAAGCCTTATTAAGATTTTTAACTTTTATATCTAATTTTTTGTTCATACTTTGACTTTTTTTTAAGTACTGACAAGTATTTTTCTATAAATAAAATACCATATACACTCTATTTGTATCTCTGAGTGCGTGATCATATCTTTTTATTTATGAAAATTCAACTTTTTAAGCTTCAATTTAATATCTGTCTTCCCCATGGATAGTACATTATTCTGTATTGTTTTTGATTATCTTATATTCATTAGTTTTATGTTTATGATATTCTTTGCATTTCCATAATCTAATCTCCCTTATTTCTGAAGTTGCTATACTGGAATCTTGTATTGAAAATTGTCATGTAATATTTTAAAACAAATTCCAAAAAAATCTTTCATTGTATTCATTTCTTTCTCCAAAGCCATATAACTTGTTTTTATTCTCCAGTATTAATCATAGCATTTTAATCTTTTTTTAATCATATTATTTTTATAAAGCACATCACCAAAAGTTAGTTTTAGATTACTGTAAAACTGCTCTATCTCATAATCTGCACTATTTTATATAAAAGTATATATTTAGATTCCTATAATGATAAAAGGTTTGACTTAAAATTTAATTGTCGTCATTTTTCAATGAGTTTATCAAATAATTTTTTACTTAAAACATTATGCTTTGAAATATTGCTGGACTAGATGTCACTACAACAATTTGACTCTCTAGTGTCATTCCAATCTATTTCAGATAATCCAAAAAATTGTTATATTTGCATGTTTCCATTTTTTTTTAGAACATATCAATTTAACAAGTATTCATAAAGTTCTGAAATTCTAAGTATTCCCATTTATTTCAATAACTAATGTATTAACTAATTATTGTTATTTAGTTATAGATTTAGCACGTATTATATTAGATGACATATGAGTCAATATGACATTTTTTTCTTAAAGATGTATCATATAGACTCAATATGTCATAGGAGGACTTAAAATGAGGTTTCTTTTGACATGAACAAAAATATTTTTCTTTTGCAACTTTTCTAAAGGATTGATGCTGCAAAGAGTATTATCATCATTACTATAGCCAAAAAAAGTTTTGAAGATGATACCACAATTGAAAATATTCTTTTCTGTCTTTAGAGCAATTTAATATCTTTACATCTGTATGTATCAGAAATAGCATCTAAACTTTGAAGGACCAATACAAAACATCAAGGGGTATAGTTGGTTGAGCACTTCATATTAATTGCTCACAATTAGTCCTCATATTCTTTTATATGCTAGCTGCAGATTTTGTTAATATCCTGTACCATATCCTGAATTCAGCACCAATTTTTCATGGTATTATTTAATCAATTTTTTCTCCATATTGTTTTATTTTTTATTTTATGGTTTTCATCAGTGGTTATTCTTATTAATTAAATACAGTTAAGCAATCCATTGAATGATTTCTGATAAATTAAGCATTCTCTTTAAATCCAACACTCTGCACACTATTTATTATTCTTATGCTTTCAAAATATCAAATAATATTTTAAACTTACGATTGCTGATAAATAAATCATTGAAAAGAAATGTTTCAATTACACATAATTAACTGAATAGGCCTTATAAATTACTTTATATAGAAATGAATTATTAAGATACTAATTAATTATACAGATCTAAAACCTTACAGATATGGAAATAAATTTTTAAGATTAATTAATATTATAGACCTTAAAAACTTACCATACATGGAAATAAATTCCTAAGAGAGTAATTAATTATATAATTAAAAAGCTAAGAGGAATTTCATTGTATGATAAATTAATTAAGTGAACTGATTATTTAAAATCAAAGAATTTACTCCAGAAATGATAAGAGAAACAAAAGAAGAAATCGATATAAAAAGCTAGAGAAAAAGGTCTGTTGGCTCTTTCTATGGTTGTTGCTACCATCACTGTGTTCATGAGTTGAAGAGCAGTGAAGATCATCATCAGAGGACTTCATTCCCAGGATCTCTGCTCCTGTAGGTCACCAAGCCGATTAGTGCTTTTAACAGACTGTCTTAATCTTATTATTTTGAAATGCCTCAAGAGGCTTGTAGAGGGTTGTATTATAAAGACTGTAGACATTAGTGAAGGTAAAGTGAATAATAGATAACCTAAATGTTATAACTATTCAGTAATTTGTGAATTAAGCTCGTTCAAATGCAGACTTTATATTTGTGTTAAAGATCAGTATAATAATTCTTTTTCCTAATTGTTAATAAATTATTATTGCTAAATATATATGTGCTGTTATCTGTCGAGTTTATTGTATATTTGTTTGCTGGTGTTGGGGGCACAGCAAATTATTGACGCAGTCACATCGAACCTGTGAATAGCGAATAAGCTTTAAAAAGCAAATTATTAGCAGTTGTTTGAATCTAGTAAGCTTCTGGCATTCAGGTTTTTGAACTTAGGGAGAAAACTATAGAATTATAGTCATTAAAGTTAGCTGTAAGGCTAATTGTTCAGTAATTAGTCATGAGTGCTTTTGGGCAGAATAGTATACCCGAATTTAAGGTTTGCAATGTGTCTGAATGGCCGTTGTATATTACACAGTTACAAATTTTTTTCCTTTGAATGGCATTGAAAATAACGAGAAAAGTAGTGGCACTCATGTGTTTTGTTGGTCTTAGTGATAGAAGGTGTAAATAGATTGTTTGACATGCCTATTACAGAGGAAATAAAGTACGAGAATCTTATTGAGAAATTAGGCTATCATTTTAGCCCTCATTCATCGTGGCACATAGCTTGCTTAACCTTATGAAGAAGGAAGTAGCTAGAGGGTGAGAAAATTAAAGTGTATAGCACAGCTCTTAAGGAATTTACCAAAGGTAGTGGATATGGTGACTTCGTGGACGAAATACTCATGGACCAGTTACTATAGGGAATGTCTGATGATAAGCTCAGATAGCAATTTCTCACAGAACATGAGATTACATACTAGATGACTATTAAGAAAGGCATAGCATACAAACTAATTATTGAACAGGTTCAGGTTTTTAGCTTACATAGGGATGAAAATCCTAGAATGAGTGTGTTTAAAACAACAGAAAAAGTCTGTGCTGCCAAAAGCTGAGAAAACTAAGAATGTTACTATGACATGTTTTTTTATGGTAAAAGAGGCTACATATCAAAAGAATGTAGGTGGCATAGAGAGTCATGTTTTAAATGCGGAGAAATGGGGCATTTAGCTCATATTTTCAGAAGTAAATTACCTATGCAAGGAAATAGGGGAGGATCCTATACGATTAAAAACATGGGCACCCAAGTCGAGGGTTGTATTACAAAGACTATAGATGCTAGTGAAGGTAAAGTGAATAATAGCTTATCTAAATGTTATAAACATTATTTGCTTTTCAGTAATTAATTTGTGAATTATAGCTCATTCAAATGCAGACTTTATATTTGTGTTAAAGATCAGTATAGTAATTTTTTTTCCTAATTGTTAATAAATTATTATTGCTAAATATATATGTGCTGTTATCTGTCAAGTTTTTTGTAAATTTGTTTTCTGGTCACCCAGTCATAGTTGGGGGCACTATTATCATTAATATAAATTGCTTTTTCATTGTGACACATATGTAATTAGTAAATCTGTAATATATATTTTGCTCTTATTTATAATAAAGTGCCTCATAATGTAGTAGTTAGTTAATTTGCCCTGGTATAGGATTTATGGTGTTTGTCTTATAGATAAAGACGCCATTTGATGGCGCTGTTTTCACGCTAAAACTATAAAATATGAACACACACGGGCGATTGATTTCAATCATTTTGATGTGTTTTTTTGTAATGCGAAAATAAAAACAAAACAAAATCTTTTTTTTTTAATATTATTTTTTATTAACGTATACAAATTAAATGATAATAATAAATGTAAAATAAAGTAAACAAATTTCAATTTGATTCGTGTTTTTTATTTTGCTTTATTACAAAAATCAATTTTCTATCATATATTTTTTTACTGGGGTTACGGCTTTACCGCTATTTTTACTTCATATAGAATGACAACAAAAAGTAAAAGTTGTTACAGTTAGGTTTAGGGTTAGTTTTAGTGTTCTGTTGTTTGTAATGCTAAAATAAAAAATATCAAAATCATATTTTTGTAAATATTTTTTTTTAGTAACATCTATAAAATAAATGATAACATACTATATTCAACAAAGTATAACCACAGTGGGAGAAAAGAAAGAAAGTAACACTTTTTTAAACAACAACGAAAATGTCTTCTTTACTTATTAATCATGTTTATAATATATGCTTTTTATGAAATTTACAAAAAAAACGTGCATAATTGTACTTTTCTTACTGGATATTTTTGTGTTACTGCTCTTTTTTACTTCAAAAATATACACACGGTAGAATCTTGTTTGTCTCGTGGAATGTTACGAACAGTAAGTTACTTGATGCTTTTTACCTAATTCCAACTCGCTTTACACATATATCTTGTCAACATTTTCCCAATTAAAACTTCAATACAGTATGGTGTAAAAAGTCTGATAATTATTACTTTACAAAATCTGAACATTTCAATACTTTAAAATAAAAAAAAAACCAATGAAAACATTTCCATCCAATTCAAAAAAACACACCCTCTCACCAAGCCGTAACCATTTTATAAACTGTGCGAATTCGGAAAATGTATTTGCTGTGATGTGACTTACATGCTGTACTGTGACATGACATAGCGGCCTGCAATCTGTAGCACAACAAAAAAGTTGTATTATAGAAAATGCGGGTTTGAACGTGTCGGCTGTGGAAACGGCATTTTTATGTGATTTAGCGCAAAAACAGCACCATAGAGCGGCGTCTTTAGCTATAAGACTAGTGCCTTATAATTTGAATTAGAATGAAATATGAAAAAAATTTCAGATAGCTCCAAATTTAAAAAGTTGAGTACTTTTTAATGAGTGCATAGTTAGACAGCCATCCAATTAATGATTGAAGAATTAGTATTCTTGATTAAAGAGGAGAACAAGTAAAACTCCATAAAAACTAAAAGTAAATGATAGTTGACTATTCTGATAAGTAATAGGTTTTTTTTTGTTTAATGTCATTTCATTTTTAATATATATCAATATGATTTCCAACTATTACAAATACATTATAGGACAAATAGTTTTTTCAGATTTAATTCAATCCATCATTTATCATTTTCATGTTATTGAAGTTATTCTGTAAAATCATTTTATCTTCCCATTTTTTAATATATGATATTTTTCTCAATCTTTTACAATCTCATGGAAACCAATTTAGAATGATAGTTGTTTATCTATTGCCATCTCTAATTTAATAATCAGTTCAGTTCTATTTCAGGCTTTGAATTTTATAATAATATCAATATCTATTTATTTTCTCACGCATGTATTTCACTTTTAATTCTTTTTTGTTAATTCCAACATTATTTCTATGTATTTGGATATCAGATCTACCATTTTTTTATGCTATTCTATTAATTGACCAAATATCTGAATTATAACAACATTGTTAGAAGCCTTTTATCAAAAATCTTTCTTTTCAACTACCTAGACATATTTCTTTTTAATATTAAATTATTTGTATCAAAAGTATGGTCCGAACTTAGTAATTAATTTTATTTCGATCAAAGTATTTATAGTTGTTAATTTTTTTCTAATTCATTACTAACCTAATTATCTTTATTTACCTTTTTTTTTTTTTGAAGATCTAATGGTAATTACTTTAATCTTTTTATTACTTTTCTTTAGTTCTACTTTCTAGTTTTTATCTAATTCTAAAATATTGAAATATTTTCAATCACATCACCTGCTAGATATTGATAATTTAATTATTTTTTTCCTTCATTTTTAATTCTTAACACATTTCTATCAAAATTATTGTGAAAAGTTTTGGAAATATAAAATTACCTGCTATAAAACCTTATCAATGTTAATCATATTAACGCTTTCATTCTAATTATTACTATTGCATTTCGATAAATATTTTTCTGAATTTGATATTTTTCTAGTTGCGGCTATTAAATATTTCAAAAAGCTTTATTCGTAACAGAAATACATTCAGAGTTCATAACCAATTTAACAATGATTAACACTCGAGTTGTTCACCTAATAGTTAATCATTGCTACTTTAGATTTTTTTTTTAAGTGTCATAGCATCGGCCGGGACGCGAACCCGCAACCTGGGCAACTGCTTGCTAGTGCAAGACAGTCGCGCTGACCTCTCGACCACCAATGCAAGACTGCTACTTCAGAGTTGTTTAAAATTAATGTCGCACTTGCAATGGTCACATGCTCGGGAAACCCGTGAATGGATTACTAAAATTGGCTATTCCTAGCTCACATAAACCAATGAAGAGAAAGGGGAATAATTATGATGTTTTAAATATGTCTTAACTCAATAGAGTTAAGGACTGTCTTAAAATTGCAGTGATTTAGCACAAAGATTAGTGATGAATTCGAGAACCAAATGTTCATGAATCTAAGCACAACCGATTATTTCCAGCACTTGACCATCACACGAACTTACGAATAACTAAACATTCGATTATATTTAAAGCCATTTAGCCAAGTTAAAAATACTACGATCTAAATTTACAATACTAAAAAAAACACTATATTAATATAATCTTTTTTTTTTTTTTAATATATGTAGAAACAAGGGAGAAAAAAAATTTCAGCCTTAGGGGGGTGCACGCCCTCCCCCCCTTCATATTTTATTGGAGGGGGGGGGTGAAAGGGGGGGGGGGGGAGGAGAGGGGAGGCACCAATAAAAGAAAGAATTTTTTTTATTTAAAAAAATATCTATCATATTAAATAATATATGTGGGGGAGAAAAAATTGGAGACAAAGAGGTGTTTGGGGGTTGGATAAAAAAAAAGTATTTGGGGGATTTTTTTTTTTTAACATATATGGTGTTGGGTGGATAGTATTATTAGAAAGAGGGGGGAGGGGTGGGTCATGTGAAAGTCTGTGCTCATATACCCTATAATACTATCTGGGAATAATTGGAATGCCTATACCTTTAACGATAACGAGTGATCATCGTTATATAATTATATTATTTATACAAGACCCAATTGGTGTACTTTGTTTCATATTTTTTAAAAGTGTTTTTATATGTGAGTGTTTAATTCATAGAAAAAAAAATTGAATTATAATATTTAGTTTATAAATTTTATATTTTATTGAAAATCCCAGTAGTTTTGATTAAGTGTTAAATATGTTTTTAATCAGTTAAAGTTTCTTCGCTAGCAATGCACCTGTCATAATATTATTTTCTTTGAAGATGAACGGGTTTTTCACCGCCAAATGCTTGCCTGAAATTTCCGCTCGTTTATCATTATGTAATAGCGTGATGCCGAAAATCATCTTCTACTGCTTCGTGCTTTCTTTTTTCTTTCAAAAGACAAGAAGGTTAATAGAATTATAAAAATGATGAAAAGCGTGTATTTGAAACAGTTCAACTCGCTAACGTGGCAGCTGCATCGATGCAAACAATTTCTCATCAAAATCTAGTATTGCCTATCAATAGCATATTGCAGTCATCTGTCAAAAACAGCAAAAGAGGAGGAAAAACTAAAAAACAAAGTCTTGGCAAATATGCACACATATGTTTATTAAATAATATGTAAGTGTGTGCTGAGTTTTTTTATTTAAAAGTGACACTAGACCCAAATTAGTTGCGTCTGAATCAAATTAAATCATCACCAATAAATTGTGAGAGGCATTGCCATTTGGTATAAGTTTAAATATTATAGCTAACAATATCACATAATTTTGTTATATGAGTATTCATCTACTTCCAAGAGTAGTTATCTTCATCCTACTCAAGAATCATCGACTACCCATTAACAGATTTCATTAGATGGCTCTACTGTAGGTTAAAAATAACTGTTTTGGGAGCTTATATTACTACAGATAAAATCAAACATATACGTTTTCTATATTTAATAACAATTTAATTAAGACTTGAACTCGTATTAGAAAAAAATTAATTAAAGATGTTTCTTAAAATCTATCATAATATCAATCATATGATCTACACCTCCCTATCTGTGATACTATAAAGTTTACTGTTGTAAAATTACATCTTTATAATATTGGACATATTAAATTAATAATCGGCATAAGAATTTCTAAAAAAAAAATATGGAAAACTTAAACGTAGAAAAAATATCTCAAAGATATTCTAAATAAGTGCAATATACAATGTTTTCATTGGAAAAATATGATAGAATGTAATCCAATGGAGAGTTACAATGAGACGAGATGCTGTAGCCTTTCACAAAGAAAACTTTACTGCTGAGAAGATAAACAATATAAAATGTCAAAGGAACAGAATAATGTATTTACATATTCTACATGTGACATATTTGTGATTCATAAATTTGTTTATAAAGTCATTGAAAACTCGTCCATAATTTATCTTTCTACTTGTGCCTTTTCTCAAGATTTGGTGATTGGCTGTTGCTTTTAATATTGATGGTGTCTTAATTTTATCAAAAGTCCATTTATTGATAGTTATAAAGACAATTTAAATGTATTTAATGATAAATTCGAAATGATATTTTATCTTTTAGTATGCTGATTGTAATAACAGTATACAAAGTTTTGTTTGTATTTAATGCTTATTGCAAAACGAAAGCAAGACGATTGGTATAGGGAGGCGTATATATGCATACATCTGTTCCTTGTGGAAAATATATTAATTTACGCAATCAAGTCTTTCAGTTTCAGTGAACGTAAAAACAGAGGTACTTGTATTCACAACACACTCCTTTAAATAAAAAAAAAAACCATGCTTCATATTTATGACTAGTTTAAAAGTCTAAATTAACAAATTTTAGAATTTAGAAGCTATTTAAACTTAGTCTTGGAGAACTACTAATATAGGATTTGATTAACAATTTCCTCCTATAGATTATCAGTTGGATTTTACCTCTTTTACTTTCTGATTTCTAAATGTAATATAATCAATAAGATAGTTTTCAATATAATTAAATCCAATATTTTTATAGACATTTTTTTGTTCCAACAAAATGTTTATGATTACTGATTCATGTATTCTGCAAAAATTCAATAAAACAGCTATTGAAATGTACAAATCCAATATTTTCTCCAGTAATTTTAGGCTATAATTTGTAGCTAATTCCATCGTGCTTATTAAAGTCTTCAAGAAGAAAACATTAATTTTTTAAAAATATCAATATTTCTCTGGAATTTCTGAATTTAATATTGGATTATAAGTACTGACTAAATGGAAAGTGATATTAGTGCACAAAAATAATTTTAATATCATCAAATTTTCATTGATATATCTGACAATTCAAAGTAGTAGTAAATTATATTTTGCAGCAAAATCTAACATGATGATGAATCATTTCATTCAATGTCTTTCCATAGAAGGATCCATAGAAGGATGCAATCAATTGCCCATTCAATTAAACTTTCTTTACCTAAAAAATGGGTTTCTAAGCAACAAACAGTTGAAGTCTTGAAAAGTGCACTTCAGGAAAAAAATGAACCTTCTATGTATTTATATTTAAAAAAAAAGAAATATCTTTGTAATTAATAATTATTTTGCTATTATGGCTATCAGGAACTTATTTGAATTTTGAATATAGGAAAAGACAGAACACCCTTTGATCCATGTGTTTTGATTTCAAGAGTCCATCATTCTGATACCATGCTAAATTTTTATTGATATAATCTCAGCTATAATATGATTCTGTTTGAAAAAACATATTTTTTTAACAGTCTGTAAAATTCATACAGAACAATTGTTAACTTATCAAGTGTTGGTGACCGAGTAGTCAGCCTAGCTGCCTTACAAGCAGTTGTCCCGGGTTCGTTGGTTCGCTTCCCGGCCGATGCATTAACATATGAAAAAAAAAACAATTGTTAACTTATTTCTCAAAATTCTCTCTGATACAAAAAAAATTCCAAGTGTTACTAAATGATAATCATAGTAATTATAAAATTTTATAGAATGATCAACCACAGGATTTTGTTCTCTCTCCTCCCCTATTTAATGTATTTATCAGTAAGCTAACTGAAACAAGTGCAGAAAATTTAGCTATGCTGATGATATTGATTTAACTCCTCAGAAAAGATCTTTTCATGAAATAGAAAAGTCTTTAATAAGAATATGAAAAATTTGAACAGATTGGAGTTCTATTTTTAATCCAAGAAAAATAGTAAGCTCAACTTTTCATTTAAACAATAGGAAAACATCTTTCAGTCTGGATATAACTTTTTGAAATAATAGCCTGAATCATAATCATACTAGAGTTTAACTTATTTTTATCATTTATCTAAGGCTAGATGTAAAATAATTTCTTGCAATAACCTCCTTGGAAATCTGGCTAGCAATACTTAGGACTGAAATGAAAACATTTTACAGATAATTTCCTTAATAAAACATTTTACTGATGAATTTGGAGAAAAATTGCTCACACTTAACTTCTAGATATTCAGTTAAATAT
Source organism: Epiperipatus broadwayi (assembly GCA_028023455.1). Classification (NCBI taxonomy): domain Eukaryota; kingdom Metazoa; phylum Onychophora; class Udeonychophora; order Euonychophora; family Peripatidae; genus Epiperipatus; species Epiperipatus broadwayi. The sequence goes on from JAQFVV010012696.1 coordinate 479,264, forward strand.
TAATATGAGAAATATTACCTGAACACCCATCTGTTTTGGTTTGTTACATAATTGTCTATCAGATACCAGAAGGGAAGTTGCTCTCACACAAAATTTATAAAAAGCTGTTAAATATATTAGACTTGCCAATATGTCAAGAAATAGTTTTATCATTAAAACTCATCTCAAATCAGGATCCCCTTCTGGATGTTTAACTAAGAATCTTTTCTAACAAAAAATTAACTTCTTGTGAGATTGCAAACAATTTCTTTTTCTAATTTGAATTATAAAGCCAACTGGATTTGATATTAATATACATTATTAAAAATTTAGAACAATCTATAGACATTGTAATAATATAAGATGTGATATGTTGGACTATTTCCATCATTTATGAGTGAGTGTTGAATGTATAGAAAATTTTAAACTTTATCTTAACTTTCCAAATACAAACAACTTGTTATTTGGAAAGTTTAAATAAAGTTTAATATTTTCTATACATTCAACATTCACTCATAAATGATGAAAATAGTCCAACATATCACATCTTATGATTACAAACCTTCAGACAAATATTGTAATAATCTGCTTTAAAAATAGAGTTTAACAGATCCAGATTTTTTGCAAAAGTGGTCAAATATAAATTATGAATCACATAATTAATGGCTGTCAAATCTATTGATTCTATGGAAGAATTAAAGAACTTGAATAAAACTTATAATGAATTTATTTCCTGATTAGAAATTTCTGCAGGTTCCTTTATAATTTTTCGTTAATAATTAAACTATTTTAAAAATGATATTCTAAATAAATTACAATTAGGATTACAAATTATTATTACCATTAAAATAAGTTATCTACCAGGTATGGTGACTCAGATACATATTTTTTCGAGATTTTTACAATACAATTATTTGCTGATAAAAATCTTGCTCTAAACTAATTTCAAAGTGTTTTTTCATTGTTAGTATTACCTACCTCATCTATGATTACAATTAAGGATTTTCAATTTCCATCATTGTTTTTCAATGCTGAGGGCTTTAAGTATTTCCATTGTTATATATTCTTAAATCTAGAAAAAATATTACAGTCAGACATGTTGCATGCATAATTTAAAGTGAAAATGTGATTTCCCAGTCACACAAACATAACACTTGAAATGAAGAAATGGCTGAAAGCATGGTTCTAAATTAACCCAACTGATTTGAAGATAGTAAGGTTCAACAAGAGAGAAAAAGAAAGTAGAGAGAATGAGAGGGAAATAAACAGAGACAGAAAAGTATGTAATGGATACAGTGTCTAATGTTTAATGGGATAACATTTAAAAATATACAAGACATCAGATGTTCTCATTCAGACATTGCTTTCTGGTTATCCACATTTAGTAGCTTTAAACTGTAAATTCAGGCAAAAGAAATATTAGTAAGTGTTTCAGATTGAGGCTATATTGCTTAATAATATTTGTTGACATTTTTCTCTATTATACAGATTTATATACTTATTTCTCTTGTATATATTGTAACGACATATTTAAAGATAGATAAGAAAATATATTTCTATCAGTTATAAAATTAAAATGTTGGTTAAACGTATATACATTCGCACAGATGCCAAACTTTAAAAATATTTAAAAAAAAACAAAACAAATAAGTATTTGAACGTACTTTTTTATAAAAAAGTACAAGATTTAAAAATAAAAACAGGTATTAATTAATGTAATCTGTAAATGGAAATGATTGTTTATGAATTATCGAAAACCAAACTGGCCCTTGGGCTCTTCTATAATTAAAATGATCTGATGAAAGATAGATAAGAAAATAAAGAGAAATTAGCTTGACCAATGGAAGCACTAAGCCCTGGCTCGGACCCTAATGAAAGTGATGGATTAGTGACGTTTTGTTGATTGAATCTGTGTGGATAATATAAAAAGGGAAATACAGTTTTTTCTGACAGTTCCAGCTTTTTGTGTTTGAGAGATGTGATAGGACGCACATACCACACTCTCTATTTAAAAAAAAATGAAAAGACTGTGATACCTTGAACCAGCTATTGCCATCTCCAGAACATTATCTCCCAATGGAGGCATCATGGGAATTAAAAGCAGAAACCTGGACTCTTCTACCGTAAGCTATATGGACATGAACTCTAAATTTAAAAATAATTAAGAACTTTCGTTCAAGCTTATGAACTTCTATCTGACTTTTTTAAGTTTAAAATCAAATTAATAATGTTTAATTTTATATGTTTTCCGATTGATAAAAATCATTTCCATTTTTTTTTCTTATGGTATAAATTATTTATTGTTTAAATTTTAAATGATGAAATTTAGGTTGGGTATAGACGTTGCATAGATTCGTTAGCGGTTGATTATGTTGAAGTTTTCACATTTGATTAGAATATATAGGTCAACGATGTTAATGTGGGCATCTTACGATGAATGCCATGGGGCCTTGTGTATTCCCTTTTGCAATTGACGTTATCGATGATTTTGTATTTTGATCGATTGTGTTTAATTTGGATGTTTTTGACCGTGGAATCTGTGCAGCCGATCTATACTCAACATTTTAAAAACAAATTTATAAAAATAATCTGTGCGAACATATTTAAATGTTAAATTTAAGTCGGGCATGAATGGCTATATAGTTTTGTAAAGTTATATTAACAAAAAAAAAAAATATAAAAAATTAAATTTTTTTAAAAAAATTATTTTTATTAAACAACCAAAAAAATTTGGGAGGGTAATCTTAGGTTATTCATTTCGTAGTTGAATTGGTTCAATGGATTGGATATATTTGTGTAATTGTAGATGTAGTATGAGATCCGCTATGGGCAGGATTATATATATACGCCACACACCTTCTGTTTGCCTATGGATGGGTTTGTAAGATGGCAAAGGACCGCAGTCCATTCCTATAGAGTTTTATGTTTATTGTTCTACTCGCCAACAGATGTGACATTCCTGTTGGTGGAGAGGCAATGTCTTCTCTAATTCTACTTACTGATCAGATGTACATTCCTGACAGTATAGTATTTTGTGTTGTCATATTTTCATGCTACATTGAATACATAAATGTATCAGATGGATTGGCGCCGGTTTGATTGCGAAATTTGTTGCCTAAGGTTAAATCAGGGAAGAATATTTTCTTTTCAAATGCAGATCTATGTAGTCTATTCATAATCAACTCACTAAATAAATATTAAACTCATGGTTGTAATTTACTTAAATGTAAACCAAAAGATTAATAGAAAAATCTAAAATGTTGAATTTATTCCTCAAAATTTAAATGTTATTTTATATGTGCGTAAATAAATATTTTTATGTGTTAATTTCTGGCAGTGGCTTTTATTTATTTATATTTAAGATATAAATTTTTATCTCTGCGTCTCCACTGAGCTAGTGACTTGGGCTAATGATTAGAATATTTAAATAAAGTGGAATCTTAACAGCACGTATCTGCCTACTCTATAAATTTTTCTAGGTTTAAATGCCTAGATGGCGCCTTGTAGAGCAGATATCGTAGTTTGCGGTTAGATTCGATCTTCACTTTGCATTTCGATCGTTATAACTGGTGCCCAACGTGGGGCCGATCTTTAATAAACACGAGTGCCCTGAGAATTTTAAAAGTGAATCATGCAAATAACATTTGTTGTTTTTTCTGAAATAAGTACATTTTTGTACTAACGTAAAGTTATAGCCAGATGTTTAATAAACCATTAGTACTTTTGAAAATAAATCATGCCCGTAATATTTTTTCTGAAATTAGTATAAATATATTTGTTGTATTGACGTGGAGTTGCAGTTTGAAGTTTTGTTTAAAAAGTGCTGCCAGTAAGAAAAATTGTGCATATGTAGAGATAAATTCGAGGAATAAAAACTAATAAATAAAACGTAATAATAAATCTAAATCATATTTTTTTTTAAAAAAAGTCTTGTTAAATTAAAATCTAATCATTCAACTTGCCTAAGTAATAGTTAAAGGTAGGAGAAATGAAACTTGGAAGGGAGGGGGCAGAAATTTAGCTGGTAATAAGGAATCAACAGTCAACTTTTTTTAATCATTATATTTGTGTGTAATTACTGTTTTGTCTTTTGAAAAAAAAAGTTTTGTCCTTTTGAAATTTTCATATATAATCAATTTGTGTAACGTAATTACTAACACTAAGTAAATTCTTTTTTTTTTTTTAATGTTTTTGTTTTTTGAGGAAGTTTACTGATATGTAACGATATATAAATATGTCATTATATTAATTTAAAATAAAAACTTAAAAGTTCGCAAATAAAAGTAAAAACTAAACGCTAAAATTAAAATGTTGGTTAAACGTATATACATTCGCACAGATGCCAAACTTTAAAAATATTTTTTAAAAAAAATATTTTTAAAGTTTGGCATCTGTGCAAATGTATATACGTTTAACCAACATTTTAATTTTAGCATTTAGTTTTTTACTTTTATTTGCGAACTTTTAAGTTTTTATTTTAAATTAATGTAACGACATATTTATATATTGTTACAATATATATATATTATAATCAAAATAAGTGAGCGATCTAATCATAATATATAACTGAAAAGGTCTAAGTATAATAATAACAACAATGGGTAGGCTAGCTTTGATACTGCTTACAACCAACAAAAGTATTTAATCAGGAGAGTTCTAATACTCTCTGAGCAAATATTATACAGCAGGGTTACATAAAATCAGATTACTTCAAAATATTACTACAAATAAATCTGTTTTAAGCAAATCATATTTCTTAATTAAAGTAAATGTTTCTTAATCCAATCAGATCTCGGGGATTCTTATCAAAAGTGTTTTATAATAAACAAATATAATCTTATTCTTCATCTCAAGTTCTTATTCAAACCATGAATGTGATCCTAGTAAATAATATAATAATAAGATTTGATTCATCTTTGGATAATATTTTAAGTCCATAAATAATTATTACTTTAAAATTAATCATAGAACTCTAATGTGAAATAATGATATAATAAACTAGAATTCCATTCATGATACTATGATTAGAAAAGAGATTATATCACTACCCATATATTGCACAAAAAAGGTTTCTTATAATCTTATTCCCAAAATAAAATAAAATAATCTTATCCATGGATGTTGTTTTAACATCAACAATATAAATTTTAATAAAGGGACTTTTATATTATTGTAATCTTCTTATGTTACACTAATAAAATATATGTGTGATTTTTGGATTTCTGAGAATATGGGTGATGATAGGTATACAAATTCCAAAATTAATAATTAAAACTATAGTTTAAAATAAAATTGTAAATTACAATGAGAAAAATAATCCCAATATGATTTACCTATGAGTAGAGACAGCTCTCACATTTTATTAATCCAATTTTCATTTATGTATGTCCCTGTAAAAAATGTATTTAATAGTATTACCAAATGAATCTTACCATTATAATTATGGTGATGAATTTGAAAAAAGATTTATAATTTTAGGTAGAAAATACTCTATCAAGATTTTTAAAATGCGCAAAACTCACTATAAGTATTGCCACTCAAAGCAAGCATAAGAAATGGTGATCATGTGATTTTTTAAAACACAATAAATATGCAAACTAGACGTATCAATAAGATAAATATTCATAAACTATTCTGATTTCATTAAGAGAGAAAAAAAGTATGGTTGGTATTACACATGATGACTTTTAAGAAAATTTCACCAAGATCAACATCAAAGGATATAAATTTAATAAAGGCAAAATGATGGAATAAATTCAAAAATAACCCATCCAAAAGTGCTCATAAAGAATTAGGACTTTGTTTCTAATCTTAAAAATATATGAAGCAACAACCATCACAAAACGTTGCCTAAAATATAGCACCATAAGGTAACTGTCACCTATGGCAAACTATCTTACTAGTTTGATAAGAAATATATCTGAAAATAGGGATCATCCTTCTATCTCATATAGCAATAACAAATAAGTGATGTGAAAAAATAAAATATAAGTTATAGCGAAATATAGCTAAGCATATAAATTTGTGGCTTAATAATTTATTAAGAAAAATATACATCTACTGCATTAATTCTTCCACTTGTTTATACACATCCTAAATAATTCCATACAGGACTAATAAGTCACACTGATTATATTTCAAACAATATTTTGAGAACTATGATAAATATAAAGTTGTAACTAATAATTTGTTAAGCCATGGTAAATATATTAAAAATCATATATAAATAATACATAGGTAATATCAGAAATATAAGAAACAGATGAATAAATCTTATAACTAAATATTTATTCCCTTTTACCAATTAATAATTCATAAGTCCTTAATTCTTATTTTCCATACCATTTGGTAGGACAACAGTTTTAATAATAAGTCTTTGGACATGCTGAAGAGTTAGTAGAATATCAGGATGATAAAATTATTAAATATTGGCAAAATAAATAATTCAGAATCTGAGATATCTAGAATAATTAAACATTGACATTACTGAAAGCCATTCAAAATAATAACGAAATATTTATTTAAATAACATGATGATAAGAAATATATATTTTTTGAAACAATTCTAATATAAAACAATAAAATGTAGAAAACATACTATTCATTTAAAATAGCATGTAGATATAAATATTGTTTTCTTTAGAAACACAATTCGTAGCTTCAAGCAATGAGCCATAAACAAAGAACAAAATATATTTCTATTAAAATAATGCAAAGTCTTATTTAGTAAGGAATATTTTTTCAGGAGTATAGTAATTTCTTTTAAAACAATACAAATTATAAAAACAAACAGATTGAAGAAAACAAGATAAATAACACTTTATATTTCATGAGAAATAAAATATTTAAAAGCATATTTATTGAATATAATATTCTTTTATCAGCAACATATAGATTGAGGTAAGCGACCATGTTTATTTTATATTTTATCTTTAAAAGACAGAATAAGGCAAAATATTTCCATATTAATATTATATCATATATTTCATTCAAAATTAAATACATGAAAATGACATTTGTCCATTTTTAAAATATTTTATAATAATAAACAATTCATAATAAATATATTCATTTTTGCAATTTTATAAATGGTGAAACAAACATTTCATCCATTCCAAAACAATAGCACAATAATAATTATATGAATGTTATTTCAAAATATGTAGATATGATAATAGAATAGTTTCCTTTAGAACAAAGCAAAACAGTCATACTTTTATTATTTGATAGCTACTTTATCATTCACAATGTCATACAAGCTCAGAAAAAAATGTAATTTAACTTAAAATACCAAATTAAGTTTAAATGATAACATTCTGTAGACAATAGCAAAGCTCAGTATTTAAAAATATAACCTCTATTTCCTTGTAGAATTAAGTATATAAGCTTCTTTTAATATTAATGCAAAGTTATATAAAGTTTTGGTATTCAACATTTTAAAATTATCACTTTAAACATGACTAAACAAGAAAATTGAAAATTAATAAAAGTTCAAGCAATATTTATACCTTCTGTGGAACAAATTTGTTCTCACAAATCATGCATTGTTGGAGATTTTCTATTGGTGTATAAATTTGAAGAGATTCTGAAGTCATGGTCAGCAAAAGCTAGAGACCCAAGAAAATAATTAATAAGTAATTATAAAAATTACACTTTAGAATACTGAGAAAAAAATATGAAAAATACAGATGGTCAGAGCTTAAATATTGTAAGTCATATAAATGATTAATCAATTGATTGACAATGAAGATGCTAATCCTTAATTTATGTGATGAATTAAGCTGAGAGTTCAAATATGCTAAAAATAACTTTAATTGTAATGTCTGGAAAATTTTAAACAAAACAATGGTTACATCATTTTATTACAAATTATTATTTAACAAATTGTGTAATAAAATGAAAATTATTACAGCAATAAAGAATATATTTATTTAAACATTTATGCTTTAACTTCATTGTTCAAAGAAGTTAATATTCAAAATAACTTGATGTTTTTATATTTTAAATAATTAAAGTTAATATTCTGGGAATTTTTTATTATAATATAAACTTTAATTATTTAATAAAAACTTGATGTTTTTATTTAAAATATAAAAACATCAAGTTATTTTGAATATTAACTTCTTTGAACAATGAAGTTAAAGCATAATTATTATTTTATTTTAACTTTTAAATTGAAATAGACTACATGCACACACACACTAAAATATTTAAAATAATTGTTTAGACATAACTAATTTAAAGTTATTGACTACTTATTATAATATCTTACAGCTATTTGCTAATTATGATTAAAATATTACACTAGCATTTTAAATTATATTTTTAGATAAACTAAATTAATTATATTATTAAAAATCAATAAAGTATTCTTATAACTAAGTTGTTTAAATACTTATCTCTTAATAATTTAATTTAATAAACAGATGCAATGAATACATTAAGAGCTTACTTAAATCTTTCAACTATAATATGTTTAAGAATAAGTTATACTTTAAAATAATGACTTTATAGTTTTATACCCCTACAATTATCAAATAAGATTGACTGATAAACTAAAATTATTTAAATTCACTTATATAAATCTGTCTTAGCTATTAATATTTTATAGTATTAGTTATAAATCAACAAAATAGCTTATAAACTGACTCATTATTTTTACAATGATAATGGTGTTTATTTAATAAAAAATAAAGTAAATAAATTTTTTTAAAAATACATTATCACAAATACTTAACATAAAGTGTTACAGGAAGAACTTAAGGTTACAGTATATGTGTATATATATATATGTATTAGGAAACTGTTTTGTACATGCATGATTATATGTAATCTATACATCTGTTAAAAAATTATTAATATATAACATCAAACTGACTGGTGGAATAGTCAATTATTTCTAAGGAATGTGTAAAAGTCATTAGCTTTCTTTCCTTAAACTTAATAAATACTGTAACACTTTAGTCTCTGTATAATACCAATGCATTGCATTTAGAAGGGATATCTCTTTTGAATGCTGGAGTATTTCCAGTTTACTAATTTTATTAATTATTGTCTATTAACATCTGGTAATAATTTTTCTAATATGAAAATATAACAGATATTTCCATATATATATATATATATGTAATAAAAATACTGAAAACCATTGTAAATGTAAAATTATATTTCATAAGAGAATATGGACAATTAATAACTAATAAATGGTTAAATTTGAAAATTGCTAAGCCATGCATCTTTATCAAAATTAGATTCTGTATTGTATTAAATGCTCTGGTATAGCAATTTTAAATTGTAATGCTAGATTTACTCATTATCCACACACAGCTGTGGAACATAATTATATGAATATATTTTTAAGTTTGTTTTTATTAATGAGTCTCTCATCTCACTTCCAAACTATCCACCCGTGCAGAAATTCAGATTAGCCTCCCTCACTAGTCTTCATTCAATAGTTGAGCTACAAGAATCAAATGCCTAAATCTCTTTGCCAGTATTGACAGTGAAATATGAGTTCATTACAGTATATTATTTTACTATTGATATTCTTAAATATATTAATATGTAAATATATTTATTTATACTCATAACATTATATGCATATATTTTTATTCCCAAAGTGTATGTGTATAGATGACATATAATCATGCATTTATAAAATGCATATCTAATTCCTAATATAATATGTAAAAATTAAAAATAGAAAACTATATTGGTCTCAATATAATGAACTTTAACTGTTCTGTCAAAAATAATTTACTGATTAAAGAATTTTCCATCAGTGAGTAAGAAAGATGTAATCATCATTAGCTGTAATTATAAGATAAAAAAATATGATATGACTCCAACTTACAATTCTTTCAGGGGCAAACTTTACCTATACTTCTTCAATTCCACCAAACCACAGCAATTCTAAACAATCTAGATGACAAACACTTATTAAACAACTATCCAATGCTCACATATCTACAATCTCCAGAGTAGTATTGGCCCCACAGCTCTAATCAGTAAAGAATTCCAGATCCATAACATTTGGAAATTCAGATACATTAAAATCATATCCCAAATTCCCATTGATGAGATCATAAGCTTAGGAATATACCAGTACTGATGTTTCAGTATCCACCGATCACCTACAGGCACAATAGGTAGTAAAACTTCAGCTTTATAATAAAGCTTACCACAAAATAGTAATTATAATTGATTTCCACTTAACTCACCTCATAATAAAAGTTACAGCAACATGGGTACTGTTTTGTTCTCAAGATTTACTGTGAAGCAATGTTGTAGAAATTAAATAATTATAATTACTACTGATTTTCAATTAACTCTTAATAAGAATTATAGCAACATAATTATTATTTAGTACTCAATATTCATTGTGAAACAATGATTTAAACAATTTTCTTATATAAGTAAATGATCACATGGGTTATCATATTTTGTAAATACTTTTTAATTTGATTTACATATGACCTTTGAATACACCTAAATATCATTTTCTCTGATGTTCCCAGATTTTAACATAATTGCTTTTTTTAAAGATAATTCATTGTTTTATATGGGTTTGTGTAAGAACAATAGCTATTCCTTCTTTCATTTACTATTAATATGTAAGTTATATCTTCCAGAAATAATAAAAAAATAAATAAATACCATTATTATAAACTGCCTATGGAATGTAATTTCTGGAATACTTCTATGCATATATAATTTCAATTTTGTTTATTACAGATTATCATACCTTATAATTTTATTTAAAAGAACAAATGATTTCACTATATCCTAGATCATTTTACTGTAAATTAGAATAATCTGTAAAATGTGGATGGTATTAAACTATAATATCTCCAGATCATTTTCTGGGTTTTACTTTCATCAGTGAAGACTAGATTTTAAAACTAAAATTAATCCATTTATGCAGCTAGGAGTCATCTTTTACTTCTTTATACTATTCAAATATATAATTTGAAATTTAAAAAAACACTTAAGACTTTGAACCCAAGCTAATTCTTTTATGTAATTATATAGATTTGACAGATAGGTTTTTATATATTTTAGAGATCTCAATTTTATGACAATTGTAGGCCTCTTCTATTCTTCACCTAGAAAGATTAATATCAGCAATATATTTCTATTTTAGAAATTATAATTTTACAAATGCTTGCAAGTGATTAAGAAAATTCAATACATTCACATAATAAAGTTGATCATTTCTAGCATCTATTTCATATAATAATTAACATTATTATGATCAATGGTCTATTGCCTGAGAAATAATCTTAATATCTTCGATCTGATACTTGTTCTTGTGGTATCCAAGAATAGAATACTATCACTTGCTTTATTACTAAATTTCAGGTGCCTAACCTGGCCAATCTCAATTTCATAGTTGAACTTCTGCCACATCTAACGAATGATCTCATAACTTTGTGATTGTCATTTTGCTATCTAACCAATAGCAAAAGACACTTTTGAATTAGAATTTTGAAGAAACATTTAGGTAAATACAAATTAAAATATTTAAAACAAAACCTGATGTTTTAATTCAGATCAGCATAGTAGAGAGAAGATGAATGATCAGTTTGAAGCAACAGAAGATGCATGATCAGTTTCAAGCAAAGGATATTCTTGAAGAAATATTATCTATGATATCTTCAGAAGATATGATTCAAGTTGGATGAAAAATAATGGCATAATGTAGTGTTTGAGAAAACTTGATCTTCAACACAAAATAACTTGTTCTGGTCTGCAGTAATTCATTAAAAGAAATAACCATATTTTATTATGCTATAGACTTATCAGAGAGAAATAGAAATGTAGGAGCATTATTATTAAGCCATGCAAAAAAAATATATTTTAATTTATAGGTAAGAAAAAAGTATAAAAAAATAACCTAATGGTTTATTGCTCAAGAGATCATGTGATAATCAAGCACTGAGAATGACAGACTTGAGCTTTTAGTAATCATGCCTATCACTTTACCATTGCATTAAAATCTACAGTACAAATTGAATAGTTAGTCAGTCAAGACATCTTGTGACTTTCAAGCACACTTTATCATTGCACTAATGTGTACAGGGCAAAATTTTTAACTTTACTCAACTTATAACAGATTGGATGCACTACCATGAAATACAACCATAGTAAAAAGTATTTAAAAAATTTTATCAGTAGGAAAGCTTATAGAATTCATCAGAAATACTGTTAGGGCATATTTAGAAGCATTATAAAAATATAAATGCTGCACTGGAGAGCAAATTTTTAATGAGGTTTATTAATAATCGGAATGCTTCTTTCAAGAATCCAAGTGAGATTTCAAAACATGAAAATTTCTAAATATTCTGCTTACATCCACAAATTTATCTTAAGTATTTTTCATTTGTTAAAATAACACTTTAATATCAGGAGTTTTCCGATAATGAAAGAATTAAAAAAAATATTCGCCATGGTTTTCCAGAGTAGGCATCGCTTATTTAATTTTATCTATTACATTTATTATTTTAAAAACATTTCCTTTTGTTAAAATTATTTTCTTTAAATGCCTATATTGGTACGATTAAAAACATTAATGTTTTTTTTTTTTTATATATATATTTAAACAGTAATAATTACTATATATAAAAAATAAGGTTAAAAAAAAATCTTTGTTAAGTAATTCAAGCAGAACTTTTGTTAGATATTTTCTGGAAATGTTATTTTTGTAAAAGATGTCTTCTAAAGTAGATCTACCGCTCCTTGCTCAAAATTATTACGCCCATTATTCTCGAAGTTCGTTAGGAATTGCAGTTTTATGGGGCATATTCACAGTATGCTTTGCTATTATAACATTAGTTGCTTTTGTCCATCCTCAATGGATGGGTGATACTATTGAGAGTCCTGGCACCGGACACTTCGGATTATTCCAGCATTGTCATTTCTCACGCCTAGAACAACCTATAATATGTGAAGGTCGTTTGGATAATTTCACTAGTATTTTAAATCCTGCCTTCCGAGCTGCTACTATATTTGTGGGACTATCTTTATCAATAAGTTTTATCTGTTTAATTAGCATGCTATTGTTTTGCTTTTTACGGACATCTTACGTATTTAAACTTTGCGCATGGTTGCATTTATTTGAAGGTAACAAAAAAAATATTTTATATTTTCTGATTATTTTTATATTAATTAATTATCTATTTAATTATTAACAATCGTTTTCTTTTTTAAAATCTTATTTAGCTTGTTATCTAGATATTTTTTTTTTCTCTAATATATATATAGTATGAGTCGTCACTGTGATATATATGCAATCAATTTATACGAGTCACCCTATGTTACATTAAAAGTAAATGATAAGCCATAAACTTATCTATGATAAAAGCTGTATTATATTGTAATTATATATTGCTGTTTTTTTAATCGTCAACGCCCGGCATTAAACTAATTAATAAAGATTAATCTAGAATTTTTACCCTGTATTCTATTTACTCGATAGTAATAGATAGCTACATTGATTAAGTTTGTTTTTGATCTGAACGTTTTTCCAAGATTCATCACTCTAGATTCAAACTCTGATCATATGCATAACAAACAGAAGTAATAATAACTACATCGTAAAATCATCTATTTACGTAACACAAATGATTTAAAAATTTTAAGTAATTATTAAAACAAAATGCTTTAATCAAATAACCATCCAGATAAAAATTAGCACTCAATAAAACACAATAAAAAATAATAAGAATGGATAATTTCTCTAAAGATCATACGAAGTTTGAGATGAAATGATATATCTGAAACACGATTCATAGATTTTGATCCACCATGCATTAAGCAATACAGACTGCAGATCTCAGAAGTCATTTTTTAATACTCAGAAGTTATTAGGATCTCACTGTTATTATTAATATAGGAGAAGATACTCCCTTTCTGTAGATTTCTGAGAATATTTGAATTAATATATATGTATATTCACACACGCTTGATGGTATATTCATATATAGAAATGTACATTGGTAAATAATAAAACATAGTATGTTTACATAGTTTTAATATACGTGTATCTTTCATCATCTAAAAAAATTGATTTTTTTTTAAGTCCATGTAAAATATACATGTATTTTGTACAGTATGGAATTACAGGGAAGTAAAAATAATGTGCAATCGATTTTTTTTAACCGAATGTAATAAAAGAGAGAAAAGTATCAATTTATCATCAGAAGTAACTAAAATTAAATATAACTAATAAACATAGTATCAGCAGTAAATAATCAACAGCTATCATTCTTTGTGAATGAATTTTAAAAAGATATAAAATCCTAGGCTAATCACCATCGAGGGTATGACAATATTGGAACATAATATTATATATATAACTATCAATATTTTTTGTAGCGTGCACATACCTAAAAGCTAAAATAATTAAACATCTAAGTATCAAAAAGTGCTGGAATTATTTTATCACTGCTAATGGTATCAATGTTCAGGGCCATCTGGTATCATAGTTGCACAGGCATAAATAAATTAATAGTTATTATCATGAAACAGATAAAGCGAAGTGTGAACTTTAAAAATGATCTTTATTATTATAATGTCATCTAAACAATTCTAAAAAAAATTATAGAGATGTCCACATACACATAATATAAGCTGTTAGTCTGGAACTAACTTGGGATTGCAAGGACTCTAGTGACTGTAAACAATTACAGACACGACTAGTATTAAATGACTTCATTGGTTTAATTTAAATAATATTTAATAAATTTGTTAATTAATTACAACTAAAAATAAAAATTAAAGATTTTAAAAATATTTCAATAATACAATCAGATTATCATTCTAATTTTGATTAACAGATATTAAATATTAATTATTTTCACCGACTGACAAATATGTAAAGTTATTTAAATAATAGTTTATGGATATACATAACTTATAAATGTTTAATTATCTTTTCATCCAATAATATAATTCTTATAAACTCATGATAATTGAGTTATTATGAAAAGTGTTAAAGTAATTAATGTTCAAAAGTTTTAAATGCACGAACAAGCGTTCAGCAGATTACTGCCAGAATAATAATGCAGTTTAAAGTTGTAAATGGTATTTAATTATTATTTTCATTAACTACATAGACTTATATTATTCTATTTTAATAATATATAAATAGTGAATGATTTAAATGTAGGATTTATACATGTAGACATGCATATATACTGTATACATTATAATATAAAAATATTTAAATTCTTAATAATTAACTCATTAAATTTATAAGCCAATATTTTAACCTTATATAAATAATAAATGGTCCTATACATATGTACAAAAATAGTATTTCAATAATTCTTAATTTTCTTTAATATATAAACCAAATTATTTTTGCAATTTAATTGATACAAATATACAATTCAATCAAAATCTGGATTTTCATTTATTATTAACATAAGAAATACATTTGATAATTTTATTATACTTTTTTAATTCTAAAACCAAACTTTTATGAATGATATAACAAAAATCAAATAAAATATATCTAGAGTTTTTATCTTCTGGATACTTTTAAACTTGTCCAGGATTTATTAGCTGACTACTTTTTATTGTTTTGCTAAATACTTTTTCCATAAGATGGCTAATTTATTCAATTCATTTAAAATTTGTTACATTTAAAACAAATTAGTGCAGTATAGATAAATATCCTTTTTTGAGCAATAAACAGAAATAGATCTTCATTAATATCAATGTTAGTGTTTGAAATGATATGTCAACATTAATATATATTTTATTCAATCGCCAATTTATTTCATTGGTGCTTATATAAAAATAATATTAATAGTAGCATAAGGAATTTTTTATAAACAACTTTTGACTACTCTTTGTTATGTAAAAATCATATAGCTACAGAATCTGTCAAGATTAGGTGACTTTTCATATAGATTACCTGAATGAACTGTTCTGGTTAAGAAATGTATAAGATAAATGATTGTGGTCTTTAACTCAGTTTAGTTTCCATAATCTCTGAATTTCAGATATAGAAAGCAGCATCAGCTACACACATATTGGTCTATGAGACACCACAGTGAAATTATCATTGCTACTATACTTCTCTAGGAGTTCGAACTCAACCAGCATGGAATTGAGCACCAATTGAGCTTTCTTTGAAGCTGTCTATTTTTAATGATATTAGTTAAACTGAATGAATCCATTACTTTCAAAAGAATTTATGGAATTTATAAATGGAAATAGAGTTAGACTTTTTCAATTAACATATTGATTAAAACTATATTACAATTGTTTTAATTTACATTTGTCAAAACCAAAGAATTTCTTAATTAATATATATATATTTATATGTCATAGCATCGGCCGGGATGCGAACCCACACCCGTCTGCAACCAACTACTTGCTTGCAAGGCAGGTGCGATTTTTTTCCTAATTTTTTACGAAAAAAACATTAGAATTATTTTCTAATTACAAAAAAAAAAAAAAATATCCTTGTTTTAGACAAAAATAATTTTTTTGTTATATTAAAAATTTAGATTTTTGACAAAATTCAGAAATAAATCAAATAAATATTTGTATTGAATGGACTTCTTTTATATTTAATTTTAAATAATTGACAATTATTTCAAAAATAATAAAAAATATCATTACTTAATTAATTAATTTCTAAGTCAGCCTAGACTTTATTTTAATTAATTATATACATAAATTTTGATTATATTCATTTTTTCTTGCATACATACAATCAATATATATATACACACACAATGTTGTGAGTCATTATAGCAATCCATGTCAACATATATAATATATATTTTTATAACAGAAATACAGTTTAATATTTTCTCACACTATATAAATGCAGTTTGAGTTAAACTTTTATAAATTACAATTTTTGGTTATTTTCTACAACTTATTTTGTATATATAAAAAGATATTTTGAGCCAATGTTTTTAATTAAAATATTAGTTTGTGTTTAATGAGTAGGCAATTAACTCTTTTTTGTGAAATTATGAGAGTAAATTCTATTCACATAAAAAAATAAGATTGCTGAAATCCATAAAGCTCTGAATACACTCTTGCGAAACAAGTAATATATTAAGCTTCAGTTATTCGCATTGTTAGATCCTGTCCAATTTATTAGTGAAATGGATAGAGACTAAACAATGGCAAATAAAAGATAAACATCATCATTATGTGATCTTACTCTGAATTAATTTATGCAGGATCATATTTTGTAATGATATGGAAATTAGGGCTAATTAGGGGTGATGTAAATAATCATCAGTTATAGTTTTTTTAAATTCAATCTGAGCAAATGAGCAAAAAATTGGCAGAAAACAATATATGAAGTATCATCATCAACTATTATCAATAGTCAACAATCATTCTTTATGACTGGATTTCAAAGACACGTACTATAAAGATGTAAGCTAATCATTATCAAAATAGTAACAAACTTAAGGCATAATATTATCAAAGAGCAATCATCAACACTTCTGGTGCAAACTCACACATAAAAGTTAAAATAACTATAAAACTAATTGTAAATTAAAAATGCTGAGATCACTGTATCATTGCTAATCATCATCAATGTTTAAGGCCATTAGGTGTAATGAATATATTGACAACAAATAAACTAATAATCTTCATAAAGTAAAATACAGACTTTAAAGGTGATCTTCATTACCTTTTTTACTATTTAAATAATTCTAAACAGAAATATATAGACATACACATGCACATATATTTTTTACACTGTTAGTCCAGAGCTAACTTTGAAACAGTGAGGGTGAACAAAATAAATTCAAAATATTTAATCCATTCTATCTTCATAGGAATAATTTAACATAATGAATACAACCCTAAAAAAATCAAATTTATCATGGAATGTCTGAACTAGATTAATAATGATATAACAACTCTTACTAATAAAACATTCTATAAAATGGAAGATAGGTGGCCTATGGGATTGCTCATGAGTGGCATAACATATAACACCACATCAATGAAATTTGAACATATTCTTCCAAAATATTTTAAACAGACATGAAGCATGCTATACATGTGATATATGGACAATGTTCTCATTGTGCCCCAGATGGGCAGATCAAGAAAATAAAGCAAGAAATGATTGAGAAGTGAATATGAAGACATACTAAAAGGCATAATGTTTCTTGATTTATATATTCAGTGATGATTGTCAAACCTATCTAGGTTCGATGCATAATACACCCTGAATCATTGAGGCCCACTGCACATAATTTTTCAGGATTTAAATTATTTTTTCATTAAAACTGCAAACTATGGATATTTGAATCTGACCAAAAAAATCAACAGACGCATATATCAAGGATTTATCTGACATTGCATGCTTATTAAACAGGTTAAAATATTTTATTCCAAAATTTAGAAACAGACCCATGTTAAGAAAAGAAAAAGCCCTGAATATCACTTTCTTATATAGTCATTATAATTCAAAACCTAAGCAAAACTTGTTTAGAAATGTATAAATTAAGCTTTCACACCCCTCCCACCTTGAATCACTTAATTAATAACAATGAGGATAAGTTGCCTTCTGAGCAATTTCCTCTGGTTGCTTAAAGCTCGCATGCAATAACATAAATTACAATTCTGTTATGATGAATTTGAGCTAACCTTGCAAGAAGGTAACCCAGCACAGGGAGCAGTATAATAGGACTAAAACCAATTCTGGTATTAGATCTATATTTTTAGAATATAAAACTAAACAAGGCCACTCATTCAAACCCATAATGACCAGTGTTATCTGTTCTGAGAGAAATGATGTGAAACATTAAGTCAAAGAGGCTTAGCACATTGCTAAGAATGTAAACACTACAAATAAGAGAGTCTTACATTCCCCTTTCAAAAAAATGGATTATTAATTATCTCATTTACATTTTGTAATTTGTGAACTGAAACCTTTTATGTTGATTAATTATGTAATTTTCACCAAATGTTTCTGCTATGATTATGACTACAAGCCAGTTAAAAGCATGTTAAGCATAGTTATGTTGATAGAATTAAGCATAACTGTGTTAAAAGAATAAATAAGCTTTTCTTACAATGAATCTATTTATAATGACTAATTAGAAGTAAAAATAAAAATAAATGAAAGGTTTAAGGCAGGGTCCCCAAAACTAGCTTTTGAGCCAAATGTGGTGCTTTTTATCATGATAAACATAAACACAATTTTAATTTCCTCTTGTAATTTATAAATATTTTAATGACCCTAGGAGAGGAAAAATATGTATTACAACATTGTTTCTTGAATTCAGCCTTATTAAATAGTAATTATTGTATATGGTGAATATTTAAATATTAGAAATTTGTAAATAAATCAAACTGTCAAAATAATTATTTGTTTTTATTTATTAATTTTTTATTATTTTTGTTAGGTTGTGTACAGACTCTATTATGTACTATTACTAAAATAAATGATCAAATATAGCCACAGCCATTCAGAAATTCATATTTTTTATAAACATATTTTTACCTCTTTTCTTGTGACTCTTTAATCAGAAGGGACTTAAACAGAATGTATTTTTACGTTGAAAAATTTGCTGACCCTTGGTTTAAATTATAATATAAATAAATGATTCTTATTTTGACTATTTATGAATATCAGAAGATATTTCCATAGATTAAAAAAAACAATAAATGTTTAGTATTGCTTAAATTGTTCTTTACAAATATATAAACTAAATTGTAATCAATAAATACACACACACATATATACACATGTATTTCTAAAAATATATAATATTCCAATTATTATTATTGTCATTAACTATACAGGCTCATATTATTCTATTTTAACAAATAATACATGCAGACCTAATATATATATATATATTTTAATATAAAAATAAATTATTTTAATTATTAATTTTAATTTTCTTTACTTTATAGATCAAGTTATTTTCATAATCTAATTATACAAAATATAAATATATTGAATCAATCCAAAATATGTATTTTCACCTATTAAAAACAAAACACAGTTGGCATTTTTAAAACTCTATGAATGACATAACAAAATTCAAATAAAATATAATCTCTTGGAAGCTTATAATTTTATCCAACTTTCACTGATCAGTCATTTTTTAATTTCATGTGAAACAATTTTTATCATTAGCTGCCTAATTTATTTGATATATTTAAAATTTGTTTACTTTTAACACAAATGATAATTGTACAGAACAATTAAATGATTTTTTTTTTGATAATAAACAAAAATATTTTCATTAATAATAAAGTTAATATTTGAAATAATATATCTATATTAATATATATTTTATTTCCTAGCCAAATTTATTCTGTTTGTGATTATATGTATAAATAAAAATCACTAACAACCTTTGTCATATTTTTATACATATACAACAACAAGCTTCTTTCATAAGTACTTTTACACATATCTCTTATAGTACATGTATCACTGGAATCTATCAATATTGGGCTGGCCTCTCCTATATAAATTACTGATATTTTATGACCTACTCAATAATTATATAAAATAAATTCTGGTGGTCCTCAATTCATTTCATTCCCTTAATTTCTGAACTTCAGCCATGACAAGTGGTGTGTATTACATGCACATTGGGCATTGAGAGTTTATAAAAAAGTCATTTTATTATATTTTTTCAATGTTTATACCTAAACAATATGGAAACTAACAATAACTGCTCTTGTTTTGAAATTGTCAAATCTATAATAATCATCTCATCAAAAATAAATCCACAACCTGTAGTAAATACTATGAACATTTGTAAACATAAGGATTAATACAGTAGCAAATTCTCCATATGGTACTATCTTGAAATACAAGCTTTAATAATCAATGGAGTAAGAAGGTTTATGCATAAAATTCCTATCTGGTGCCTACTCATTCAATATTCCCAGATTAGTTTCTAGCTTATAGCTTTCATTTGTGAGGAGCTTTGGATCTGAGAGCATTGCACCTAGACTAATTTGGGGATATTGGTTGAGTAGGCACTAGATAGAGATTTTATGCACAAATTTTCTTTCATCCATTGATTATTAAGGCTTGCACTTGGTGGCACTACTGTATGGAGAGTTTGCTACATTTTAACAGCTTGTGTACGAATAGAACATGGTGATCATGAAAAGGATTAATAATGAATAGTTTTTTGTTTGGTTAATAAAAGCATGATTACAACTAAATTTAAATTGTTTTGTTTTTCAATTTACAATCATTAAAATGAAAAGTAGCTTAAATTAAGATTTTTTTCTTAAACTTTTAAATAAAAACAGAATCACCATCTAATTACCTTTATTAAAATAAATTTTTTTTATTTTTGTAATAATCAAAAATAAATAGTAAAATATTTGTATTAAATGAGATTTTTTTAATATTTAATTTTAAATAATTTGTAATTCAAAAATATTAATCAAAATTTTATTTTATTTTAAATAATTATATGTGTAAATTTTGTTTGTGTTTATTTCTACTTTTCTTTTTAAGTTTTAAATATATATGTATAAACAATCTATGTTGTCTTATAAAATCAATTCATCTTAATATATAAATATTATTTATATAATGTACATGATATTGCACCATACTAGGTGATTTTAAATGTTAATCCCATGATAACAATTCATACTTATGTAAACTACGAATCTTCAACCTGTCATCAAAAAGATTATATTTATTTATTTAATGAGATTTTTCTAAACTTCTAGGAATATAATTTTTTTTGTTTATAAAGGGTGTTTTAATAACAAATTTGAAGAGTCATGGTTTAGATAAGTCTGGGCTGTTATCCGATTTATATTTAAAACCAACTGGCTTCATGCTGTATTAGATTTATTATCTAAATAATGAAGCTTGAAAGTTTTAAATAATCTACTTTCAAAGCAGGTTATATTTGCCTATTTAATGGGGTTTAGTTCTTAGAATATAAAAATTTCAATCTTTTAAAGTTTTTTGTCAGATTTCTTTGTCTATCTAAAGATCTTACATAAGAATAAAAGATAGAATTCATCCTTTACTTACAGGTATTGCCTTGACAATGGATTGAAGTTTCATAGTTTAAATAAGCAGAGCTGCTATCATCAATATATAAAGTAAACCATGGGTTAAATGCCCATAACTATTTGACACCCTTTTCTGTGGTAGAAGACTGTATCACATTACAGGTGTGATTTTATTTCACAATCAGGGATATCAATATTTATCTAAGTAATCCATATTATTTTGAAATCTTTGTCCTTGTGATAAGAATAGGTAAGCATCAATTTACTGATAAATATTAAATAGCCAAAAAGAAAATACAGTGTAGTGAAAGGATTTTCACATTTATTTACAAAGTATGTATTTTTGAAATACAAGCATAATTCATATTCTTGGAGTTTAAATGTAATTAATTAGAAAGTACATGTAATACATGGGTTTGAATTTCTAAATCATAGCAATTATTTTTAGCCAGAAATTGATTATCCCATTAAGCAATATTTTTATTACTTTTCAAAAGAGAGATGCTGAAGAAGTCTTTATCCTGACAAATAACATAAAAAAAAAACATTTAATTATATGAATGATCAGTTTTCTAAAACAAAATTATTAATAATCATCATTGATGAATAATTTATAGATATCGCACATTATATATATATATATATATATTGTAACCTTCCTGAAAGAATGATGAATGATCCTTACACTCTGTACAATGTCTAATGGGATGAGACTCTCTACCTAATCTGAACATACGATAAGATAATACATAAGATAGATTTCAGGGATGGTCACCAACATTTTAACATTGAGAAGCATATAAAATATACTCCACAATAGCAATGTTATTGTAGAAACTCTCCAGCTATTATCCTATTTTAATCATTAGGAAAATCCCTACAACACACATTGACTAACATAATACTTCATGCAAAACAATTATTAAGCTATTCTTTTGTAATCTAAGAAACTTAATAATAATAATAATATTAAAGACACAGACTAAATTGATTGAAATAATTAATGCTATCCTATGGATATCCCAGGGATCATGATTATTCTTTTCTAAAATACACTGACAATTATTAGCAGTTAGATAATTGAATAGTAAGAGGGATTTTATTGAGATCCAATTATCTAAAGAATAATTTTTTTTTCTCATGTGTCATAGCATCAGCCGGGAAGCGAACCCGCTAACCCGGGACAACTGCTTGTAAAGCAGTTGTCGTTGACCTCTTGACTATCAATGCTTGACATCTAAAGAATAATTACACTCCCAATTACTAACATAAACTAAACTCACTATTAGATAATTAGTCTAACTATAATAATAATACATTGAGACTAATAATAATAAACTATTTACTTACTTTAAATTAAATGGATTAAACTTATAAATATTTACTCTTCTATTTATACAAATAACTAATCATTTAGTAATAATCAAAAGCTTTATAATTAACCACCACCTAATATTATCTAACTCAATTAAATACACTAATTATTTTTAACATTTATCCAGCTTATTTTATCTTTCAAAAACAAACATCACAATAGACTTTATTAATTTCTTAGATTTGAAATAATATAACATTTTGAATTTATTCCATATAATAAACTTTAACTTTATTATTATTATTATTATTATTATTATTATTATTATTATTATTATTATTATTATTATTATTATTATTATTATTATTATTATTATTATTATTATTATTTTATTATTTTATTATTATTATTATTTTATTATTATTATTATTATTATTATTATTATTATTATTATTATTATTATTATTATTATTATTATTATTATTATTATTATTATTATTATTATTATTATTATTATTATTTATTATTATTATTATTATTATTATTATTATTATTATTATTATTATTATTATTATTATTATTATTATTATTATTATTATTATTATTATTATTATTTAATTCTTACATTAAACTTAAACTGAATTTAAAATATGAATGTGACTGTTGTAAATAATATCACTTGTTTAATGCTTAACACATATGATAACTTTAATATTTCAATTTTCAAATAGTTATTCAAGTGTTTCATATTTAATAAAATAAAGATCCATTGAATATGACTTTAATAAAGTAGTGAGTTCAAATTAATAAATAATTTATCAAGTTCAAATTCTTTAGTATAATTCTATAAATAAAATATTTAATAAATACATTTTTATATAATGATTTCATTTTGATTATGTGCTTTAATGGTACGATTTGTGATAGTAATGATTCCATGTAGAAATAAAGCTACTAGTTAAGTTTAAATTAAAATACTTATTTATTTTAACAACAAAACAATTCATAACAACAATTATAAATATCGTATATAACATAAATAATTCATAAAATTAATATTTAAACAATTACATATTTACAAGAAAATTCCTTACATTTACAATAAAGAAAAGAAATACCATTTTTTTTCATTCAGGTATTCACATTATATCCATATTATTTGGTTAATCAAATGATAAGTTCATTTTTACCAATTAGTATGCTTTCATTTATATTATAAATTAATTTTACCATTTATGAGTTCATACTTCTGGGTAATTTCTTGCCATCTCTAACATAACTTAAAAATAATCCATTATAATCCAATTGTTTTAACAAAGTTATAACACTTTAATATCATTCAGATTTAAAAAGAGTATGCAAACATTAATATAATTTACTAAAGAACTGTTTATGCTTTAGTATTATTAAAATAACACAAATAATGCATTTGAATAGATAATTGAATCAAGGATTCTTTCTATCAAAATTATCATTCATTTTTACACATTCAACATCTCTCTCACTCACATTTGCATTCTTATTTTGATCTCATTTACCATTTTCAAACAATAAGTTATTCTTATTTCTGATTGAATTCAATGAGATTTTTTTTGTGTATGTTCTTTTTCATTTTTTATACTATTCTAACAAAGCTTAGGAAGAAAAACTATAAATTCAAAAAGAATAACTTGCTAACCTATGATGCTTACTATATATTCTGATAGTGTAGATAAAACTTTGTGTATAAGAAACTAAACTATTAAATTATTGTACCAAATGTAAAAATAGAGGTAATCATTCTTTTATGAAATATTATACTTTGGAAGATAGTCACTTTGCCTTAATGATTCTATCCCAATAAATCTTGACTTATTTCTCAAACTCTTATGGAATATAGCATTCATATTTTTCATTGACTTACGATAATGATATGGGTATCACTTTTGATCAAGCCTACTAGAATGTCTTATTAGTTCTTTAGAATGATATATTATTCTATCCTGGAATTTTAACTTATCCTTTCCACACTTATATATCTTCAGCATCTACATGTATTAACTTCCTCTTTTTTAATAATATAATCTTCCCATCATTGATACATCTATAAACATTATAGATCATGTTATAAAACAAATATCTCTATTATGACAAACATCATATTATACTTAATTCACTACAAAGTTTGAGATCATAAAACACTTTTTCAACAATAGTATTCATTTCATTTCATATTTTCATTTATCACATTATAGTCTTACAGTATATTTATATTTAGTTTAACAGAATACCATTTCTTGATCCTTATTCAATATGTTCACTAAATATACATGTCCACAATAAATGAAAGAATTCATTCAGATCAGTTCTACTACAGTTAATTATCAATCTTCATACATATTAAAAACATAAATTTAAATTACATTATCCATACAAACTTTTATTTTGTAATTCATCTATACCATATGTAATCCATAAGCATATGATACATTCTTCTAAATTGCACATTAAAATAGTTCATGGAATATTAAATATTATTTTATCATTATTCTCCAATATCAAAATTTGGCATATGCAAATTTAGATTAGAAGCAGTTTTAACTTCATTTTCTCTTTATTTATTTTTGCGTAACAATTTTATATCTTTGAGATACATAAAGATAAATTCATTTATGTCTATAATAAGATTATAGAATTTATTTCTATAATTATTTCTCATTATAAAAGATAAAAAGATTCTCTTGTTAGCTCTTTATCCTTTTAGCATTTTTAAAATTAAAAGATAATTCTATTTACTAGTACAAAAAATATACTTCATCTTCATAAATCTTTCATATCATATAAAAACAGTAAATATCAATTATTCTAGTAAAATGTTTTTATAACTAATTCAATATATAGTAAATATTCTCCTTTCTAAGTTGCATATTTAATCACAATATAGTAAGTCATTTTAATTTTAAAAAAAATTATTTTCAAATAGATTTATATTTATCACTAAATTAAAGTTCTATAAATTAATTTTATAAGATGATATCAACTATATCTCTGTATTAAATAAAAGTTCCTCTTAACAGATAACTTAATAATGAAATTAATTAATTTTACAGAGCTAACAAAATATTTTCTTACACATCAATAGCTGCAATTTCTAAGTAATTGTAGTTTATAATGCTTTTCCATTGTTTTTTACAAATGATAATAAACTTAAATGTTCATTTTAAATTCCTGTAGTTGTCATTATAAGTTGATATCTAAGATTATTATTAGGTCATTGATGAAGAAACTTAGGTTTGTTTACTCCATTGTCTTTTATATGCTACTCTTAAAACATTATATCACTATTCAGATTATTATTGATTACTTTACTTACTTAAAAAAATTAAAATACAATGAAAATTTTTATAACTTTTAAAGAATTTAGTGAAACAGGTGTTCACTATTACTTTTAATCATTTTTTAAGTTGGTCTGCTAATACCTTCTATATTGTAGACAATATGATGTCAGACCACTAATTAAATTAACTTCATTGGTCAGGTGACTAAAAATTAACCAGCAATTTATTGCACAAATTATTTTATCTATGTTTTTTTTAAAAAATAATTAATATTAATGAATATTTAAAAACTTATTAAATTAAATAACTTTTAAACTTAAATTTAAAGTATAATTTTAATTTTATTGATTATAATACTATTTTAAATAAGATATTTAATTAATCTTTATATCTAGAATATACTATTATTATTATTATTATTTAAAAATAATTATTATCTTATAATAAATAGATAAAATATTTTTTATTCCTATTTAATAGAAGTCTGCACACATATTTGTACATACATCTTTTAAAGAATCAGTGTCAATTAAATAAATTGAGGTTTGATTTATTATTATTATAACTTTTAATAAATATTATAAATTTATATAAGTACAATGTAAATATGCTTGTATTTATTAAAGACTATTGTAATTAAACTATATATGATTGTTTACAATATAAATAACAATAAATAAAAGGTGTTTATTAACTATCTCTACAGAATTCTATATTTAAACCCTAAACCTTAAACTATATTTATACAGACTATATATTTAAAATTAATATTAATATAATTATATGTCTCCTAAATTTAAAATTTTGATTATGATATCTGTTTTACATTCTTCTTGGACATAGTTAACCAGTCAAAAATGTACTATATATATATATAATGATATTCTTATTCAATGTCTGGATTTCTTCAAAATTTTATATGTAATCTTGTAATTGAATATTAATAAATACATTAACCTAAATATATATAAAGTACAACTTTAAAAAACTTTTATCACTTAGGATAGGAGTGCTTTTGACTATTTTTGTAGTATTGTCAACTAACTCTTTCAAAGGTTATTGTGTGATTTTTACATTTGCTGCTTGTCTATTTATATATTAACATGGCTTTCTTTATTTTCATTTTATTGTTGTTTCTTTCAATTTGTAATATTTTTACATTATTATAATTCAAATTAAAACTATATATTACACAATCTATTATGGTCATAAAAAATGATGCTAAAATATTATCATTTCCATTACAATTTTGTTTCATTTTTTGAACTCTTCTTAATAACAGCAAGTGTTCTTTAATTCTTTTCTCCAAAGTACATCTTGATTCACCTATATATGTATATATTGAAAAAAAATAACTAAAGAGCTCTTGCTGTTGTTAAGAAGGGTTCAAAAAATGAAACAAAATTGTAATAGAAATGATGGTGTTTCAGTACTGGTTTTTTATAACCATAATAGATTATGTATATATGGTGTTAATTTGAATTATAATAATGTAAAAATATTACAAATTGAAAGAAACAACAATAAAAGAAACCTAAAGGAATCCATGTTAATATATAAATATAAGCAAGACTTAATAAACAGACAGGCAGCAAATGTAAAAACCATGGAATTGTTGGAAGGTTAGCCTTGAGTGTTAATTAACAAAGACTATGAAGATAGCCAAAAGCGCTCCTATCTTAAGTGAATAAAAGTTTTTTAAAGTTGTACTTTATATATATTTAGGTTACTATATTTATTCATATTCAATTACAAGATTACACACACTCATGTATATATATACAAGATTACACACACTCATGTATATATATATATATATAAAACTTTGCAGCATAATGGATAGCATGACTATTTAACATGCACATATTCCAAGATTTAAATCAAATCAAATAAAACTTTGAAAAATTTTTCAGGTTCCAAGCAATATTAAGATTTTTCTTCATGATGACTTGAGGAGAAATATACATCTAGTTCTTTTAATAAGCAAAACAAAAATTAGGAATTTTTTTTTTGTTTTTCACTCTGAGATTAACTAGAGTAGCTACTTTGAATTTTATTAGCCTGGTAAATTTTCTCTTTCGTATTTTCTTTATAAGATGGTTTTAAAAAAGTTTTTACTCTGCAGTAGACTATTTAGAGGATGATTATTTATTATTCTATTTATCTTCCTAAAAATATTGGAGGGATTACATATACATCTATCACATCCTTAACTTGGGATATGAATTTAGGTAAAACTTGCAAGTTTAGAATTTTTTTGAATAGCCAGGTTGTAACCAGACTTGTTATGTAATCAATTATAAGTTAGTAAGTAAGTAACAAAATTATTAATGGTTATAAAGCAGAACAAAAAGGAAAAATTTAAATCTCTAATGACTATTATCTTTATAATCAGTATTTTTTTTTTTTTTTTTTGTAAATCCAAGGTTGCGTTATTTTTATCTATGCATTGGCATTTTAACTACCATCAAATTATTAATTAGTAAAGTAATATCTAGATATTCCTAGTTGTAGGTTAAACTATATTAAAAAACATTAACATCCCCACCACCTGCATTAGATAAGCCAAGTAATGATAATTTGTACTTCACTAGTATTCCTTAGGAAAATTCTTAAAATGTCTTATTCTGAAGTGGAATATTTATAAACTGTTTTAATTTATATATTGAAGTTAATATTATTATTGGCAGTTTTAGTCTGTTGACAAGATTAGATGAAGAAAATAAAAGGAAGTAGTAAAAAGGGTTTAGAAAGGGAAATATCTAAAGTATAATTCATTTGGTCATAAATATAATTTTAATTAAACTTAAGAATAATTTAGGCCATAATGATACACATTTGCACACATAAACACATTAAATTATTGGTGGGAGTATATTTGAATGTTTATAAAAGTAAAACTTATTAACATTAATTTGTTCAATAAAAAGTTTAAATTTCTAACACTAATTTACTTAATAGAAAAGTTTAAATTCAGTTTTTAAAAAATATTCATTTAAATAGTTTTTTTTTTTTTATTGGTTGAATAAAATTTGTTTTTGAAATTTTAAGTTGTAAAAGAATTTATTCATTTCAGATTTACATATTTTCCTTGATAATAAAGTAGTTAATTATTTAGATTTAAGACTGATTGGAAAGCAAAAATGAGAGATAACCTACACTTAATTTTCATTTTTATAAAATAAAAAAAAATGCAAGTATATTATATTTTCAAAAATGTTATTTTCTGATGTTACATAAAAATCAAAAGAAATTTGTTGATTAATTCATCCTATTTCCAGATCTGAGGAAGTCTGAAAGTATCCAAAGACACTAGGTTATATTTTCTGGATTTCTTTCCACAACGGAGATAGCTATTGTAACAAAATTCCTATTCTAGTCACAGTGCAAAAAAACCATGAGTGAATAAGTGGATAATCTCTAGGATCTCTTTTTTTGGGATTATTGTCTTTCATGCTTATTTATTATTAATGATCCTCAAATCAAAAAAAATTGTCAAAGTAAGAAAGTGAATAACACTGCAACTTATCTCATATATATCTTTTACAAGAAATTTAAAATTATCAACAATATTTAGAATAGTTTGAAATTCAGAGATAATATATAGCTATATTTTACTTGGAACTGGATCAGTATATGAGGATTCACCATAATAATGACCATCAATTTGTACTCACTATTTGATTTACACATCGATTATTCATTACAATGATCTTAAAAAAAATTCAAAATTTTTTTGATAGCCATTTTATAAAAATGTTGGTCATTTTGTAAAATAGATGATGTAATAGGATAATTACTTGATTAAAGCTATGCCATACAAAAGCAAATAAGGTTCATGCTGAAAATGTATAATACAGAGTTTATTCATTATACATAATACAACACACAATATTACAATACTGTATACATATTTTGATTATAAACTTAAAACACAATTAATGTACAGTATAGTATTTTATTTAATTTTCATCCAGTGGTCTTACAAGTCAATCAATACTTCATTAATGATTTATTCAAAATAAAGATTTTCATTATTAATGATTACAAAGGCATAAAAAAAGTGTTTCGTATAATGCAGGTAGATTGTTGAATACTTGGGGTAATGTGGATGCTTGATGGCACTGTTGTTTGCAAAAGCACAAAAATATGCTGTTTATGCAGCACAACTTACAACCTCTAGAACAGTTCTGTTTATATTAGCCATTAGCAAGTGTAAATGCTGTTGCACACTGTGCTTTGCATCACTATGGAAATAGCAAACACTTCATAGATCATTACCATTGGATGTGAGAGGGTATGGAATTCAACAGGCCATAAGTGTTTTTATGTGCATTCAAATTAAGGATCTTACATCTTGCCTGATGTACTATTACATACTAATAATTATAAGTCTGTCACCACATTTCTATACACATCTTGGAAGGTAAAAAGAATTGCAAAAGGATAGATCATTGAAGCATTTCACATAACTCACATGAAAAGGCATGTTTGTGATAGAACAGCTATGAAAGTAATAGAATGGTTGCCATTGTATAATGTAATTAAAAAATGTAATTTATAAAATAATGTTCGTTCGGAAATTTTTAAAAAATACTTTGAAAAATTGGTGGAGAACAGAAAGCAAAAAATTATCGGACCGGTAACATAACATTTCATTATTTTTGCAAGCAACAACACCATCAAGTGGCCGCATTACCCCAAGTATACAACTACCATAATACATAATCAAAATCATATTTTTATGACATACAACAACTAAATAAAAAATATATTAATATTAAATTTTAA
Source organism: Epiperipatus broadwayi (assembly GCA_028023455.1). Lineage (NCBI taxonomy): Eukaryota > Metazoa > Onychophora > Udeonychophora > Euonychophora > Peripatidae > Epiperipatus > Epiperipatus broadwayi. The sequence continues at coordinate 510,674 of JAQFVV010012696.1, forward strand.
AATAAATACATTAGTTGAAAGGCTGTATATTGCATTTATTCACTTTTACAGATTAAAATTTTTATGATTGATATTTTGCTTGCAGCAAAAATTACAATCATAGTATTGTAAAATTTAGTTATCATAATTCTTATTTTGAATAAAAAAAAAGATTTTATGGATTATGCAATTGTTGTTACATTTTTATTTACCATTGTCAAAATCACTCCACTCACAACTTTGATACCATTCACCTCTGATAAATACAATAATGATTATTACTAATCATTTTCTAAACTAGAGATTATATCTAGCATGAATATAAACTTTAAACCTCAGTTAAAGATTAATATATCTGATTTTTTAATTTTAAACACACACACATGGAGTTATTCACCTTTCTCTTTCCTATGTGTAATATCTTTATAGATATATTAAACAATATCTATACTTCTCCATTCTTTTTAAATTCATATAAATAAAGATACAATAAAAGACATTATGTAATTAATAATCAACTTTACATAAGTAAAGATTATCAAATCCATTATAAGTTTAAAATATTATTTACAGTATTATATTTGCTTAATTTCACATGAGAATATCATAATTTGTTTGATGCTTATGCAAGTCAATGGTAAAATTACCTTGAATGGAAAACAATATACTATACTGTATTGAAAAAATATATAAAATTCATACAACATAAAACTAAAAATAAATTTTGTTTATATAGAGTGTAATAATTAATTTTAAATTGTGCATATTACCTAAAATATTCAGTCAATTAATTTTAAATTAAACCTTTTCAGTAAAGAAAAGCAGGGAATAAAGAGGAAATGATTATATGATTTACACAATTAATAATCAACTCTATATGATCAAAAGTTATTAAATCTAAATTAAAAATAATACTTATTCTACTTTCTCAATTTTAAATCATCTCACAATTTGTTTAAGATATCCAAGGCAATGGCAAACATTATTACAAATGTATGCGATTATAGTATAGAAAAAAAATGAAAATTTCATTCAGCATAAAGTTAAAAATAAATTTTGCTCATATACTATTAATATTTAATTTTAAACTGTGTACATTGCTTTACAAGCAGTTGTCCTGGGTTAGCGGGTTTGCTTCCCGGCTGATGCTATGACACATGAGAAGAAAAAAATTCAATCAATTAATTTTATATTAAAATCATTATGAATGCTAATTTCAGTCAAATCAAAACTATTATCACAAATTCATTTTTAGTAACAGCAAATGTGAGGATGATGATTTCAGGCATTATGCAATTGATAATAAACTTGTACGATAAAAATTCAATACAAATAAATTTAAGAAAATTCATTCCTTTAATTTTCATTTAAATAATACTATCTCTGCCATGACAATGTACTGCATTATTTGAAAACTTTCTAAGTTATTTCAAAGAAAATGGCTACTGCACTTAATAAAATGTGACATCATATGAGGGGAAAATGCCACAACTAGCATATTTGTACATAAATTAGTGTTTACTTAGATTTGTATAGTACAAATTGTAAAAACACAAAAGCCTTACATATTGATTATAATAAGTAAGCACAAAATGCATTAGATACATTTTTTTCTTTTCCAATATGTCAGAATTTTAATTTTTTTAACATTTATTACGACTAGGTTTTGATAATGTATAGTACTGTAATTTGTCTTACACTAATGATAAATAACAAATCTTTATGGTCAATTAAATGAGTTGTTGTTGAGCACTGCTTTTTTTTAATTCTAAATAATTTCAAATAAATAATATAATAAAATATTATAAATTTAAAAAAAAAGAAACTTCAATAAAATGGTTTACACAATGAGAAACAGTTGTAAACTACAAGTTTACTTTTGTTTTCTCAGTTCATTTTGCTGTATGTTTGAACAATAAAAACCTGCATTTTTTAAGCAATATTAAATTTTTTTTTACAGTACAATATTTTTTTAAAAAGTATATAGTTACATACATTTTTTAATAAGAATTATGGCAGTAACTAATATGACTATAAAAAAAATCCAAGAAAATATCTGAGCTTGGTAACCAAAATGGATATCTTATAAATGCCTTCATGTGCATTTATTTTAGAAGAGAGAAAAGCCCCAAGATAATAATCATCTAAAGATTGTGTTTTTCTGAAGGTTTGTGATGATGGTGTTCTAGTTGTATTTTTATATTGGACTAGTTCCAAAAATTTAACTTTATTTAAATATTCCAAATACATTCAATTATTAGTAATAGCACATCAAACAGGTTAGTATATACACAATGTTTCAAGAGGTATTATTCTCCCCTCTTCTTCAGGTGTTACTGGCCTGACCAGTGGAAATACTAGCATGGGATTCGAACCTGGGTCCTTAGATTCTTAAGTATTGAATTTTAAGGTAATAGTCTAACCAACTGAACCATCCTGCCAAAGGCAACAGTCTGTAGTAATTTTATATACTTATCTATGAGGTTTCTCCTGATTTCTCCACTTTTTCCTAAGAGCAAAGTTGATTAGTGATTTCCATGCCTTATGTATAGTCACATAGCTAGGTTGGCTTATGGGATTTTTTGCCATTGTCATGTGAGCAGCTTCTTTAAATTTTCTCCTTTGTACCTTTTCTTCTCTATCCAATATTTAAGTATTTTCCCAATTAAACATATGTTCATAGGCACCTACATGTTTTGCTACTAATCTGTTTGATGTGCTATTACTAACAGTTGAATGTATTTGGAATATTTAAATAAAGTTAATTTTTTCTAAAGACATCCAAGGATTGTTTTACATTATTGCTTGGAGGAAATATGGAAGGGAATGCAAACTGAAGTCACTTCTCATTTATTATTTAAAGAATTCATATGCTTTTAAAGGAATTGAAAAGATATCACAACCTGTTATATAGCAATCAAATAGAAAAGCGTGGGTGTCAAGAAAATTTTTATAAAATTATGTCCAAGTCATATCTCTAACCTTTCAATTTCACTGACAAGGTCTTATTTCTAATAGGAAATGTGCCAGACATCTCAGATTATGCAAGCACCAATCAGTTTATTTTTTATCACCAAATACCATGTCTCTTCATCAATGATGGACCAAAGAATCATTGCAATCTTCAAGAAAGAAAGACAATAGAAAAGATTCTGAACATCCAGAAATTGATGGAATTTATTTCATGTGAGAAAGCCATGAATATAATTTGGGATTAATTTGATTCTGATTTAGAATGCAGCATCCTTTAAATCAAATAATCAAACCTTAAAAATAAAACTTTTTCTCTAGAGATACTCAGCCATTAACATCTGATGTATTACAAAAAAAAAAACCCACAAGATCATCAAAGAATTTAGATTCTGACAAGAATGGATCTCAGAATGAGCAACTGATAAAATAACTCAGAATACTGGATAATAATAAGTGATGAATGGATTACAAAAAAGAACAACTTTAAGCTAAGTGTTTTTTTTTAACATAGATCTAAGTTGCATTATCATACATACATGCATTTTTTTAAGTGCATACTTGCACAAAACACACAAAGTATAGTTTACCCAAGCATATAATATAAATTAATTTTTTTTTTTAAATTATGATATATACTAAATTAAGTTGTTTGTTAATACAATATTTATAGTTTATAATATATTTTTTATCTTTAATAACCAACCAAACTTTTCCCATAAAAAAACATTATAAAGGCTTGCTTTTTATAAAATATTTTTGCTTTACAATGAGTACTGGGAAAACAATTCTCTTTGCAAAGTAGGGAAATATGTAAAATCAACACACATTACAAAAAAGATATACAACAAGTTTAAAGGACAATAAACTGGATAGAATGTAAGTGATGTTTTTATACATTTTTTAATATAGGCTTTTACTACAGTATCACACACATAAACAACAATCATTTAAAGGTCTAGTTATATATATTACAAATGTAATTTATTTTTTAACTTCCTCTTGCCATTAATTTAATTTTGGCAAAAAAAAAAAAATATTTTTTTAAAGATAACCTTCTTAGATTTATTTGTAATATGCAATAATCTTCCCTGTTATTGTTTGTTTTGATATAATCAAAACACATTTTAAAATACCAGAAAGAAGCATTAAGAAGGGATGGATTGTAATTCTAACACAAAAATAATGCATAATTAGTTAAGTGTTGCTGAGAGAAACTAAGTCCTGATTAAAGATGATATTCTGAAATGTGTTTCTATAAACTTATTAGTAAAATTAATGTTGATTTTAATTTTGTGTAGAGTTTGGATTTATAATAAGAAGGAAAAAAGTTTATATTGTTGAAATCGGAAAAATCGACAAATTCAAAAAAGATCTAGTGAGGTTTTAATTATTTTATAGAAAGTGGAAATATTGTTCTTATATATCAATCATTCTTTAATCATTCATATCTTTACACAAGTGCAAAGGTTATTCTTCTACTAAGCCCTAGTTGTGCAAATTTTATGTAGAACAAAATTTTCATAACAGTTTATATATTTACATTTTGTTTACATTTTAAACTATTAACGCTAATGATAATAACAAATTATACATAATAAAAATGTTGATTATATTCATATATTTGCGTATATACGAAATTATTTTTTCCCTCTTTAATATATTTTTTAATTTGATTTTTTAAAAAATTTCCCTAGAACGTTATAAGATTTGTAATGCAATAGATAAATTATTGAATAATTTAAGAATATAGTGATTTCTTATTCTAGTTTTCTATTTATTACAATATTTTGAAACTATGTATGTGTCTGTTTTTCTAAGACACAATTCAGACGGTTTTATATAAGATTTGTTGAAAATATTAGCAAAATTTTTTGTCTCTGTAATTATATATTATAAATACACACAAATGTATTATCAAATATTGTAAATATAAATGCAAATAATGAAAAAAAAAGACAAAATAGTTTTTATTTCCTTTTGTAAATTCTCTACAATGATTTTTTTTTTGAGAGTTGTAATTTATCACTTTCACTTAATTTTTACGTGACCTTTTGAAAATTTGTATTTACAAATTTCTAAACTTGAATTAACTTTTTAGATTTTATAATAAATTGTTAAATTAACTTATTATTAAGAATTGACAGACAAACTACAATGAGTTTTTTTTATTACCCATACATATGCAAATAGAAATGAGATTGGAATATAATCATAATAAAAAAGAAAATTATTTTTAAAATTTTTGATTAGTTTTTCCATTCATTGGAAAGTTCAAAAATTTCGTTCATGTAATTTTTTTTTATATTTTTCTACCAGCAATATTTTTTGTTTTCACTATAAGACAGCTGTATATTTGATGTTCATTAATCATTAGTTTGGAAATGTTGAAAATTGGAGAATGCTTACCGGAAGACAAGAGGAAAGGTATAATAATTAAATATAGCCTCACTTTTTGTGGGGAGGGGGCAATAATTCAATTATTATAATACTGTCATATGATATTTTCAATATGAAAGATTTTAAAACAAGCATTTGTTCTAAATTTTCCGCGTTATTAGTTTTTAAAATTTATAGCTTTTTTTATATATCATAATTTTTCGATGATTTAAAAAAATGCGAAGTAAAAAAAAAATAAAACCACATTAAAATATGAACGGGGGAAAAAAGGAAAAATGAAAAAAATTAAAATGGGTTTATGTAGGTCAAGCAAATTAATTTGAAGTTTAATTATTATACAATTATTAATATAAACTTAATGCGTTTTTTTTATGACCTTCTTAATATTGACTGTATGTTATACTTGAGACTACTAATCAAGGTAACACAATATTTTATATCGGGTGAGAGATCAATTAACTTTAAAACAGATTCATGATTGACTAATTATCGTTAGTGTTTACACACACTCAAGGGAAAAAAATCTATGTATCTCGAATAAAAAAAAACAACAACTTTTTCCCAGGCAAGCTATTAGACACGTATATGAAAAACCACACACACATATATATCAGTAGTAAATTATATGCACACGTCTATCTATGTGTGTCATACAGATAAAAAAATTCGATAATAGTAATATTTAGTCGACCCTGCTTTTAGTAGTGTCTATCAGATTCTTGGCGAAGAAATTAAACCGACCGGTTATGATTCCAGTGCATGCTGATCGACAACGTTATTTGATTTAGCAATAAATCAGATTTCTATCTTCCTCTTTCTATCATTAGATTCATTGCAGACTGCATTAATTATGAGAGGATAAAATTCATGTCCAGCATTTCTCTCATGATTGAAGAAAAAAAATTAATTCAAGAATCTACTTTAAACTTTTTATATTGTCATTTGTGTTGGACATACTAGCTTTCATCTCTGTACAATAAGTGGCATTATATCCAGAGCTCTGCAAAATAATCGAATATATGATTTCATATTATCATCCTGTTGTACCTTATCTTCCTAAGTTCTTTTGCTGAAAGATGAGTAGAGAAACAAGTCAATAGACTATTAAGACTTGGTCATCGATGATTGCCGTGGTATGTGCATTTTTAAATAAATATATGAAAGTAATTTTTGGAAAGTACAATACTTAAAAAAATACTTCCTAGATAATATTAAAAATGATGCTTGAATTGAAAACAAAAACTCTTTTTTATATTTGTTTTCCTATCAAGAAAAAGAGTGCAAAAGCGGAATTGATTGTTGTATACTACTACAATACTTTAATATATGTGTGCTGCAAAAAATATTTTTTAAAACTTGGAAGAAAATGAGTAATCTAAGAAGTGGTATTGTTTTTGATAATAATTAATAAGCAGTGAAAATAATAAATCCTCCTTTTTTTCCTTAACATCATTGATAGATTTGACTTCTTTCTACCTAATATGACAATATTTTCTAAGATAAAAACATCAAAAATAGAGTATACAATAGTACCAGAGACAGAAATTGAAATTAATTTAGGGTCTGAATATCAAGAGTCAAAATAATGGTTAAGAATTGAACTGCTTCATTAGAGAATATTGTGTTGAGAAGTAAATACTTTACATCAAGTTTTGAGAAACTTTGGCTTGCTTTCCATTTATATATAAATATCTTTTATATAATGATCAGTATCTCTATTTGTCTTTCATGTCCTTAATCTGAAATTTAAATTTGAATTATGTAAAACTAAGATATTTTTTCAGATAAAATATAACCAATCTAGCTAACCCTCCACAAATATTCTTAATCATGTATCAACCTATCAATTTATACCATTTGTAAAATGATAAATCATATATCCATATATGTAAGCAATTTATTGATTTATATTTTTCAGATTTTAAGAAGCTTATTTATTTACACAATTGTTCTGATCAAAATACAATTTTTACAAATATAGAAACAATTATGAGATTATAATATTATATTTTATAATATTATGAAGGAGTGCATTTAATACCATCAAATTAATTTATTTTCTTAAGTAAAATATAAGATGATATATATTAGCCAAATTTAGAATTATGAATTATGGCAATATAACACAGTTTCACGAGAACTTTCTTCATAACTATGTTGAACTTTAATATCACTAACCATAAATTAGAATAGGCTTGAATTTAATTTATATTAAGAGTCTTTATTTGCTTTAGTTTACAATGTGAAAAATGAATCAAGCATGTGATTATTAAAGATGATGCTCTTTATAGTTAACTATATTCTAAATAGGTAGAAATTATAATCATTTTCATTTTTTAAAATAGTAATACATACTTTTGTCTGTAAAGAAAGTGATATTTTACTTTATGAATTTTCACACGTTTAATAAGCATATATATAAATATATTTTAGTCAGATAGGAATTAATTATTTTTATTTTATATAAACTTTATCAGTTGAATTAAATATGCAAATAACAATCAATTATGCAAATCAATACATTGCAAAGATATATATTTTAATATGGTTTTTGGTTTGGTATTTATAAAATAAATAATTGCTGTATTTAGCTTTGTGAGTGTTTATTCTCTCAGAAACATATGTCCTGACAAAACTAATTGGCTGTTTTTTTCTTTTTTTACATTATATGGTTAAAAATTATGTAATACCAGCAACTGACCTGTTGAAAGTTATTAGGAATAGTTATTTACTCTTATTTTTAATTTAATATTCTGCATATTTAGTTCATATTAAATAATTTTAAAATAATTTACAGCATAATAAAAGCATTTTTAATATATATATATATTGTGCTGGTCAAAACATGTTTATCCATCTAACATGAACTGGAACTCACAAAATGTACTTCAAACCCAGTCAAGCCCGAGATTTAGGTCAGGGACCAGCCTGGATTCGAACCCACTCTCTAAGCTCCAGATCTAACAACTAATAAATAACATAATAGTGATGGCACATGAGAATTAATTTTAATCCGGCCGACTAGCAAAGCTCTATTAACTATGACTATATTAAAATATACATAAGCATGGCTGTAATATGAGGAAGTGGAGGAAAAAGAAATTCGAACTACTCAAATAAGTTAGACAATAAAAATATAGTTTAATATACTGACAAATTATTATACATTTATAAATTAATTATATTAGTATGTGCGTGAATGAGCAAGCGGTAGATAATTACATAGTGTCATTCACACTATTATTTCTCATATGCTCTTTATTAGCTAAATAATATATTACAAATAAATACACATCTTTGGTGGGTCCAATATTAAGATGCCAATCGAATATTAGAAAGAATTACACAACACTGCCATTAACGCTTTGATTTACGGTTCTGAAACATGGTGACTAACGTATTACTTCGGGAAGCGTTCTGAGATTCATTATACATATGATATAAACTATTTTCACGCCATTGAGGTCATGAAAATAAACAAAATACATTTGAAAACATTTGATTATATTTGAATCTATGACAAAATATTTAATGAAAAATTATTTTAACAATAGTAAGATGGACGCTTTATTTTTCCCAAGGCATATACTCTTAAATAGATATATAAATTACAACGGTAGGATTGTATATGATTGAAATAAATTTAATCAATAAAACTAGAAATAGTTGGCATTTACATATATTTTAAGCAGAGCGTATTTTAATATTAGAGCATTAAAACTGGGTCATGAAGCAAAAGAAATAATAAATACGAAGAAGTTTGCGGTGCTGACATAATAGCCTAAAAATAACTAAGAGGAGAAGGTCATGCTTCTGGACAAAAGATGAAGTGGATGGGCATAGCGTGTGCCATACTTAGAGATCACTGCCAGAGGCCTTTTTATCTGAAGAAATGGATAGGCATAGCATGTGCCAGACTTAGGGGTCACCACCAGAGGCCCTTTTATATGACATAAATGGTCCTGGGTAGTTTCAACTATCCTCAGGACAAGACTTGAGAAGAAATCTATGGGTTCGAACTTGTCATAACCCCCAGATTAAGAAGCACATATATATAATCATGAAGATCGGCTAAATGTCAGTAACGCAGTACGAATGATAAATGTCACTAACGACATTGAAAAAGTTTTACTGCTTTAAAAAAATAAATGACCCTTGTTTGGATACTATAATTTATATAAATAATATGCTATGCCACTATAATATATATAGAGAAATTTAGATTTCATTTACTAATATATACTTGAAGATTTTATTTAGCAAAAGAAACATTAAGATTTAGATTTCAAATTAATAAAATATACGTTAAGATTTGATTTAGTAAAAAAAACATTAAGATTCACCTCCTTCCCTTTCCTACTATTTAAAATAATTCAATCCCACCTTCGTTGATTTTATAATAACTGGAATATTTAAATACTGTATTTATTATTTTAAGAGCATGGAACAATAAAATAAAATAGTTATATAGAAAATAATTAATGTGTCACTCTTTCAGAATTTAATAAAAAAACAACATTTTAAAAGATTTCAAAGCTTAAGTTCTGGATTTACCCCGGGTAGAAAATCCAGAGTTGAAGAAATATATTTTTATAATAAAACCAACATAAAATGTTGATTCGAAAAAAACAAACAAACTGGCGAACATATTAATTTATAATGCATTATATATATATATTAAAGGGGACGTTAATAACCTTTTTATGAAGGTTTAGTTAAAAAAATGACAGAAAAGATTTTTAGAAATTCAACTCGTCAGATTGTTTGAAATTAGCATATCAATAACAGATAAATAAATCAAATAATAAATACATATAAATAAATGACAGCACCAAAGTTAAAAAAAGTTAGAGCATATGAGAGAAAATTAGATTTATAAAAATTATTTAAAAGCAAATTACATATTATTTAAAAATAGAGAAAATTAAACAATATGTCAGAAATCTTGATAGCAGGATTTGAGATTAGTTAGGCTAGATTCATTTTCAAATAGTAGCATAAGAGTTTATTAGCATAAGAGTTACCTTGCACAAATTTAACAAGTCTATTTTCAAAGTACGGCCCGTGCATGGCAAATTCAGGATCCAACTGAATTCTTGGTGACAGCAAGCTTCTATTTAGCACTCCAGAGTTCCTTCTTTAGGCTTTTACTTTCTTTCAGGGCAGCAGTAAGATGGTTTGGCCATGAAAGATGATGACCCACCAAGGCCAGAGAAGGGTGGTGGGCTCACTACTACATCATTTTTAGATTTCAAAACAGCATGGTGTCTAGTAGCAATCAGTTCTCTCAATAGTGGCTAATCTATCTGTGACTCAAAATTCAGTCATTTTATACCTTTTTTTTATCAGTTGTTTTTGAAGATGCAACAGTAAGATAACATCCAAAAATAAATTCAAATCTATTTCCAGATTAGAAATAGATTTGACAACATGTTTTTAACAAAAGTGTCTCTAATCTTAATCCCATTTTAAGTAAAACTTTAATTAAAAAAATACATATCCCAGATTAAAACAATAGTGCTTCCAACCCCTTTAATTATTTTTAGACAAGTACTGTAGCATCTTCCATATTGGATTTTACAATAGTTTAATAATAAAAAAACAAGCAATTTAAAAAGAAAAAGCTAAAAATGACGCAGGATAAAATATTTAAAAATCAATATTTTGTTAGTAAGTTTTGCTCCTATATATATATATATTTGAGTCGCACCTCTGATACTTTAATAAAAAAGAACTAATAATTTATAAAAAAGAATTAATAATAATTTTAAAACATGTTATTGAAACATTAAATTTTATAATTTAGGCGCGTATTTCAAATATATACATGGAATATATATACACGACAAAAGGAGCGGGATGGGAAATAGGGATTTAAACATGGGTTAGTAGGTAGAAACATGAAGCACAATCTTTAGCTAAGATTGACTGCTTCAATATATAGTGTTAAAATAACAGAGAAGACACTATTCATTGAAGCTTTTTGGATAATGAGAATTTGAGCATTTTTATATCAACATTTTAGACTTTCCTCATTTTTTTCCATTATTATTTTAATCTCTAATTAAATATATTCTTCTATATGTGTTGACAAAATTATAAATAATTAAACAAATCTAAAACCTCAACAATCTGACAGTTTTTATTTATTGGAGATCTTCAGAGCTAAGAGATATGTATAAATACATGAATATACAAATAGTTTATCATATAAACAATACATCCAAACATTATATTATATTGTCAATTGACTCTATTTATATCCTATTACATATTGTAATGTTCAGCTTACATATGTTGAAATTATTTCCATTTAGTTTATGTAGATACCACCTGACACTAAACATCAAGAAGGAGACTGGCACATTTATATATTTAAACCATATTTGCTTTAATATGATGATGGCCACTACACAACCCTTATTTACAAAATCTAGCGAGAAAAGGAAGAACCTAAGTTACTCCCAAGATGGAATACATATATAAACTAGACAATATTACATATAAAGTGGTTAACACAATATAACGAATAGTTTATTCACAAAATATAATTGACAATCACAATATAACTTTCTCTTTTGTTTAATAAACCATTTCTCCAACAACATGGAGTAAAATAATGATTACCACATTTATAAGGAATTCAAAGTTTCTTTAATTAATTTTAAACATTAGTCTTCCATTCCATATTAATATAGATTTATAATCAAGTATATTTGTCTCACAGCCAACCTCTGACCTCTAATATACTTTTCTATGTTGTTTTAAAGCATTGTACATGTTAAATTACAGTGTGTGACAGACTGCAGTGATTCTTTCTAAGATGCTTTCATTTTTAATATATTAATTTTAAAAAAATTCCAAGAGATGTCAGCAGTATGATCTTTATGGATATTTGTCTGTAAGTGACAGCATATTCTATTGTTCTGACAAAGCTATGAAGGAAGTGACAATTTATGATTGGTTGATGCTTTAGATTCATTTTCCCTGTGCTAAATGTCACATAAAATGTGATTTTCAGTAATTGTTAATGACTACAATGCATTAAAGACTTATTATTAAACCAAAAACTGCATCACTAAGGGGAAGGGGCTGTCTTTGAAAACATTTTATTTTTGAAAAGACAGCTCTTAGAAAGTATACAGAGTACATTATGAAAATTGAACATTATCACAGAAAAGCCATTAGAGGCTAAAAAGAAAATCATTTTTGTAAAAACTGCAAGTGAAATATTTTAATAATATTTAATAATTTATTAACTTTTAGATTTTTTTTGGTTTCTTGATGATAACTAATTCTAAATATATCATTTTTAATAACATTAAATTCTAATATCTATTATTTCATTTTTTAAACTTTTTTGAATAGATATCATGAAGCCAATAACAATATTTTTCTTTAAATATAATTTGTCCAAACTTCAAACACCTTTTAGCAAAACTTTTTATTTGTACATACACATAGACCTACATTTCGACTGACCTGCAGTCTTCTTCAGAGCTATTATATAATGAACAAAATAAAATAAAAAAACATAACTATATAATAACACTATAAAAAAATTTTAAACAATAAAAAACTAAAAACAACATAAAATATATATATTAAAAAACTGAAATAAATAATCAAACCCAAATAAAACAATTACTATAAAATAAAATGTACTACATAAATAGAAAATAATTATAAATTATACATGTGTATTCCTAACTTTAGACATATATACATTCAAGGACAACTATTAATCTGAAAAATTATCTATTTTATTATTATTAACAATCTACTAATTATCTCTATTCTTCATAAACTTAAACTTTATGATTAATAACTAAAACTTTTTTAATTTTAAATCATATAATATCTATTATTTCCTTACTCATTCTTCTTTTAAAATTAATATTTTATATTTATTCTTATTTCTGAATATTTAAAACCTATAAACATTATAATCTTTAAACTCACCAAGTTTATTTTGATCTTCTAAATGAAAATAAAAATTCGTTTTTTTTTCAAAAAATTATCTTATACCCTAGCTTCCTCTATTACATGTTATTTAAACTAAATATATATCCCCTACAACTCTTTATTTATATATATATCTTTTTTTTACACTTTAACTTTATTATTATTATTATAAATTCTCATAAATTAATATTATACTGCTTTATATGTTTGTATATATATATTCCCTACAACTTTATTTACATATATATTTTTTATTTTATATACTTTAACTTTTATTATTATTTTTATATAATTCTCATAAATTTTTATTATACTGTTTTATACGTAAATATTATGCTAATTTTATTAATTTATTATTTTCCTATTATTTAAATAATTGGACAAATTATATTTATAGGATATTATGGCAGACATAAAGAAAAGTGTGATTTTAAGATAATAAAGAAATAATTAATGGAGTATATGTGATAAAATGCAAACAATGTCTAGATAGTGGGATTGATAACAAATATGTGGGAGAAACAAAAAATACTATAAAAACAAGACTAAAACAACATATGGCAGATAATAAATCACCAATATATATACATACAAAAGAAACAGGACACAAATTTACACAAAGTTCAATAAAAATGAAGTTATATACAAAAAGTATTAAAGAAAGGAAAATAAAAGAAGCTATATTAATAAGAAAGATAAAACCAGAATTTAATAGAGATTCTGGGATTAGGATGAGATTGGTATAGTTATTAAATAAGATATATAGAGGTAAATATGTAAAGAGATAATTGTTAATAAATAAGTTGGGGGTGATAAAAAATGTTAGGTTAAATAGGAGTATAAATTTAGGTATATTTATAGATATTAAATAATAAAAAATAATAATAAATAAATAAATTAATAAACTTAGCATAATATTTACATATAAAACAGTATAAAATTTTTTTATAAGAATTATATAAAAATAATGATAAAAGTTAAAATATATAAAATAAAAAAATATATATGTAAATAAAGTTGTAGGGTTTATATATATAAAAACATATAAAGAAGTATAATATAAATTTATGAGTATTATATAATAAAAGTTAAAGTGTAAAAATATATATATAAAGAGTTGTAGGGGATATATATTTAGTTTAAATAATATGTAATAGAGGGAGCTAGGGTATAAGATAATTTTTTGAAAAAAAAACGATTTTTCATTATTTTATTTAGAAGATCAGAATAACCTTAGTAAGTGTAAAGATTATAAAGTTTTTAGGTTTTAAATATTCAGCAATAATAAATATAAAATATTAATTTTAAAAGAATGAGTAAGAAAATAATAAATATGATTTAAAATTAAAAGAACTTTAATTACTAATCATAAAGTTTAAGTTTATGAAGAATACAGATAATTAGTAGATTGTTAATAATAATAAAATAGATAATATTTAGATTAATAGTTGTCCTTGAATGTATATATGTATAAAGTTAAGAATACACATGTATAATTTATATTTATTTTTTATTTATGTAGTACATTTTATTTTATATTAATTGTTTTATATGGGTTTGATTATTTATTTCAGGTTTTTAATATATATATTTTATGTTGTTTTTAGTTTTTTTATTGTTTAAAAAATTTTTTTATGGTGTTATTATATAGTTGTTTTTTTGTTCATTATATCATAGCTCTGAAGAAGACTGCAGGTCAGTCGAAATGTAGGTGTATGTACAAATAAAGTTTGCTAAAAAGTGTTTGAAGTTTGGATAAATTGTATTTATATGTAAAACATATTTAATTGCACACAAAAAATCAAAAATAGCATCATAGTAAAATATTCATCACTAGAGTCTATTCAAAAATTTGGGGCTTGGATTGGCACTGAAACAATTAAAATGCAGCTAGAATCATTGACCACAAATTTCACTTTTTTTTTAAAAAAAAATTCACTACATAAAGTTTTTTAGGATTAAATATATTAAAATAAACTTAAAATATGTTAAGATAAAGTCTAAACAATTTTCATTTTTAAAAAAACTTACTACCCCCCAATTCTAAACTATAGTTTGATTTCTTCATAATGTCAAGAATTAATTCATTTTAAGTAGAATAATGTGTCAGATTCCAGGCTTCCATAGTAGATTAGAAGTTAGTGGGTTTTTTCTCTTTCATTCACTCAGCATAATGAAGGTTTGATGTTTCTTGAATAAACCAAGAATCTAAAATGTCTGCTTTAAGAAAAATTAACTTTATATAAATTTTGTTTTTTCCTGTTTTTGAACACTCTAATCCAGTTTTCCAACATGTTTGATCTTGTTTTTGCTTTTAACACTTTTTTATTTTAATTATAAAAAATTTAAAAACACTTTAATTGACTAATTTGCACAACACTTTAATTGCAAGAATTTTTTTCTTCTAAAATCTTTTATCTAACAGGCTTAATCTTTTATTAATCTAATTTTTAATTGAATTGTTTTGAAAGTCATTTTTTGATAAAAGAAAGTTTTAATATATTTTACCAGTTTCTCTTCAATTTAAAAATCTTTTTTAGCAACTATTACTTCTATATTATTTAATATGACAATTAATAATGTATTTTAACATACATTTAATATTTTATTTTAAAGAATTTGTTCTATTTTATTATTAGTACATTATATAATTAATACTTCTTTTTAAACTTTTAAATGCTGTATTTATTAGCATTTTCACAACTCCTAAAATCATTTCTCAATTATGTGGAAGATGTTGACAATTGTTTGCTCACTGTCAAATATGCACTGAGGTAAGAATAATTATTTGTTGAAAATATATTACAGTATAATGAATGGTACATTCCTTCAGAAGGTATTAAAATGGAATAAAATCCAGTCCCAACCTTGTGAGAGCAGTGAAGTGAAAATAATTTGATATCTCCATATATACTGAACAAATGATGAAGATATATATGAGATTGTGATCTGGTTCAACTGATAACTCCTGGTTCAATATGAAATGCACAACTTAAGGATGATTTATTTATTTCACATATCTTTGGTCAGATGTTTCAGGATATTGTGATGAAATAGGCATTTGAAATATATAAAATATAAGAAATATATCTAAACAAATTGTATATATTGTAATGGTCAGATTCGTATGCCTCACTAACATGCTGCAGAATTCAAACACCAGATACAAAAAGCAACATTACAGGTAGGGTAAGTCACCAATAATACTGGGTTCAAATCTGATTATTCGGTTCCACAACACTCACTCCGCGACAATGCACCTGGTGCTACACTAGTAAATTCTTCTTCTAGGCATGGGGGTCAGGGAGGTACAAAAGACTCAATTATTAAATTGTTCTAGGGTTAGTCAACTATTAAGAGTAATTTAAGATTATGGCATTAATATTTATACATCTAGTATTTCATTTATTGAGGTGAGATAATAATATTACTGTGTGTTGAACAAATAGCTAGTTCTTTTCATATCATCTTACAGAAGCTGTGTAATGTAACTAAATTTCAGTGGACAACTAATTAAAATAAATAAAATGCTTTTCTCTAAAATGATAAAAACAATATACAAATCATTCTTTTATTATGACATTTTAAAAAATTTGCTTGGGGACCAGTCATGTCTATGGTGTAGTTTCATTTTTTTAAGCCACATGAGTCTGCCAACTATTCATCTATGACAGGAAGCAGCTTATTCAAAATACACTTGAAATTATTTCTGCTGCAATATATAACAATAATTCATAATAAATATGGAGTAAAAATCTATTTTATTACTCTACTGCAAATTTGAGTAATCAATGTATGCTATATAATTATCCAGATAAATTCTCAGATTAGTTTCTGGTTATTATATTGCATCCAGCTGTCACTTTTATTATTTTTATACTATTTAAATACAAGTATAATGTATATAATTAACTTAGATGTAATTAAAGGGGATTTGGATCCAGAATGGATGACTGTAGGGAGCTTGAAAGTTTGGGTTCAAACCCTCTTTAATTACTTTTATACTATGTAAATAAATTGACATCTTAATACTGTAAAAGAAAGAATTATTTTTTCTAGATGTGTGTGCACAAATCTAAAAATTTGTGCTGATGAAGACTAATAACCAGAAACTAGCCTAGGAATTTGGCTTTGTACTTTTACCTAATGTCCTTGATTTCTCTAGCTTAAGATAGAAACATCTGATGAAGGTAATATGAGTGACTTCTGATTCTACTTCAGATGTCGAAATTAAGATGAAAGCATCATGTGAAACTTTATTTGATATTTCATAATAATAAGTTACTTTCATTTTTGCAAAATTGAAATACTAAATATCAGGTGTAATGACTTAATGGCTTAATATATATCCTTAACATTTCAATAGTTTTAAAACATATGAGGAGTGCCAAAGCACGAAACCATGGTCAGGGGTTTGGGAAGGGGTTCCTGACAGAGATATTTTAAGTGCTGGCTCTGGCTAAGCATTTATCATAAAGCTTGTAGAGGAATTGGCATTCCTCATTGTTTTTATAACTTACAAGCTTAAGAGATAGGGTCACATGATCTATGACTCTTATGTTGACTATTTATATGATTAACACATTTTGAAATTCCTCTTGGTGTGAGAACTTGAAAACTTTTTGTTTTTAATATGAAAAGTAATTATTAAGATTCTTGTATTATTATTTTAAAAATGATCAAAATATTTATTCTATTTATCCAAAATATCATTATTATTATATAAAAGAATATGTGAATCCACTGATAAAATAAGATTATTATATATTTTTGCTCCATATATTGTCAATGTGTCAAATTAAAGTTATAAAATGACTGCAATTAGCAATTGACAATTTTCAGAATTCAAGTCATCATAAAAAAAACAGAATGATGAGAAAAGAAAGAGAGACAAAAATAAGAGAAAGGGAGTTGAGGAGAGACAGGGAAATAGAAAAAGAAAATAATGAGGGAAAAGAGTAGTTTTGAATAATATAAAAAAGATGAAAGATTATTTGTTTTGTAATTTTTTAAAAAGTTCCATTTTGCTTATTGTGTCTGATATCAGAATGAAATGACAGGTATTGGCTGCAGATACTATAAAGAATTAGAAAAGAGATATCATATACTTAAGTGAAATACTTAATCAGTCAAGCACTTTTATTTGATATAAAGTGCTTTCTATTCAACTAGTAGTACTACATTCTTTTTTATTTTTAATAGCTTAGCACATACAGAAGTGCAATACAAATATCATATGTAGTTTTTAAGAATAATCCTTAAAAAATTTTTTTTAGTGGACTTTAAAGTTTTTACGCATATTATTCTAAATAACAGTTTGACTTCAAATAGATGATATTATTTTTGAGTGAAAAGTATTTAATCTTTTTACAATAAATTTGACTGAAATATTTTTGGAATAGTGTAATTACACTATAGTCAAGAATTTCTTAGATTGAAGAAGGTGAGTTGTTACATTTTTATTTACAAGTGTCAAACTTATTTCATTCACAACTTTGACACCATGCACTCCACATAAATACAGTAATGATTTTCTCTAATCATTTCTTAAACTAGTGATTCTCTATATTGAAGAAGGTACTGATTTAAAAATTATCAGAGTGATAAGTTTACGTATGTTTATTTTTATGCAGATGACTTTTTTTCATATATTAAAAAACATAATTGTAACAGGTGAACTTTTTATCAGCTTTTGTTATATACTGTTTTTTAATATAATAAAATAAATTGTAGTTAGCATTTCCACGTTATTTCACTTAGTATAAAAATGGCTTTAATATGTTAAGATACATCTTTGGCATTAGAATCATTGGCTATGAGTTTTTTTTTTTTTATAGCTTCCACTGCATGATGTTTGGATAAGTTAATGCAAGGATATGAATTGATTTACTTTATAGAATAATAACCAGTTACTTATCTACATTTAAATGTAAAAATATGATATAAAATATACATGAATTTTGATGAATTTACAAGGTGAGTAGGGTTAGCAATCTCAATGCAATTTTGAAGTCAAAAGTTGCTTGAATTTGATTCATGTAAAGCAAGACAGAAGAAATGATATATATACAATGCATTATGGGCTAGTCAATGAAAAGATTAATATCATAATAAGAAACGGATACAAATACATAGCCTTGAGATTCATCACTTCTATATGTCATTAAAAAAGAGAAACATAAATGTTGATCTACTGTTTTTAGACGATTGGATAAAGTTATTTTCTATTTAAGGTAATAAAAATATAATCTTATAATGATATTGTGGTAGAATAAAATAGAAAGCTATCTATTGATATATTTCTAAGGCTAACTGATAACCAATTAATTAGAGAGATTCATTAAGATATCGGTATTAATTTCTAACAAACCTTTTTTGCATTCAGTGAAAATTATGTTAAATGTATATTGCTTTAGTGTGCGAATAAAGTGAAAATGTTTGAAGTATATCAGGAAAAATGTTACAATTGAATTCTTTTATAATTATTTGCATTTTTTAAAAAATATAATTGCATTATAAAGGAGAATGTATTATTTTTTTGAGCATTGAGTAGAAGCTGACAGAATTTCTCCAAGTTATTTTAATTTCCATAGAAATGAAGGTTACTATGATAAGTTTAAGAAAATTGAGTTTCTTTGTTATTGCTATTAAGTTTCCTCACATTCATGATGATAGGTTTTAATTAAACCATATTGATTGGTACTTATTGATGGTAGGAGTTATTTGTTTCTCGCTTTCTGAAATGTGATTATTCAAAGGCTATTTGTTTATAAGTAGTTAAGTGATTTAAATTTAAAGTAATAACTAAACCAAAAACCTACACCACGATATGAATATCCAATTTATAATAAATTTCACCATTTTTTTTACAATTGATAAAAAATAGGTTAGCTGATAGACTTTTTATGGGAATCATCAAACATAACATCTTTCAATGAGTAAGAAAGTATAAAGGTTACTGATCCATCACATTACATATTTCTAATCATCTAGATAATTTTAAAGTGATAACTAACAATTCTAATTTTGAATTTTATGACAAATGCAATTTAGTACCTTTTTAATTTATAATTCTTTATTAGTTTCTCTTAATAAGTAATGGTGTCTAACTACTTAGTTCTCTTATATTTAATGAATTTTATCATTATCTTGCAATTGACACTTTTAATATACTAAAAAAGTTCTGCAGTTTTAGATACTAACACTTCAAACAATTAGATATTTATAAGTTTGATTCCATATAAACTTATATAGGCTTGACATTTTTTTTTATAGGGGTATAAAATTTTTCTGTCAGATTTTTCATTACCTCTTCAGAATCCTATGTAATGTTAGGTTTGTATATATTTTGATTTTTATGTTAAAAATGTAGTAATAACGCATAGGTATTCTCATTAGTTTGTTCAACTTATGCATTGCCAACTTACGCAATTTATTTTTAAGCAGAAAACAACACAAACATACACATATGTATATATGTTGTGTGTACAATTGGTTCATTGTTGTTTCAGTCTCAAGATTGATCAACTTAAGATGTTTTTTCCTTAAGGCGAATAATGCAGTTTTTCTCTTGCTTCTTGCGAATGGCAATTTAAAACATTTTTTCATGCTCATAACTTTTATTGATATTGAGTCTTATCGAACAGCCATTAATTTAGCAATTCAGACTATTAGTATTGTCACACTGCTTTGTATTATGTTTTGAGTTTTCCCATATCATGTGACAAACGAAGATATACTAATAATTGATATAGTCTTCATAATTTGAATATTTAGTTTTATTTACGAATATCTAGCTAAATTGAAAGAGAAAGTTTTGCTCACCATCAAAGTATTTTCTTTTAGACTGATCATGCGCATATACGTACATATGCACAAATGTACATACTACATATATATTGCAAATATTTAGATTAATATTGAAAAATGCTTTCTAGTAGTTCAATTTCAATTGAGATTTTATATTAACATAATTTCAAACTTTTTAAATGTTTCATAACTTGAGAGATGTGCTATAAAAATATTTAAAAATCTTAATTTCGATCGTTTTGTAAGAGTACTTTTCGTAACTACCTTAAAATAATTTTGGACCGCTTTAATATTACATACACACACACATAAATATATAAAATTAAAATTAAAAACCGCCAGCAAAAATGTATATAAAAAAAGATATTTATTTCACTTTAATTTTTTTTTCCGCTCTATAAGTTTTTAACTAGTCTTGAATTTCTTAGACTTAAAAAAAAGCGTATAATTAAGGATTGCATTTCAAAATACGGTATTATTATTTTTTGTAGACGTATAATATAGAACAATTATTAAAAAATAAAAAGAAGAAAAAAGATTCTGCACGAAATACATATATTGGAGATCATTTATCTTTTCCACATGTATGTGATCATGTGTATCGGCCGGATAAGATGGAGTGGATGACTAAAGGGAGTTTGAAAGTCTGAGTTCAAATACCTTTTAATTACATCTGGCTTAAGCATATACACTATACTTATATTTAAATATTATAAAAAAAGATTATATATTCAAATCACATTTAGCGGTCAAAGGTAAAAATAAATAAATAAAAGCAAACACATTCATCTATCATTAAATATATTCGGATAAATTGACAAATAAATTGCCGTAACGATTATTACTGGAAGCAAAATTTTCGATTCTAAAAGGAATACAATAATAATGCAAGAAACCAGGATTTTATTTCTATAATGCCAATATTAGCTCAAAACCTAAAGATTCCTGGATCGATTCCCTAGTTGAATATAGTAAAAAAAGATATAGTCAAATAAGTATAACAATGCTTTGCATAGTTTGGTGCATGAGTGGCAGACTGTGAAAGTCCATGAATAGCAGTTCAACTCTGTTTCTTCTTGCGTTCAAACTTTTTATCAATTCCCCAATTAAACTTTTTATGAACTATGACTAAAACAACCATTCAATTTTATTTAAATTGTAATATAATGACTGATTATTCTAGAGACGATATAGCATCCATATTTAAAAATAATGGGTGCGTCTTGGATTCAAAAATCTTTACAATTCTGGACCACACAGGGATATTTGGTCAACTGAAAAGAATGCTTATGTTCAGCTTGTCATCTTGATATTCGATATTTTAAATTAAAAACAAAATAATCATAGAGAGGGGAAAAGAAAAGATGGACGAGGAAAGAGATTTCTTTTTTCTGTATTATGAAACGTCAGTGATTCAAACTTAGTTTAACAATTTCTTCGATTCTTTTTTTTTATTATTATTGAAATTATTCCGGGAATCAATGTATTATTATTGCTAAAAAATATTGGAATTAGTAATTTGATATATCCATGTTTAATCCACAACTGAACTGGGATCTTAGAATTAATAGGTCCACTTGTAATTAAATTTTTGGGATATATTGTAAGTATTATGATTTTGGTTCAAGAGAAAATTAAAAAATTATAATAAATAATGCTAATTATATCCGTTTTAAAATCACAATATATATTTTTTCAGGGAGTCTTTTGATAAGAAATTGGAAACTTTCTAAGACGAGGTAGAACCGCACTAAACATTTTTTCTCTGAAGAATTTCATTATCTTTTTTAACTGTAGGCCTCTGTTGTAGTTTATCTTCAGTCTTATCCTACTAATAAAATTAAAATTGCAACTCTTTAGAGTGTTTTTCCGTAATCTTTGTATGTAAATAGGATTTATTTTTTTATAAAATACCATACTGAGCTTCATTTTAAATTAAATTTTAGGATGTCTGTTAGCATTTTATTTACTTTACTTGTCCAATACATGAAGATGTATCTTTATAATAGCAGAAGTCCTAATAGCATTTTTAAATGATTTTCCCCCAATATCTTTATATTGTAATAATAAGGATATACATTTTAGCATAATAGCAGCTTCCATACAAGTAATTTAGTTGAAATCGTTATATCACTACCTGTATATTAAATTTTAACTTGTTAAATACAGTAGCAGCGCAATATAGTTTTGCATATTTCAACACCACATAGTAATAGAAAATAGGTAGGGTACGATTTCTACACATTATAAATCATATGTAATTGTCCACAGAAGTATGTATTTCAAACCTTTCTAACCACAATCAATTTATATAATTGTCCAAACGTACTGTTGGATATCCCTCTTAAAATGCCACTTTAGCTAACAGCAAAATGTGGTGATATAAGAGGGATAGTATTCTGTTAATATCTAAAACATTTTCTCTACGTTAACATCTAAATAAAGTTAGACAGCAAGTCATGTGATCTGCAGTAAATCCTCCAAGAGCTAATTCAAAGTTTCATAAGTTTCCGAGTGTAAATCCAGAAAAAAATCCCCAAAACACACTTTTTTCCAAATAAGAATGAAATATGTATAAATATTAAGTGCAACTCAACAAATTAAAATAACTTTTCTTCATTAAAAAAAAAAAAATTACCCATGGAATGGATAATCAGCCGAAACTGTCATCCACCAACCTACACAACCCCCTGAAGCAAGTACGTTTCACCACCAAGAATATACTATGCATGATAGACTAATAATCACCGACAAACATGTTTTGTAAAAAAATATTAATATCTGCCTACATATTATCAAAATTTTCATAGGTATGTATCTGTTTGAACACTTTATAATCGTCCGCACAAAACAGTAATGATCATTTGATTATCGCCTATTGAAAATCATACTGAAAAACCTTGAATAATATAAATGATAAAACATTTCCGTGAGTAATTCATTGTTTTGAAATAAGAGGCTTCCTTCTTTAATATTCATGGCGAAGCCTTCTCTGTTGGATGGATGTTGCTTTGTTATGTGTACAATATTCATTTTTATTATTACCTTCTCAATTTATCTATTAGAGAATTATGCTTCACATTGTCAAATGTTTTAATGAGACAAAAACAAATGGGATCCAGACCCACTCTGTCTTAATTCAATGAGGATATAATCATCTTGTGGAACTCTATCATTCGAAACAATTGAGATAGTATCCAACACTGGATTCAACTCATTCAAATGCCATCCCATTCTAATCCATTAATGGACAATTGAATTAATTCGAGAACTGTACTTGTAGTAATTATTGAACATTTGTTTCTTGATGTACTCATTTTTCTTGTTCTTTTTACTGATATAATCACTTTTCTTAAGTACAAATAAAGTTTGCTTTGAAACATCATCATCATCATCACAATAATAATAATAATAACAACAATAGTAACAATAATAATAATAATAATAATAATGACGATGATGATGATAATAATAATAATCCAAAGAAAAATTGAGAGATGATATAGATGATAAAAATAACAGCTGTAACAAATCAGAAAAGAGTATTAATTTTTTTTTAACAGATCAATCAGTTAATGTTTAGAACCATTGCATTGTTAATAAAAACGTTTTACTTTTATTAAAATACCAATATTTATGTCTTTCTGGATGTTGAGTAAAAGCTTGTAGAAAGTTAATATGTACCCCCCCCCTCCCCAAAAAAATCCATTTGTCTAAAACATTTTAATTGAATTTTTATAAAAACAAATAAAGATCAAGCCTTCTATTTTTAAGTTATTACGGTATAATATTAGATGAGAGTTACTTAATCATTACATATATATAACTTGATTTTACTATTTTAAATTACAGATCTTATGAATTAAATTACTAAAATAAGAGCTTTTTTGTCATCATAATTTTCTATTCTTGTAAATCATATTCATTATAATTAACACAAACGTCTGCACTATAAGATATTAAATGATAACCAATTCTCTTCACTAATATTTTTTAAAAATTTTCATTTAACTTTTTTAGCATAGGCATCTTCTTTTGTCAAGTGCTAAAGATATTCCATCCAAAGCCAGCATTTCTTAATACTTTCAATATTTTTTTGTAGAATTAACTTAATTGTATTTCAGAGCCATCTATTGTGTGTATAATCAATGAACATTAGATAGAATAGAGTAGAAGAAAAATAATTGTTTTGGTAGCATGCGAGGATACAGATGACAATCGTGTGATGTGATATAGAAACTCCTTTATCGAAGTCAGAAATGTCTTAGCCACTATGCCCAGAGAAACCCGTTAGCCACTTTACTTTTCCTTTCCAAGTTTTTCCCATATTCTTCTCTCTTCTCCATCTCATTTCCACAACATCATCTTTGTCCCCTCTATGACCTTTATATCTCGATTTCCCTTATCTTTTTCCAAACTCAGCATAAAAACCAAAAACCCACTTTCAATCTAACTACTTTGTTTATATGTGTTCTTTCACAACATCATTGCCTGTATCCTTT
The DNA here is from genome assembly GCA_028023455.1 of Epiperipatus broadwayi. NCBI lineage: Eukaryota > Metazoa > Onychophora > Udeonychophora > Euonychophora > Peripatidae > Epiperipatus > Epiperipatus broadwayi. The sequence continues at coordinate 536,299 of JAQFVV010012696.1, forward strand.
CTGCTTATAAGCATTTACATTGCCTTCCTTACATAACTTGCAGACTAATTCACCCACATTATTCTATTTATGTGTATATTCTCTTGTTGCCAACGATCTTATTTGAGTCTTAAACAGTAAACTACTTTCCTTGCTATTATCGTAAATTAACTCAGACCCAATATTCTATTTATTTCCATATATATTTAAATTTTTTTTACTCTCCATACTATTTGTCCATCTTTCCAGCTCCCTACTTTTTTTAAACCATCTATTTTGCCACTATAACACTCAACAATCCTCCTAACACAATATCCCACCTTTTGTACAAGTATACTGACATAAAATCTTTATTCTTTAACCAAATCTTCTACATACCAGTACTATCTTTCTCACCCATCTTGATACCTGTTTTTAGTTATAACCCAATTAAATATTATTTTGGCTTTTCTCTTACTATCCATAAATTGCAATCTACCGAACATTTTCATTTTGCTTTTTTGCATCTCTTATATAAAAATTTGACCATTCCATTTCTCCTTGAATTGTCTCCTTTGCCGTCCACACATCTGCATTTCATACGTCTTCCTACTTCTCTTTGTACTATTATCTTGTTGTTGAGCAATGCCACCCTTTGGATTTTGAGGCTCTAGGTAAAAATATGGAGTGGGACCCCAAATAAATAAAAAAGTGAATAAATAAATAAAATCAAAGTTTAATTTTTAATACAAGAAAGGAACATATACAACATTTGTTCTTATCTAAATAGTAATACTTAACTTATAACACATTAATATTAATATAAAAGAAAAAAATATATAACTTCATTTTCCTTGTTTAATTTTTAGCAATTGTGTCTATTATCTCACTTAAATTTAAGTCTTCGCATAATTTATTTTCTATGTAAAGCAGCGTTAGATTGGATAGTCTTTCTTGTGCCATTTGGATCTTAAATAGTTTTTTTTTTTATTATTACTTTAAGCTTTGATAAACTATGTTCGGACTCGGCAGTGGTTATCGGAATAAAATTCTTAAGATTATACTTAAATTGGGAAATGCATTTCCTGTTTGGTGAATTTTTTTAAGATACTAGATCCCAGGGCTTGGGCATTCGTCCAGTTGATCGACTTTAGGGACGCTACTGTTGTTGAGATTAAAAGATTTGCTTCTAGAAATATACTAATATTTCTTACAGATATGATCAAATCTTTTTTTCAAATATTCAGAGATCCTTTTTCAAAAATATTGATTTTTATTTCGCATAATAGAGTGAGCTTCAATTTTTAAAATTCAATTTCTTATCTAGAAAACTCCATAAATAACTGAGATTTAATTATAGAATTAAGAAATGAGTTTAAATTATTCTTTGATTATAAATAATGAAATTGCTTCTTTTATTTTATACTAAAATCTTCGACAAAATGTTTTAGATATTTTACATATTTTGAAATTTGCATTTAGAATTTTTTCATGGTTATAATTTATACCTCTGCTTCTTAAAATATTTTTCTAAATATTTTATAATGTAAGTAAATTTAATACCAGAAATCCGAAAAGATTAAACCGAATTATGTTTTCTATAAGTAATGTATTATTTAATAATTGAATATTTTTTTGATTTTATGTAATGTTTATATTTTATTTCTACCTATGATATGTTTTACAAATTTATTGAAATACATATATGTCAATTATATTTAGTGTTTTATTCTAAGTAGTGTAATTCAACTAAATGAATAATTCTGAACTAAATCTGTGATTTGTTTACATTTGCGCTCCGTCGAATCTAATCACGATGTTTTAAGCCATTATATAACTAGAGAATTTAGCTCTTTATAAGTTATTAAAATTATTATTGTTTAAAAAAGATTTTATTTTTAATAATAATTTCAACTCAAATTCATTGATGGATAATATTAATTTGTAGGAAACTGAATCTTTTCATTTAACCCAATGATATAATTTTTATTACACAATAATAAACTAAAGTTATTCCTAAAATGTTTTGTTTTTATTAAATATAAATTATATGTCTTAGGATTAAGTTTTACGACAGAAAAAACCCCTCTTAACAAAAGAATAAAGAATGTTAATTTTTTTTTTAAAAGTATTACATAATTTTTCGATAATTGATCATTTAATAGAAAGTATTATTTATATGTAGAAATCATGCACGCATTCTCACCTTCTAATCATGATATTAGCAACAAATCTAGAATAACTATATATAAAGTCTTGCTTTATCATTAAAAAGGAATTGAGATAAATAAGCAGAAATTATAAAATAAGATTCTACAAAGTAATACTTTTTTCTTTTTACCTACTATTGATTGCTTCCATTTTTATTTAGAGGGAAATTCTACCAATTAATGAAGATAAGTGATTAGATGGAATAAATAAATTTTTACATGCTTAGTATTCGGGATGATTTTATATATTATCTAGTCGTTTATATATTAGAATCAGAGTAAAGTGTTGGACTAGCATAGCTGTTTTCCAAGCAGCTGGCTCAGGTTAGCTTCCCATTCAACGCATTTGACATGTGAAAGAAGATCTCTGAATCGAAATTCAATTTGTCATTTCTGGTGTCAAATATCATGTAATTTCTGTGACTTTCTAAGTAGATAGCCATTGATTATTTTTGTATTTTATTCGACAGCAATATTTTAAAATCTTTTGCTTTTTTAAAAAAAAATTATAACTGGTATAATTTGTCCAATGCTCTAATTGCAATTCATTGTATTTTAAGCAACAGTGATCAGTTTTTTCACTTCAATAAGTTTAGAATTCAGAAGTTTTCTTTAATCCATAGTTTATTTTGGCCGTATAAATAAGAGCTAAAAAACATATATTAATTCAGATTCACAGTTAGCTATAGTTAGCTTTTGTAAATTTTCTGGGAATTATGCAATTTTTTTTTTTAGAATTATTTTCTAAGATATATCTTTCTAGTAAAAATGTCTTAAAAAGAAATAGGTAATTTCTCTATTTTTTAATTCTCTATTTAAAGAGAACTCAAGTTCAAATGATACTGCAGATGATCTGTGCAATGATAACATGGTGTACTTAAGAGGTGTAAGGTTTCTGGATTAATCTACTTTATCATTTTGGTACTTACATGCCACAAGTCTTACCATGATTATTTTTGTTTCAGCTGACTCTAGAGAATAGAAACGCCATTTAATGTGAAAATTCAATCATAAAAAAATTAATTGGGGTTTTAAACTTATATATTCTTTGGCATTATGGAAGAAAAATTGAAAATATATTTAATTATATAGTACCTTTGAAAGTCATAATTTATTCAAGATAATCAAGTTATGATATTCACTTTAAACTGTCAGGTTTTTACTCATTTTGCAAAAGCATATTACCCAAGAAGTTGATACATCTTTTTTACATATATCACAAAGCAAGACGGTTAAACATTTTAAAATAGAGATTATTACATGGTTTAATTTAAATCAAAGTCTGACTAGTTGGTTATTTTTATCATGTTTAAAGGTATTTTCTTAACTTTTCAATAAAATAATACATTAAATTCATTGAGTTAGCTTATTAAAAAAATTTAAAAGCTAGTGTTGTAAATTACTATTATTGAATATACTTTGACTTTTCAATGGCAATCCCCTATTCTACATTTTATTTATCTGAATGAGAGTTATGTTTTTTGTTTTCAGTGATGAACGTTTATTCATAAAAAAAAAAAGATATAGATACAGTAAGAAAAAGGTTTACAAGGGAGTGATTATAAAATAAATTGAAATGAGAGCTATGTTGTCTGAGGACAGTTTGCATTATGTTTCTAGATATCTAAAACAGGTATAACTTTTAAGTAAGATAAAAAAAGATTTGTTTGTAAGTATGTAATTTCAGGAAAAGCAGAAATTATATAAAATATAAATTATCATTTATAGGAGTAACCAATATAATATTTTTTGTAAATTTTTGGAAATATATTATTATTTGCTGGTCCTAGAGTTTTGTAATTTGTTAATACTTTTTTCCTTATTCTATATTTCAACATTAATGTATATATATATATATATATATATTGTAATATTGTAGACAATGGCAAACTCTGACCATGTCAAATATTACATGTTTCTTAAATGTAAAATGTATTAATTAATAGAGAAATGATAGATTTGATTTTCCAATATGTTTTTTATAATATCAAATATTAATTTATTGAAAAGTTTACATTTCTTAAATGATAATATAATATAATTTGTTAAAAATTGTAAAAGAGAGAAAAAAGTATAAAATCAAATAAAAATTTCTTACTAGTTTTAATAATAAAAAAATGTTTGTTGTGTACTTGGTCTCATGTGGCCGCTTGATGGCATTGTTGCTTGCAAAAATAATGAAATATAATGTTACCAGGCAGTATTTTTAAAAAATTTACGAAACAACATTATTTTCCAATTGGTCAATACATGCACTTGTCTGAGAAAAACAAGCTTTTAGCGTGTAGTGCTGAAATATGTGGAGGGGATCTGATGGTTTTGCTGATCCAAAGGATCAGCCAATATATATGCTAGTCTGAGCAAATCAAGATTATCTTTCCAAAACAACCTACAAACATAGCCATTATATTACTTTCATAGCTGTTCTCCTGAAAATGTGCCTTTTAGTGTGACTTATGTGAAATGGTTCTGGGACATACTCTTTTGCAATTGTTTTCACCTTCCAAGATGTGTAGGAAAACATGGCAATGGGCTTACAATTATTACTATGTAATAGTATGTCAGGTAAGTTGTAAGATCGTTACTTTGAATGCACATTAAAACACTTATGGCCAGTTGAATTCCTTAATCCTCACATTGTATGGTAGCGATCTGTGAAGTATGCACTATTTCCATAGTGATGCAAAGCACATCAGCGAGCCATAGCATTTGTGTGCAATGCCATCTAGGCCTGATAATGGCTTAATATGAACAGAACTGTTCTATAGGCTGTAACTTGGACCACACAAATGGCATATTTTTGTGCTTTTGCAGAGAAACAATGCCATCAAGCAGCAACATTGGACCAAGTACACATCTACCAAAAAAAAAACTAATGGGATAATTTTTTTTTCTCTTTAGTAAATTATTGAAAAGTCTTAATTTAACTTTTAAAAATTAATAAGTAATGTTTTATTAGAGAAGAAAAAATAAGAACTTGAACATTTTTATTAACTTTTGGTTTAATTAATTAAAGTTTTTTTTTTTTATCTCTCACCAAAACAAAAGGCAATATTTTTAGGCAATGATAATTAAAAGATTATTTTAATTTTGGCATAAGAGAAAAACAAGTGCAATGATTTTTTTTAAATAAAAAAGAGGGAAATGAACTAAACAATATTTTTGTTAAATATAGACCCAATTGGTCAGTGTTTAATTTTGTATTATAACAGGGCTGGGTTCAAACCCTGTTCTAAAGTAAGGTAGTATATGGACACACATATATATTTAATCACAATTGATATTAAATTCAATTATTTCTCTTTGCATGTGTGGATGTTTTAAATAGGGAAATAAAAATAGATTAAAACAGAAGAGGGAGGGGGATTATAGGGTTTGTGCTCTTGTATTTTGTTTAAAAGTGCATGGATTTATATTGCTTTGGGTGAATAAGTGTAATAAATTCACTAAAAGAAGAAAAATTACATGGCCAAGTTTTATTTTCAAGATGGAAAACGGAGTACAGAATTGTTAAAAAGATATGTTAAATGTAAGAAAAGAATCAAAAATGTATAGATTGCTATCTTGATAGATAAAAGTTATTTTAATTAAAAGGAAAATGTTAGGAGTAAAAGACAATGAATGATCGAACATGGATTTTCGAGGTGTTGATTAAAATTCTTAAACATCAAGAAAGAAAAGTTGCTAAAAGGTTTTTGCAAACCTAAGAATACCACGTGGTTTCGGTGAAAGAAAAGAAAGAAATAATAAAAAGAAAAAGGAACAATAGTGATTAATTAACGAGTTTTGATAGTTGAACTTTGGCAGACATTCAAGAATTATTAATTCTATTAGCAGGATTGCAAAAATATAAGCTTAAAAATTATATATAATTATCAGCCATGAATAGGCTAGAGTAAGGACCAAAATGGGCCAGGCTCTGCTAGCCATCCTGCGGAGATACTACCGATGTCATCTACAAAGGAACAAAGCCCCTACTAAACCATAAGCAAAATGATCTTCACCAAAAGACACTGATCTTGCATTGAGGAATCGATGGAGAGACATTTATCAAAAAGGCACATATTCACTATGCCGCAATATTGAGCAAACAAATGCCATTCATCTACACCCCCAGGGAGAAAAATCAAGGTAATACAAACAATTCATCTCGTAAATACGAATTTATTTCCAATAAAATAATAAAGCGTAAAGGCTAAAAGAAAGAAAAAAGAAATCTTTGATATATTGCCAAACATAGTTATATGAATGAATAAACTAGATAATGACTTATTTCATTTGTTTTGTATTCTATGATTTATTTGTTTTATTATATTTATGTATCTATGCAGTATATGTGTTTGCATGCATTATATTCAAATATTGGAGCACAAGCCACTAAATAATTATTATGGGATTTTGTTTTTTTACATTAATGATTATTAAATCTTTGTTTTAAGTATGAGTGTGTGCATTCAGTGTTGATTTCTTTAAATTTAGATTGTATCATAGAGATAGAGAGTAGGGGTAAAAACAAAAAAAAAATATACTCAGAGAATCGTTCATGCATTTAGGTGCACATTTGTTTCCCCCATGTCTTTCCCATGGTTAATAACCACCTGCCCTGAGTGAGCTAGCTAGAGTAGGAGCTCTGTCTATAAAAAAATTGATACTCAACCTCTCCCAGCATAATTCTTATTTACTCATAGATAGGATTGGCACTTGGAGTCAATAATTGACATCCATAAATATGCTGGGTGAGCAATAAGAGTACGGTGCAGAATTACTTATATATATATATATATTTGTGTTTTAATTTTACGAAGAGAGAGAAAAAAGAAACTATATGTTTTAAATACTTAAATACTGGCATGTTATTTACATGCATTATTCTCACAGATAGGGTACCCCATTACAGTATGTAGAAGACAAAATATGATTGAGTGGATACAGGATTGTTCAAAAAATAATATTGAGGATAGGGAAAATCAATAGATCTTAGTGTCCTGTGAGTAACAGCCATTCATAATTCAGCTATTGAAGAAAACAGAAACAGAAATTCAACTGTGAATAGCATATAAGTAAAAAAAAAATCTAAAATGAGTTAAAAAACCCATGTGCTAAGTTTTATCTAAAAGCTAAACACTATCCTAACCTAACCACGTAACCTGATCACTAGAAAAATGTAAAGGAGGAGAATACCCCCAGATAAAACATGCCTTGTATTCATCCAAGTGCATGACTGTCTGTCTCTCTCTGTGTTAGTCAGACATGAAAATTAGTAGATTTAAAAATGGATAAATTTATTCTGTGTAAAAGTCTGAAAATATTTTATTGCAAAATTGAGAAATTTAACTATGTACTTACCTTGAAAATGTGTTAGCAGAAAAGCTACATAATGGGAGCTAACAAAAAACCTGAAAATTACAAATAATAAAAATGACTCAAAGGAAAAATGAATCCATGGTGAGAAAAGATATATTAATGCGCACATTATTTCTTCATTTATAGATATTTTTATAGAAACAATAATTGATAATAATAAATAAGTTTATTAACCCTTTTCCCGCCTCTTACGAGACTCCTCGTAGACATCTGACATCACTCTAACTCTGCGAGTTTTTATACGAAAATATTCGTTCAATATGTTTTTAAATAGGTTTTTAAAAGCTCTATAAGATGGTGCCCTCTTCCGAATTCTTTTACAAGTAAAAAATAAAAAAAAACTGCATTTAAAGCTAAACAAAGAAAGAAGCTTATTGGTGATTGGCTCTCAGCCAGTTCTCAGCTGACAAAGTCATTCTGATTGGCTGGAAAAAATAAAGAAACCGCCTGATCAAAGAAAATAAAGATAAACGCTGAGATTTTCATTTCGAATGTGATTTAAGTATTAAAAAAAGGATAATTTGACAAATTAAAAATAATTTTTAAAAAATAAACTAAAAAAACAAAATTATTTTCGAAAAATATCGAAGATTTTTGTAAAAATATTGAAGCTGTAGTAAAAAGAAATATTTACTTTTCTATAACGTAAAAGTCGATCTTTTTGTTTATATTATAGCTTTTATGTTGCCGAAATTGAATATTTTAGAATAAATAAATAGCAATTTATTTTTGAAAGAACTTTCATTCTCTTCATAACCTGAAAAATTAATAATATACTTTTTATAAACGTATCTGAGTTGAATTTAATATTATAGGCGGATATGTTTTAACAATAGGCTTTGTCTTCAGTTTGTGAGTTTGCCAATTAAAAGATTTGATTTTTACCTCATACAACCAATAATATAATTAGCGGTTAAAAGGTTAATTTAACATTTTCATTTGAAACATGTTTTTTCTTTATATTATTATCCCTTCAAAATTATAAAAAGGATTTCTAGAAAATTTAAAATTTCCTTAATTCTGATTGTAACATGTTGTTTCCCAATTTAAGGCATTGAAAAGGAAATATCTCAATGGTAGTAAAAGTTAATTAATTTAATGAATAAAAATAAACTGGTTAATAATATTTTCTATACGAAATTATATTTTTAATAAATGCATTTAAGTTTAAATTATATTATCATGTCTTTTTTAATCTTCTTAATTATTAATCAGTTAGTTTTTTAAATAATTATTTTAAAACATAATGGTGTTAATGTCTTTATTCCTCCACTTATCTGTTTTTTGAATTGGCAGTGTGGGTGACTTGATTTCATAACAGCATAGTGTTTTAGGGATTTGAAAATTATCCCAGTAAAAGTATTCAAATTAAAATAGATTAAGATTATACATTTAATCTTTTCTTATTCATAGTCACAGTTCCTAGAGTATTGTGATTTTGATCAAACTCTAGAGAGCAATAATGATTAAGCTATTTATGTGTGTGAGGTTATGTTTGTTTTTGGATATCAAGAGAGATCTCTGGATGGTGGAAAGATATCACCTTTAAAATTCATTTACTGCACTTAGAAATTAATGTTTAGTGGATCTGTAAATTCATACAGTTTATGGACTGAGCATTGATAATGATTAGTAGGTATCAGGATTCCAGAATTCTTTTTTATTATGGGTGATAGATTAGCACTCAGGTATGAACATTCAGATGATTGTGTTATATTTTGTCCCAAGTTTGGCAGTGTTTAGATAATTAATCTGTTTATAATGTACCTCTTTTAGATCCAGTCATTATAGTTGACTGTTTATTGTTGATAATTTAAGTTTATGTATACTTCTGGATAATTTGTAGTTTATAATTTATTATTAATATAACTACTTATTTTTATTCTGTGCTAATTTCATTGACCTTTTAAATTTATTCTATATTTTTTATGGAGATGATGATGAGTTATATCTGCCCATATTGAACCTATGTTGTATCTTTTCATCATACCATTACAATATATATATATATAATATACAAATCAATATATATATATCAAAATACAGTATTTTGATATATATATTGATTTGTATATTACATATATTGTGAAATGAATACAGATATCAAACTTTATTTATTATATATATATATTATAACGATCGAAATGAAAGTGAAGATCGAATCTAACCGCAAAAACAATATCGGCAACTACCAGGGCGCCATCTAGGCATTTGAGCCTAGAAAAATTTATAAAGTAGGCAGATACGCGCTGTTAAGATTCCACTTTATTTAAATATTCCGATCGTTAGCCCAAGTCACTAGCTCATCGGAGACGCAGAGATAAAAATCTATAAATTTTATATCTTAAATATAAAAGAATAAAAGCCACTGCCAGAAATTAACACATAAAAATATTTATTTACGCACATATAAAATAATATTTAAATTTTGAGGAATAAATTTAACGTTTATATTTTTATATTGATCTTTAATTCTAAATTTAAGTAGATTGCAAATAATGAGTTTACTATTTATTTAGCTAGTCAAGTATGAATAGACTACATAGATCTGCATTTGAAAAGAAAATATTCTTCCCTGATTTAACCTTAGGCCACAAATTTCGCAACCAAACTGGCGCCAATCCATCTGATACATTCATGTATTCAATGTAGCATGATACGACAACACAAAATACTATACTGTCAGGAAAGTACATCTGAACAATAAGTAGAAATAGAGAAGACATTGACTCTCCACCAACAGGAATGTGACATCTGTTGGCAAGTAGAACAATAAACAAAAAACTCCATAGGAATGGACTGCGGTCTTCTGCCGACTTACAAACCCATCCACAGGCAAACAGAGGGTGTGTGGCGTATATCTATAATCCTGCCCGTAGCGGACCTCATACTACATCTACTAATTACACAAATATATCCAATCCATTGAACCAATTCAACTACGAAATGAATAACCTAAGATTACCCTCCCTTAATATAACTTTACAAAACTATATAGCCATTCACGCCCGACTTAAATTTAACATTTAAATACGTTCGCACAAATGCATTTTATAAAATTTGTTTTAAAATGTTGAGTACAGATCAGCTGCACAGATTCCACGGTCAAAACATTCCAAATTAAACACAACCGATCAAAATACAAAATCATCGATAAACGTCACTTGCATAGGGAATATACAAATCCCATTAGCATTCATTGTAAGATGCTTGCAGTGATATCATTGACATATATTCTAATCGAATGTGAAAACCACAACATTATCAACCGCTAACGAATCTATGCAACGTCTATACCCAACCTAAATTTCATCATTTAAAATTTAAACAATAAACAATTTATACAATAAGAAAAAAAAAAATGGAAATGATTTTTATCAATCGGAAAACATATAGAATTAAACATTATTAATTTGATTTTAAACTTAAAAGTCAGATAGAAGTTCATAAACTTGAACGAAAGTTCTTAGTTATTTTTAAATTTAGAGTTCATGTCAATATAGCTTACAGTAGAAGAGTCCCGGTTCCCGTTGGCAATTCCCATGGCGTCTCCATTGGAAGAAAATGTTCTGGAGGTAGCATTAGCTGGTTCCATTATGGTATCACAGTCTTTTCATTTTATTTTTTTTTAAAACAAACAAAAAAAAATGAGAGAGAACGGCAAGTGCATCTTACCGTTGTCATCAAATCAAGTTGGAAAAACTGACTGGAACTCAATATTTTTTCTTTTTATAGTCCTCCTATGGATTCCATGAACAAAAACGTCACTGTTCTGTTTTTTCGTTATGGTCTGGGCCTTTATTTGCTTCCATTGGTCAAGCTAAAATCTCTTTCTTCTCTTATCTAACTTTTCATCTGACTTTTTAATTACACAGCTTTTAGATAATTAATAAACAATCATTTCCATTTACAGATTACAGGAATTAATTAATACCTGTTTTTATTTTAACTTACGTTATTTTTTTATTAAAATATTTTTATATTTCAATCTTGTATTTTTTTTTATTAAAAAAAATACGTTCAAATACTTTTTTTTTTTGTTTATGAAAAAAATATTTTTAAAGTTTAGCATCTGTGCGAATATATATATATATGTTTAACAAACATTTTAATTTTAGCGTTTAGTTTTTTCCTTTTATTTGCGAACTTTTAAGTTTTTATTTTAAATTAATGTAACGACATATTTATATATCGTTACAATATATATACATATTGTAATGGTCTAGTTTGTACATTTGTGTAACAGACCCTAGAATCCAGGCAAAGAGATCAAAGCTGACTAAAATGAGATGGTAAGATCTTGAGACTGACTATACCTCAACTCATTCACCTGTGTTTCAAGAATCAACACCCTACAGATGACACCCTTGAAAGTACCTTCATATATCACTTTATTCACAGTCGACATAGATCAGGGAGAAACAATAAGACTCTGATAAATAAAAGAAAGGCTCTTAAATTGACTAAATATATTAAAGTACATCAAAGAACTAATATCTGTTGGCTATAAATATAGACACATAACTAAAAGAATAACACAGTTCCAAGCAAAAATAAATCAGCAAGGCAGAATCAGAGATAATAAATCACGAATAACTATAGCATATATACCTAATATTGCCAAACATTTAGCTAAAACACTATCTAAAGAATTTATTATTCATTTCCACACTCCAGCCAACAGCAATAGACTAATAAACAATTCAAAAGATAAACTTGATCCCAAATCAACATCTCAAGTGGTGTATCAAATACAATACCCTCAGGCTGGATGCAGAGCCTCATATTATGGGGAAACAAAAACTACCATTACAAACAGAGCATCCCAGCACATATATATATATGTATAAAAGGGCACTGAATAACAAGGAATCTACATCAGCATTCTTGGAACATGAAAAAACTACTGGACACAGATTTGAACCCACCAACCCCAGAATAGTGTGCAAAGAGAGAAATGACCATAGGCGCAAAATAAAGGAGGCATATTTCATAAATAATGACACCCAATCAATTATAGAAAAGACACCTGTTTCACCATTTCAAAAAGATGGACAAACTAATTCAAATAATATTTAAATAAAATAGTGAAATATCTAACTAATTAACATAAATTTGAATACTCCCCCTCATCACTATCAACCACATGCAGCTATGAGTATGAAGCCATGGAGCTTTGAAAGTGCTAAGCTTTAAATAAATTATTAATAAATATAACTTCTTTAACAAGCGTTAAAAGTGCATAATTATTGATATTATATATAATTAATTGAAATATGATCATTAATGCATAGCTCTTCATGCATATATATATATATATTATAAATAATAATTAGAGTTGGACTGAATTGGATCAATAATGAGATTGAGAATGAAATATACTAAATTAATTATACATTTATTTACGAATAAACAAAAATAAAATATAACTACATAACTTCAGTGTAGAATGCACACAGGTATTTAGAATAGATAGAGATAACAGATTCTCTTCTACAGGTTAATTATAAACATATTTATACAATTATTAATGCTTTATAAAAGATGAGTTTTATCAAACTCTTATCTTAGGAATCTAATGACAGTAAATAATCACTACATATGTCTATAGAAAACTGTGTTACTTAAAATAAAAAATATGTCTATAGAAAACTATGCCAATTCTTATTTAAATTGTGGCTGTGAATTATAATTATACTAAGCCTTGATTAAAACTAACAATTTATTTACTATTACACATATTTATATTAAAAGACAAGCGTATAAATCAACTCAATAACTTTAGATTGAACCTGGCTTTCAAAAATATTTCAGATCAATGCTGAATGACATATTAAGAAGGTAGAATTGGCTGCACTAGATTTCACCAATGTCCTATGGCACAGAAAAATAACAATAAGAAAAGTTGCTCTGCAGATGGATGAAGGAATCAAAGGGTTTCTGCGACAAATGCCGGGACCCTGGGACCGATCATCATGCTGCGTGAGAAAGGAACATTGCATTCAAAAGTGATGGGGACTTACATGCTAACCTAGACTTAAACTCAGGTTTTGTTACTGCACTACCCTATGAGAGGAAGATGTGCTAGATTAACCGTGGTTCCATCTTAAAGATATAAACATACATAGCAGCAAAACAGAAAATATTTAATTAAAGAAATCAATCACATCCGCCAAGAGTATTATAAATTTAATGTTATGAAGTACAAGGACAATAGCTTATCAGCTCTATCAATAGAAGCCAACTTTTGTGTAGCTTATAAAATACATGCTACTAGTGGGAATTATTATAATATTCTTACTTTGCCCTGTTCGATCTACTGATGCTATTATAACATAATTAATAATTAATATTTTAAGGAGGAAAAGTATATTTGAAGGGAATTAAGAAAGAAGTTAACTAGCAAATATACTTCAAAATGTTTTTCAAGAGTAGTCTAATTATTATTACATATAATTTTAAACTTATGAAAATTTAGATCAGCGCAAGCCACTTGATAAAATTAAATCATTCAATAATTAACAATAATAAGATAATAATAATAATGAGCACAGAGCAAATCATTATTATTTATAAAATAGGATTTCAAAACAGTGCACAGAGAAATAATGCTAGGAAATAATTTAAGCGAAGATATCAAAATATTATCTTTGGTACTAATTGGTATGCTAGACCAGATGGCTAGTGGCATTGTATCTCTGCTAAAAACCCAGAAATATGCCATTTCATGGCCCAACATTTATGTGCTTTTGCAGAGAAACTTATGACCTATAGAACAGTACTGTTCATATTAGCCACTGCAGGCATATATGGCATTGCACACCAATATTACGGGCCCCGATAATGTGCTTTGTGATACTATGCAAATACAAAAACTTAACAGATCGCTATCATATGATGTGATGTTGAAGGGAATTCAAGTGGCCATAACTGTTGTAATATGCATTCTAATTAAAGATCTTACCCTGTATCCGATGTACTATTTGATACTAATAATTGTAAGACTGTTGCCATGCTTCCCTGCAAATTTTGGAAGATGGAGAAAATTGCAAAAGCTATGGCCAAGCACCTTTTCTCAGAACTCACATGAATAGCCATGTAAATTACAAGACAAATAAAATGTCTGAGGTTGCATGTAGTTTTGGAAATTGTTTGATCAGTGATGACAAATTATTTGTTAACCCCTCCTCCCAAAAAAAACATTAAAATAAGATTATAACTGTTGACTTTTTCAACTTTGGTTTTTTGTTTTTATTTTAAAAAATATGGCAACTTTTTTTGTTTTGTTTGACTATACAGCGATTTTTGTTTTGGCTTTATTTGTATACCGCTGCTATACTAAAACTTTTATTTTTAAAACCAATTTTTATTAACCTTTTTAAAAAATAAAAACAATAATAAGTTTTGTCGCTATCTTAAAGTAAGATCAAAACTTTAGACTTTTTCAACTTTTGTTTTTTTTAAAAAAAGTTTTTCAAATATGGCGGTGACTATACGGCGATTTATGTTTTGGCTTGATTTGTGTTATGCAATGTTTTTAATTTGGCCATTTTTGAAAATGAAAATGTACAAATATTTGAATCAAATCTTGTATTGTAAATTATTTACAAGAATATTGGTAAAAAAAAGGTCATATCAAATGTCAAAATATGTCAAAGAATGATTAAAAAAGTTGTATCAAATGTCCAAATCTTTTTTAAAAAGGTGGAGAAAATGTCAAAATATTTTTTAAAACGGCAGAGAAAATGTAAAAATATTTTAAAATAAAAAGTTGGACATATTGGGCAAAAAAATATATATTTTAATAAAAGTCAGAGAAAATGTAAAAATAATTTAATTAAAAATAGTCAGGCTTAGATCGATATAATTGTGTGTTTTTAGCAGAGAAACAATGCCACCAAGTGGTTAGCCTAGTGTACCAATTAGTACCTTATCTTCTTTAATTAAACTGTATAAAATTAACTGCTCGCTGTTTTGAAGCATTTGGCATAGAATAAAAAATAAATATTTAAATTAAATAATCAAAATTAGAAATATAGACATACCACAGTGATATAATTTAAATTAGGTTAACTATGAGAAATATTTCTTAATAAAATGAAATTACAAACTGAGCAGGTAGGTCATTTATTAGATTTTAAAACATTTTAATTTAAGGAAAATTGAATTCATTATTATTTAACAATACAGATTTGACATTCAATTACATATTTTAAATAGTTTAATGACTCCTAGCAAGCTAGAGTTATGATTTAAGAAATTTAAATAGGAATTACACAGTGCTCTGTGGATTTTTAGATTATTTACTGATTATTGTGTAGCTGGAGCATAGGTTCTTGGGCTGCGGACATGGTGAGCTTTTATGGGCAGCTGTGACATCTTCATTTATCTGAAATAAAGATTAGTGAGCTGCAGATTTTGGTGAGCTTTTCTGGGCAGCAGCATCTTCTTTATTTATTTAGTTAGGTTTTTGGCTCTTCTTAAGTAATGACCTGGTTGTTATGGCATCAGATGGAAATAAAACCCCCATTCTTCTCATGGAGAAAACAACATAAATTGCCTTTCTAGCCTGTCATTTTCAAGTTCAAATATGCATAGACTTCGGTGGCCATTGCTATTGAAAAATGGAGTCCTATCTCTTTTGAGGCTTAAAACATAGCTTATTTATATGTTTCACCTTAACAGCTTTTGGAATTTACTTTGCCTCAGGACTCATTAAATCTCTAAGATTTAATTAAAATATTATAAAATTTTATCTAATTCAGATTTGAAATCTTAGATAAATTCTCGAATGTTAGAACCCTTCCCTAGGTTATTACATATTAAGATTTCTCATTGCAAGCAATTTCTATTTTAGATTTTAAAATAACTTTTAATCTTATCTGATGCAGTTTTAATTAGCAAGATTTTAAACTAATTTTTACTTTTATCTAATGCAGGTGTGGTCGTTAATTTCATTCTTGTTTACAAACAAAAATCTGTTTTTAAATGAGAACCAAAACTTTTATTTTTAATTATACATAAAACAATCTTTTAACATTTTGTTTTTAAAGAAAACTCTTTTTTTTAAACATACTTTTTTTATCTTTTAAAATAAAACCTTTTTTTTTAAAATATATTTTCAAGAAAACTTTTGCTTTGAAATATATAAAATAAGAAAATCCGTTAACAGAGTTTTAAAGAAAACTCTTAACACATTTTTACTTATGCTTCCCCCATATATATTATAATATGGGTAAGATTATCTATCCACATAAGAATTTACAATAATAACAACAAAATAAATAATTTAACTTCTAACTTTAATACTATAATAAACATTTTTATAAATATTATTGTGAACTTTGTATGCTATAATTTTACTAATCCTATATAATTATAGCATTCTTTCATATGTAAATAAATAATGCCATTTAGACAGCCATGACAAATTTTAAAGCTTAATTTAAGTTTTCAAATACATTAAATAGGTTTAAAACTAGCCCAGATGAGTAGGTAATCAGATTGATGGTGAAATAGTAAGGGATTGGGAAGGTTACCGTTTCAAGATATATATATATTCATTGTCTTTTTAGTTTGTGCTTCATCACAATTGAACTATTATATCTGCATTTCTTATTAAAATTTATTGTTTATTAAATCTAAACATTTTATATTTATAGACTTCTATTTCTTTAAGTAAATGTAGAAAAGTGCTATGTATTAAAAAGAGATTTATATATTGCTTTTATTGATTCAATTAAACTATTAAGTGTTACTTAAAATTAGGTAGTTATCTGCCAAAATTTATTTTTCTTTTACAGCTACTAAACTAAAAAATTGAATTCCAGAAGATTTAAAAATGTAAGGCACTTCATTTAAAGGGTGGTGTTAATTAGAGATGAGTACATTTCTATTTTTTTTCCATTTTCACAGAAATGATCATTATAATAGGATATAGATGTATTGATAAAAATCACAGTGATTAGGAATTTTAATTTTAACCAATTGAAAACAAAAACAAAAACTACATTTTCTTTACAACTAGATTTTCTATATGATAAAGAATGTTGCACTTTGTTCAATTTAAAAGTGTATTTTACAGAATGATCTTAATATTTTTAGTTTAACACACACACAAAAATTGGGCTTAACAATCAACATTCAAAAACTCAGTGCTTGGTCAGCCAGTTGGGGGAAAATGTTTATAACATTTGGTTCTGATGATTATTGTTTTGGTTATAAGATTAGTTTTTGTTTTTAAGTAGACTTAGATGTTGAGATACAGCATAGATTCCAATGTGCAACAGCTGCATTTAACAAAAAATATAAAACATTCCATCCTAATGATATAACTATTTCAATTAATTTAATTGAATATAGAATTAGTATGTACTGATATATATATATATGAGGTATCTACCTATATACTTTACATTTTATGTTTACTTGATTTTTTAAAATATTTTGTTGATTCAATACTGGAATAAATAATTGATATGTTTAAAATTCAGCATACTCTTATTTGAAAAAATGATTTTTCATCAAACTATATAATATTGACTTACAAATTAATTTATAAATTAAATGTATAATTTAAAAACTACTTTTAATTGACAGGTTTGTTTCAAATACTTAGTATTATTTGTCTTTTCAACATCTTATTTGGTTTTGGAAAAGTTAGGGTGAATAGCTAAATATTTCTTTTTATTTTGAACTATCTAATATTGTCTTACAAATTAATTTATAAATTAGATGTATAATTTCAAACCTGCTATTGCTTGTAATTGATAGGTTTGTTTGGAATTTTTGTTATTATTTGTCTTTGAATTTTTTTAATTTCCTCTTTGGTTCTGAAAAAGTGTGACAAAAATGAGGTCGATTGTCATCCACTTTTATGAAAACAATACTAAAGTCAGAATAAAGGTCAGCTATAAATTTCTTATTTTTCATGTAAGAAATTCCATCTTTTTTTCTTTATTCAATACAAATTGCTATAAAGTAAGTGAAACAATCAAAATACAAATAACCACTTCATAACAACAAATAAAAAGAAAGTTAAAAATGAAAATTATTTATTTTACTTACCACCAACAAACTGAATGCATGTTGTGAAGAAAGGTTAGAAAGAAGTCTGATTCATCAATATTTTTGAGAGATTTTTTAGCTTATGTGATCCAGATGAAAATGCAATAGTTCAGGGGACATGCCTCTCATCTTCTTGAGAATTTTGAATTTACCTTCAACTCATGAATATTTAATTGTCTGTCTGTTTACTCCAATCATTCGACTAACATAATGCTTTTGATAATTGACATTCAAATGCCTAAATCCCCACAATGAGGTTGCTGTAGCTGGTCATTTGTCTGAATACATAACTATACCAGACTCACATTCTCTCTTGATAATGGAGAAAGAGTTGACCTGTCTCAGCATGCAGCATGGAAGTAATGACTATCAGACTCTACTTTCAATCCAGACACCCAGTGTATACAAGTCAGCAAGTTAACAACTTTCTTAGAATAAAATGGCTAGTGTTCTAAATTCACAAGGTCCAAATGAAAAACACAAATATTTTTTTATATTTTTACAATTAATTTAAAAAAAATTATCAAAAGAAAAACACATTAGAAATAAACATCACAAGTTTTATATATATATAAACATTGTAAAAACATTAATGAAAAACATAAAGTTTATATAAGATTAATTTCTAAATAGTAAAAACATATTTACTGAAACAGCATAAATGTTTCAGTTATACATTTTATTTTATGTTCTATTTTTTAAATATTTAAATATATATATTACTCTGAGTCTTAAAATTTATTGATTAGTTATTCCAGTATTATTCAAGTAAATGTACAATGGAATGTAAGTACTGTACTATATCAGTATCGAGTTAGTAGTCTTCCAAATATATTGTATGGAAGTGAGACATGAATTCACAATTAATATAAATAATATTCACTGGAAAAATTTCATTTGCCAAGATTCCAATAATATTAAAAAAATATGAAGGCATTATCGTAAAAACAATTTCTGTTTTTCAGTTTACTAAATGGGCTAATATTGGATCTACAAATGTAAGGATATGGAAAGCTGATAAAAAGTATCAGACTTCTTAAAAAACTATTTTCTGATAAACTTGAATATGAATTTTTGTAACTGAAAATTCACCATTTATGTTACAAAGATTAGTTAAATATAAATGATCTAAAATGAGAAGATAGCTGACAACAAAGTACAAGGGAGAGCTATAATTAATAAATATAGTAATATTTTATTACAAGGAAAGTTTGCTGCAGAATTTTTCTGCTGCAGAATTGCTTAAATGATAATATCACAGCAAAATCTTCTTTAACTTTCTGCCCTCTTTTTGTCTCTCTATCTCGTTCCTGGAGAGAGAAAGGAGCTTATTTTTTATGCCTGCCAACTAATTATGAAATATATTATCGAATAATATTTTAGACAATAGTTATAATTCCAACATCTGCTTATATATATATATATTGTAACGGGCATATATACCGCTGTTACATTATTTTTTTTATTATTAAACAGGAAAAAATAAAAGTTCGCAAATAAAAACTTTTTTTAAAAATTAAAAATTGAAAATTAAAAAATCATCTAAACTCTAATATATATAAAATCGCACAGATGAGAAATTAAAAAAAGAAACTTTATTAAAAAAAAAAGAAAAAGTTTTAAAACTAAATTTTTAAGAAAAAGACTTAAAAGATTTAAAGATAAAAAAATTAATAAATGTTTTTGAAAAATGGAAATGATTATTTTAATTAGTCCAAATGAACTAGCCCTTGGGCATTTAAATGTATAAGCAATGGTCAGATAGGAAAACAATAGAAACTAATGGCAAATAAAAAGAAATCCCTTAGGAATCGGACCTCAATGAAAGGGTTTTCATCATCATGATGTAATGTTGAATTAATCCACAAAATTAATATAAAAGGGAAGGTTTGGAAATAAGATATAAAATTATTATTAAGAGAGGACAGATATGTGTTAAGTCGGAGAGGGTTGGAGGAGAAGGGATTGAAAGACGCACTTTCAATTCCTTCAGTTGTTTAAAAAAAATGAAACATCGTTTTCCGATATTGTGGACCACAGGACATCAAGGTCCGGAAGAATACCATCAACCATAAAGAACCAACAGTTAACTGCACACTGATCTCCTTATGACTTTGTGGGATTTAACACCTTCTATTACAAGAAATCAGAGACTACGGACATTTTTCAAAACAGTAAGAAATATATAATTAATGATCATTTCTAAACAAAAAGAACTCTAAATGCTAAACTTTTCAATATTTTAAATAGAAGAATTTCCTATCTGACTAAATTAGTTATAATTTTATTTGACATATTTCTTTTGTAAAATCATTTCCATTTTTTTTTTGTTCTTTAAGTTTTTATTATGATTTCTGTTTTTCGTTAAACTAAATTATATAAATGTTAAATTTAAGTCGGGTGTCAATGGCTATATAGATTTGTGGAGTTTTATTAGGGGAGGGAAATCTTAGGTTATTCGTTTCGTAGTTGAATTAGGTCAATGGATTGGATATATTGGTGTAATTAGTAGATGTAGTACAGGGTTCGCTATGGGCAGAATCACTAGTATACGCTGCACACACCCTTTTGCCTATGGATGGGATTGTAAGTCGGCAAAAAGGACCGCAGTCCCTTCCTATGGAGTTTTTTTTATTGCTCTTCTTGTCAGATAGATGTAGTATTCCTATCTGGACGAGGGTCAATTTCTTCTCTTAACCTATATTTGTGCTGTCGTATTCATATTACATTGAATGCATCGATATATCAGATGGATTGACGTTGGTTTAACTGCGAACTTTTGGCCTAACGTTAAATAAGGGATAAAATATTTTCTTTTCAAATGCAATCTATGTAGTCTATTCATACTCAACACTCTAAATGCATTAAATTTAAGTTGAGTATAGACGCTTGCATGGATTCGTTATCAGTTAATTATGTTTTTGGTTTTCATATTTGATCAAAATATATAGACATTCGGTAAATAATGATACCTTACGGTGAGTATCTAAAATGTATTTATTCGGATGTCTTTTAAGTTATTGGTGTCAATGCGGCATCTTATGATGAATGCCATTGGGTTTCTTATAAATTTCCCTCTGCAATTCCATCAATGACTTTATATTTTGATCGTTTATGTTTATTTTGAAATGTTTTTAACCGTATAATCTATGTAACCGATCTATACTCAACATTATAATACAAACTTTTATAAATCCATCTGTGCAAACTTATAAAAATTAAAATGTAAATTAAAATCTAAAATCAAAGTTCAAAATGTAAGTTAAATTTTAAAATGTAAAACTGATACTAAAATAATTTTAAATCTTATATATGTTTAAATAAATGTTTGTGTGTTATTTCTGGCAGTGGTTTCCTTTATTTTGAAAATGTTTTTGGATAAGAATTATTTTATTATCTCTGCTGTTCCACTGAGCTGGTGACATTGGGCTAATGGTCGGAATCAAAATATATAAAATAAAATAAATTTTTTTTTTTTAAAACTTACGTATCTGCCTACTATATAAATTTTCTAGGTTGAAATGCCTAGTGGCGCCCTGTAGTGCAGATATGTTAAGACTCCTTTTTATCCGATCGTTATAATATATACATATATATTTCTTTCCTATCAGTTCTATACATATCATATCTTTTCTAACTTGTCCAAAAATATTGACTTGTACTTCTATAGAAAAAGTCATGAAAGATGACTATCAAGAATTATTCTATATATTTGTGGACTTGGTTCTGCTAACTCTCAGTTTATATAATAGGAATAACAACAACAACGATATTAATAATTCAATTTTATTTAGCATAGATTAATAACCATTCAGTTGTAATAAAAATAGGATTAACTTACATTTATGAAAACATATAATATCAACTATGTTCTTTATTACTTTTTACAATGTTTTTTTACAACTCACTATTGACAGTTTCAATTGCCCCAACAGTCTTCTTCAGAACTATAACAAACACAGTACAAATACATGCATACAAATATACATGAACATATAATTTTACATTTTATATTTATACATATATTCTATCTTATATCATTATTTATATACCCACATATATCTGGGTATATAAATATTTGTGTATTTAAATAATGATATGGTAGAATATATGTATATATAAAAAATGTAAAATTATATGTTCATGTATATTTGTATTCACGTATTTGTATTGTTTTTGTTATAGTTTTGAAGAAGATTGCAATCGAAACTGTCAATAGTGGGTTGTAAAAAAGCATTGTAAAAAGTAATAAAGAACATAGATGATATTAATATTATATGGATTTGTCAATGCAATAAGAAATATAAAGTTATTTATGAAAGCAATTCTATAGTATTTACCAATTTTGTAAAAAAAATTATACAAAATAGTCATCTAACTAAGTGAAAATTTTATACCAATCATGATTTTATTATTTAATATTCATTAAACTATTTTCAGTTACAAACTGTGAAATATTTATTTTATTTAAAAATTTTTTTTTTTAAAAAATCGTTCAGTATGGCCTGGGCATGGGCAATATTCTTGATGGAGATTTTAAATGTGTTCTCTTGCCGCACTTATCAATAAAAGCTTGTTAGAGCTATTGGTATGATCCCTGTATTATAAATTTGTAATACAAGCTTAAAAAGCAAAGTTACGTGATATGAGACTTGCTTTACTGATTATTTATATATATAATAATTTTCTGAATAATCTAATTATGTATGCATCATTCTATCTAAGAAATGTTTTAGTTTCGTTTTGCAGCCTATCCTTAAAGGGTTTTATATATGAGTTCTAAATAAAAAAGCAAGAAATATTATTTGGAATAAATATTATATGAAATAATTGTTATTATTTTTAACCCAAATTCGATCCCAGGAATCCTACTGAATTTAGAAGAGTTTTGTTAATATATGAAAAATAGATTATTATTATTATTACTAAACCAGATTCTAGTGTTTTTTAATCTATCTTTGCTGATTCTTTAAGATAAACCAAGAATATATACTACAATCTTTATCTTTTAATTATAAATAAATATTATTTATATGAATATTTTCTTTTATTCAGAAAGCTTGGCTTGAAAAGACTAAAAGAAAATGATTAAAACAAATTTGTAATTAAATTGTCCGAAATATATATAGCGAATATACATATGTGAACTTATTTTATTTAGTTATACTTTCTATCAGTCTCATTATATATATATGCGGATGTGTGTGCGTAGCGTTTTCTGGCATTTAAAATAAAAATCCAACTTGACTAAGTCTGTCAGTTAACTTTATTGAAATTACTTTTGAAATATTTTTGTTATTTGCTGTTAAAACTTAATAACAATTTTTACATGAAGTTTCCGTTTGGAAATATTTTGAAAATTGCGCAAATTATATTCTTATGGTTACAAACAGTGAGATTCTGATGACGAGTACTTGGGAGTGCTATTAAAAGGAATAATAACTGCGGCGTAACCATTTGGCGGTAATGATTCTTGTCACTCAAATTTTTTTTCCAAAAATGCACGCTAGTATCACATAGCGGGCTAAGTTCCTAATACAGAGCAGTATTTATATTATCTACCGCTCAGTAGGGGGCGCCCACCTGCAACACATGTCACCGCGGATTAATATTCACTTTTAAAGCGCGATATTTCTTAAATTGTAAGAATGACATAAAAAAAAAACCTAAAAATATTTCTAATACTTTTTAAAAAGGCAAATATTCATTCACCTTATTATTTATCAATTGATTCATAACTTTAAACTTATTTTTTATTCTCTTGTTTTGCTCATTATTTTATTTTTTCTTTTAGTTTATATCTCACATGTATATATTATTTATGTGCTTTTATTGGTTATTTTTCAAGTTATTGAGAATTTTTGGTATATTTATTTATACTATATAAATTATTTCATGAACGTATTTTTCTATAAAAGCATTGGTTCATGCTCTGTTTGCTTACGAATTAGATAATATTTATATAAATGAATAAGCTTCAATTATTTATTAATTTACTAACTTACTTGATTCATTATTTTTTTTATTAATTCAGGAGCTATTTATTAACTATTTTCATAAATTTCATTTAATATTAGAATATTTTATAATAATTCAGCATTGATTTTTTAATTTTTTTTCTATTTATCATTTAATATTTATCTATTATTATTTCTATTTGTTCAATTATCTATTATTAAACCATTTTTTTTTA
Organism: Epiperipatus broadwayi; assembly: GCA_028023455.1. NCBI lineage: Eukaryota > Metazoa > Onychophora > Udeonychophora > Euonychophora > Peripatidae > Epiperipatus > Epiperipatus broadwayi. The sequence goes on from JAQFVV010012696.1 coordinate 561,091, forward strand.
AAAATTATTTGACCTTTTAGTCTTATTATTATAGGTTATTGGGTTATAACAAAACTGTCTGATGTATATACTCACTTTAAGAGATCTGCATTTATTGTTTGTTTTATTGATATTTTACTATCTGCTTTGTCATTATTGATTATAACTTTGTTAGATTATATAGCAAAAATAGCAGTATATAAAAAAAACATCTAGAAGTAGATTGGTTTAAACCGTTTCTAAATTAGTATGTTATTAATTAAAAAAGATTGATAACATCTATTTCAAATATTTTATTCAAGCTACTTGAATGGCTAGTAATATACAGATGGAAGCTACTAGATTATAATAAGGTACTTTGGTATTATTCCTGCCATGACATATTATATTCATACCTAAAAGTTTATATATTTGTGTGCATTTTTTTTTGCTATAACTTTATATCTATGCTTTTTTTTTTTTTTTAAAAAAATTAAAATATAACACCAAATTTACAGCTAAAACTTTATTACAGTTCCCTATTTAAAAAAAAAAAAAAAACATTTCAGAGTTCTTTTTCATATTTCTCCTTTTTCCATAATGAATATATATCTCCATCATTAGAAATAAAGATTTTTTTTTTTTACATTTGAAGTTTGTTATTACACATGCTGGGTCTTTCTGCCAGCACAAAGTGCTGTAGTATGCCAGGAGGGGAAAGGATGGCTTTGACTACACAAAGAGTCATACTAAAAAGGCATAACTCACAAGTACCTATTTTATTTAGTATCATAATGTCTTTTGCCATAAAGAATATATGTCTCCATTACATTTTTTAGATTTGAACTTTTATATTACATGTGGTATGACATATTACTCCCAGTGACATATTATTCTAAGTTTGCAATATATGTTTAAAATAACACCTCCATGGGATCTGCAGACAAATTTTATCAATTAAGTATGTCTGCACATTCCTTGGAGGCATTATTTTAAACATATCACAAACTTAAAATAATATCTCACCAGAGTAATACACCATAGCAGGAATAATACCAAAATACCACCAAAACTTAAGTATAGTTTTATTATCACTCTTTATTTTTGATTGTCAGTACTTCTCTATATTTAACTATGGTAGGTCAATACAGTTCAACTTCATTTAGTAAGTGTTATATGTAACATTTTATGTAATATTCTAGTCATGTCTCATTTTCATAGCAACACTTATATAATGCTAAATTATTTTACTTAATGTCATTCAGGTTTGGTGTAGCATTAGAATAGATGACTCTGATGCTCATGGTCCATGGATTACGACCCAATTTTTAGTCACTTTGCTGTTTGAACTTCTTATAAAGTATCAACTTCATTTTGGATTTAGAAAATTTTGGGAAATGTATGATGTCATCCAAATACAAATGTAATTATATCAGTGAAATAAAAAAGATGCTTAAACATAATATATTGACACAACTTAAACATAATTTATTAATAAATATTCTGATAAAAAATTAATTAATGAAAAGAATAAAATAAATGAATTTAATAATTATATTTACTTGTCTATAAAAAATTTTTAGTAGTAAAAATTATAATACAGTGTTATATTGTAATAAAAGTTGTGCCAAGTTTTGTATATTATAAAGATGATGGCTGAATGAGAAATGCATAAAAATTTATTTAATTTAAATTAGAGCTACATACATATTTTGGGATTAATGTGGCAAAATGTTATGATAAAAGTTAATGATTCTTTGTATACATTAATCAAAAGTTAGTGTAAATCATAACAAATGATTGCTTCATAATTCTTTTCTGTTTACATTTTAAAGATAAATGTATTACATTAAAATCACAAACTTTTTGTTTTATATTTTGTTTAGAGTTGATAAAAAAATGAATAAACTGTCACGACTTTTTAATAATTCAACTTTATCATAAATTCAATCTGTATTCTGAAAATATATTTCTAACCTAAAATAGCAAAGCTTGTTAAGAGCTTATTTGTGAGCTCTTTATTTAACATTTGTAATACAAGATTGTTTAAATTAGGTCATGTGACATCTGACTTGATTTCTTTGTAAAATAGACTTGTACAACTTAAACTGTTGCCCCATTATTTTATTTCGTTGAAAACAAATTTTTAATATAAAATCAGCATTGCCTTGATTTTATCTGTTATATATAATTGCAAATATCTATATATTCATACATCAGATTTTTACATTATTGAGTGATAAAAACATCATATTAAAAATTGAAGATTTTTTTCCGGTTTATTAAAAATTGTTGAAATAAAAAAATGACTGCTTCACATTTTTTTTCCTGTTTATATTTTGCTATAGAATTGCAGACTTTTATAAATATTTCATAAATAATAACCAATGAATAAATTGTTAAACGTTTTTATTAATTCAACTTTTTCATAAAGGAATACTTTTCTGAAGATATACTTCGATATTGAAACAGTGTTATGTAATTTTAGTTAATATTAAAACTCACTATTTTTTTAATTTTTTTTTTTTTGAAAATAACTTTTAGAGTAGGATTGATAATATTTTGATTTCAGCTATCATTTAGAATTGTGAAGAATTATATATTTATACTGCTTACTCATAAATTTTTTTCTAAAAAATGTATTATATAGGTGATAATGATTTACCACATTAAGCAGAACCAGCCTGTAGTGCCAAGAACAATGTTTTCATATGGGGAGAGTGTCTTTTACTCTTAATAAAAAAATATATTTTTTAAAAATCATATTTGTAGATATAACTATACAATTACTATAAATCAAATCAAGAATGATTCTCTTCATTAAATTTTATATTTATTTTGAATAATTCGCTTAAGAAAACAACAACAAAAAAAAACATTCAAGTAACTAAAATATAATTTTTTGCATTATGTGTATTTTATTTTGTTTATTCAAATAAAATTTTACAAATTATTACTTATAATATATAAATAATTACTTATTTATGATTATTTACAAATTATAAATATGGCTTTGTGCAATTTTATTGAATGAATATTTGAGAAAATAAAATAAAATACATATAGTATTTAGTAAAAAAATATTTTTTTCCCAAAAATTTGTTGAAAAAAATGTAATAATGCCAAAAATTATATTTTATTTCCTTGAATATTGTATTGCAAATTCGTTAATAACATTGTTATAAATCCAATTTATCCAAATCACTTCAAACACTTTTTAGCAAAAAACCTTTTATTGTACATATATATACACATACATCTATGTTTCGACTAACTTGCAGTCCTCTTCAGAGCTATGATATAATGAACAAAATAAAATACATAACGATATAAATAATACCATAAAAATATAAACAATAAAAAACTAAAAAACATATACATATTTCATGCTGAACTAGCACTCATCATTTGGTCCTGATCATCAGATTTTTATTGATATGGATGGCTGAAGAGTTGGAGAGTGAAGAGGATTGAAGCCTGTCCATTAAAGTTTGAAGATTTGCAATCTTAATATAATCAAGCATTGATTATTTATATGTGTTAGAGATATCTAGCATTCATAAACATTTTATCATTCAATATAGGTCACATTACACACAAATCCCCCACCCTCCAGACTACTAGTGCTGGCTGATGAAATACACAGACAAATTACAATGCTAAATTCAACATACACTAGTTAATAAAATATACACAATCTTATTTTAGGATACAACAATATCTGTAACAATCTCAAGAACTACTTGGCAATAAAAAAAAGAAAAATCTGCCTCAGCCAACAACATACATGATCAAAAAATACATTCACTGGACCTTGGGCTACCCATCTACTGTCAGAATGTCAATAGCACTTACAGATGAGAGGGTCACATATGGAGGAAATAACATGTTGAAAACAATTTACCATCATTTCAAACAAAAAGTACAAACTTACAACCCAGTCAAACTTTCTGATATTTTTGGAAAACCAGAAACAAACACCCCATTCAACATCACAGAATTTGCTGCTAAACTGCCACAATACCTGACACATGTAACCCAGGAACACATGTCATCCCAAAATTTGTCTTTGCACATCTTGGCCAGTTCACTTCCCAATACTTGTATGAACTTGCAAATCACTTATCACAGAAGTTACATGATATCTAGGCTTTATACCCAATTATAATAATCCCCTTCAACAAAAAACAAACCTTCATATCAACACTCTCCAACCTCTGTCCCATTTCAATGGGACCACTTATTATTAAAATAATTGAAAAAGTGCTTAAGGATAGCCTAGAGGCACACATTCTACCACTAATACCAAATAGCCAGTTTGCAAAAAAGAAATCATCTACTGCAGAAGCTGCAGTGATCTTCAAAACAATCTTTAACTCAGTTCAGGACCAAAGAAGGATGCACCAATTGCAGTTCATCTTGATATAGAAGTGGGTTTTGACTCAGTTGACATTAATACATTAATCAACATGTTGGCTGACACCATTGTTCATTAACCTACTACTAAGCCATGAAATACATATCACACTCAATGGCAAAAATTCTCCAGCATTAACCCCCATACAATTCATATCCCATGGTTCACCACTCAGCTCACTACTATTTACCTTTTACATCAACCCACTCATACTTAAAATCCAACAAAATATCAAAGGCATCCAATTACCAGGCACATATCACAACATATAGCCTGCATTGCATATATGGATAACATTACAGTCTTCCTTCTAGAAAGCAGATACCAATGCTACAGAGAATGCTTTAAAACTGAATCAACACAACATCTCACATTTAATGAGAATAAGACTGCCCCCTGGTCACTCTACACAAGTAAGCCATGTAACAAACTTTCCAAGGCAAACCACTAGTGTTTCTTGGCTTTCCCTTCTATATGGGGACAAATGCAATGAAATACTAAACAAGTTAAAAGACAGAGCAAAATGGATTACTACTCCTCTATCAAAAGCAGATCTCTCAACATATGCTAAAGTACAATTGTTCAATTAGTTTGTGACCACCAAAATAATTTACTATTCTCCTATAATTCAATTCTTCAAAGCTTTCACATCAAAAATCTCTTCATATTGCAATAAATTTATAGAGAATAGAAAGACAGTGCCAATATCTGCAAAATGCCTTAGTCCCCCAGTAAGACAATGGTTTGGGGCTACACAACATATATATTTTTCAAATACAGAAGACTGCAAACCTTATAATAGCCACACTCAGACATTTTTTAGAACTTCAATGTCTAATCCAAATAATACCTACAGACAAACCACCTTCACATTGCTACCTATTATTAGTTATCAACTAGTTTAGAACCACACATACTCAAGTATCACTGTAAACAGCAACAAAAATATTTATATTGGCAGATCTATACACTGCTATACCCAGGACATAAAACAGATATTTCCACCCAGATGCTCATAATAAACAATTGACAGCTGCTTAAAAAAATTTAAATTTTTTTTATTTCCTCCTTAGAGTATATCTGTATGCCTTGCCAACTGCACACTATGCCACCAAACAGAAGAAACTCAATAACATCTGTTTTACAACTGCTCAGCATTAAACAATATTTGGCATGAAATAATTAACACATACAGATAGCCAAACATCTCCCTGAACGATATCATCAGCACATTCCACAGAACATTCATCCCTACAGTTTGTGGAGGAACCTTCATGCTCTATGCATTTTGGTGCACGTGATGCACCTTCACTTTTGACAATAATACAAGGTGACATAAATCAACATTTCATAATAACTTAGCACAATTAAAAACAGAGACAATAAAATAGCACACCCAGACATTTTCATGTCCACGTGGCCACTCACAAAACAATGTTCAAATCTCTAATAGTTCTGTCATTTTTCAAATTACTTAATATACTCGAAAAGAGAATTCAAGAAAATGGACATCACAAAATCCAAGAATTGATATATGATAATAAAACAAACACGATGTTGCCAGTAGAAACATATGCCAGTTTACAAAAACAATATCTAAAGACTAACAAACTGTTACACAGCATATTTGCAATATACATGCGTCTTAATTATCCAAATGTAAATGAGATAAATTCGAGAAACAATTTAAAGAAAACCAATGAAATTAAAAAATTAACAGAAGCCATATAAATTTAGTATTATAACCTATAACAGACAATAATAAAGTTCCATTTTGAAACATCATCATCATCATCATCATAAATAATAATAATTTTATGTTTCAAAGCAACTTTATTCATCAAACAAAGGTTACATCAGTGTCCTTATGTGAATACACTCCTTTTCTAATATATAGCATTTAAAATTTAGAGAGGAATCAATAGTTAACTACTCATGTATAATTTTAAGAATAGTCAATATAAGGAATGATTAATTGTTTTGCTAAATTGTCTGGAAAATTGATAATCTATGATTGTATTAGTTCAGTTTTGGAAAAAGTTTATTAAGTGTTCTTCTGCTAAATAGTCTGGGAAATTGATGATCTGTTGTTTCAAGCATTAGTTCATTATTTCAAATTTTTTTTTCAACAGTAATGTAAACTCCATTTACTGCTTTATCATCAGAATAAAATAACTTAATATTTCCACCATTTATTTCTTTACATCTCTTCCACCTCACTCCACTTAATCCTACAACATCATTATCATTTATTTTTACTCCTCTTTTCAAATTTTTCAATTTTCCAGTTCTTTTCAATGATCTTACATTTCATGCACCAATTCTCAATGTATCTTTTTTAATTGATTATCTTTATAAGGATTTCACAGGTTTTCAACTTGAGTAATAAATAGCTTCTTGTCTACTTGTTCTGGCATGACACCAAAGCCATCCTTAACTAAGGTTTTGACACCAATCTGAATGAATCTTGTAGACATATAAAGAAAAAAACCAAGGAATTATAAGGCAAAGTTGTTTCTTGTTGCCTTCTTTGTTCAGCAATAACCTTCATTACAGGTTAATGCACTTGCCATATTTCATCAATTGATCATCCATCTATCACTTTCTTCATCACCATTGCCAATTAGTGATTTTCTACTAACTTGTAAAAAAGTTATTGCTGATCTGCAATCCAGTGAGTTGTTGAAGAATGGTGGCATTTTATAGAAGTAAACATGCCACTGCCCTTTTATCACTTCCTGATAGTAAATGTTGTTCCAATGGCAGTGACTGATTATTTACATTTATTTTGCTTTTTACAACTAACTTTCATATCTGAAGTCCATTTCTCTATTCACAACCTGGATACCCTTTGAATGGTATGGGTCTTATGCTCTGAAATCCAATCCAACACAAATTAATGAAATATTATTCCTAAGTCAATTTGTATTTGTCAGTTACCCTTTTGAACATTTCAGTATAGATCTGTTCTACTATTCTGTTATTTCTAAAGTATCACCTATAAGAACACACATGTTTTTGGGTCCATTTCATATTTTACTGATTTTTTTTGTAACGAATGTAAATATATGCACTTTAGTTCTGTGGGTTTTAATTAGATTGTTATAATAGGATAAATTCTAGTCTTCTCCATTCAATCTTTCTTTTTTTAAAGCGTGGACACATATATTATAATTTGTTAGTAAGACCTTTATATTGGTTTATATGAATGTTTCATAATTTAAAATTCAAATTCTAATTACATTGTATTTTTCTAAAATAGTCCAAATAAAACTTATTTCTGTTTTTTGTGATTAGAATATTGTCCTTTAGTAGGAGGATAATTGAGAAAGCATTTCACCTGACTTCTTGGCTGAACTCTGACTGACGTCTGCAATATTCTTTGAAACATGCAAATCTTCTTGCTTCATGTCAACGCACTACAGTCAACTGACAGATAAAGCAATGTATTAGGATGCGGCTTATCATCTACATTGTTTAAACATATTTAGTTCAAATTTTATAAAATTGAAATAGTTGCTATTCGAATAAATAAATATTTTTGAAGCATATCTTTTCATTATAAATCATGGATGATCATATTGTAAAGCAAACGATAAGAAAAAACTAGCTTTATGGTTTATCATTGTAGTCCATTATCTCAAAATTATACTTAACAAGAAAGAATATAACAGATATAAATTTTAAAAAAGAGTACACATATATAAACTTTTAAATTTAAACAAAAAAAGAGAAAATATCTATATTTATTATTACCTCTATTACACTTTAAATACACAAATGTTTTGCAATCTAGAAATATAAGATCGGGCAGTTTTTGTAAAAGTAAACGATTACAAAAAAATAGCAGTCTCACCTAATTTTATGAAGAGTAGTAAATGTATTTGATCATTAATAAATTTAAAATCTGTATCAAGTATTTAAAATAAATATGATGATTTCTAAGCTAATAAAGATAATTAATGATTATTTGTCCATTTATTTTACAAAAAAAATGAATAATATGAATCAGATGTCGAGGGTAATTATATAAATATGTATAAGATTCTAATAAAGAGTATAATACTGTTTAGAGCAGAAATATGATGTAAATAAAATAAAAATAGAGAAAAATTATTGCTTATTGCCATGGAATTTTTTAAAAAGGAAATAAAATAAATAATTAGATTATATAAAATGAAAAAAAGATATTTTGAAAAAAAGTAATATTGGAGAGAAATATAACAAATAATATACAAAAGAATCACTTTTTATTAACCAGTTATATCAGGGAGATGGAGAAAAAAATCGTTCTTTTAATATAATAAATTAGATACTACCTGCAAAAATAACAAAAAATGCTCTAAATGAAAGTAGGGACATAATCTTAATAAATCTAGAAACGCGATATTTGAGAATTGTTAAAATTAAAAAGAATTATTATTAAATGCTGAAAAGTAATTATAAAGACCCACAAACATTTATAAAGACAAAGAGAAGAAAATATAACTGTAGCATGTATAATACAAATAAATATACTATACAACATGTATCAATATCAATTGAAAATATAAACTTTACAAATAGTACAGTATTTAGATTTTGCACTAACCTAATCAAGATAATTACAGTTCATAAATAATATCTTTTATATAAGTATAAAAATACTTTATTATTTATTTGAAAACATCAATGAGTTGGAAAAAAATGTATAAAGAAGAATAAGACAGGACCTTAATTTTATTTTAATTTCTTATTCATAAATAGTATGTAATGTTATAATTCAGTAATACATAATAAGTATTTTATAACTTTTTTAAAAATTACATCTCTTTAAGTATCTTTCTCAATGCTTTATTTAACTCCCCTGTAATAGTTTTGATTGCAAAGCAGTCTTCTTCAGATTTTTTTTATATAAGTCTGCTAAGCAGTTGAAACTATCATAGAGAAATTAAATAAAATATTATAAAAAGTGCCTTAAGTTTGAGTGCAGTTTTTTAAAGATTCAATACTAACAATGCAAAGAGTGTGAAAGAGATGTTGACTATATAATAAAAAAAATATTGAATACAATCTGCCCATATCTCAGGACATAAAACATAATCAAGCCCACTGCTATATCCAGATTTTGCAAAAATGTATCTTTTTAAAAGCATTCAAGCTGTAATTGCAATAATTAAAGCAACCACGATATAAATGTGAATTAATTTATATTTTTTTTGAAAGCATACACATAGTGAGCTATATTAAAATAACTTTATATAACTGATCATGGCCAGAATTCCATTTTTAATTCTTTTAACTTGTAATTTGAATATAATATTACAATATAATGCAAATATGTATAATGAATATACTATGATAAGAAATAAGATTTCTCAAACATTAGCAACACAGTTATACAGATTGCGTTATTATGTTTCTGTTTTCATATATATTGCTTATAACACTTCTTTCATATACATTTTAATGCAACAAATTTTCTTAAAAACTTCTTTATTTTCCTTACACTTTCGACTGTCCAGCAGTCTTCATCAGAGCTCTATCTTCTTCTCTGCTTTAATTCGAAACTGTAAGGAAAATAAATAAGTTTTTAAGAAAATTTGTTGCATTAAAGTGTATATGAAAGAAGTGTTATAAGCAATATATATGATTATATGAAGATATGCAAAGAAAGTGAAACAGAAGAATAAGAGTGTTTCTGTTTTGAAAATACCACTCACACTTCATTGTTACTAATTTCATTTCAATGAATGATAACTATATTCTCATAAATATAAAAGATTTTATTATATAATTGGAAATATCGATTCAAATACACATGGAATTAAGCTGTAGATATACAACATCTATACAATCTAATCAACAATATAGGTAATTGAAAGGATTTTAAAATCAATTAAAGATTAATATACTTATTGTTATAAAATTCAACCATGCATGCCTGTAAGTAACTCCTCTTTTTTTAACATGTACTAGTAATAAATATGTTTGAAAATCACTCTTTCAAATAAATAAATATATAGGAAAAAGGCAAGTAATTCTTAAGATTGGTTAGTTGTGCTAGATCAGAAAATTCTTTCAAATTGTTTATGCATCATATTTTGTTACAACATAACCATAAATATATAACTCTTGTATAATCTTAATGATGATTTATTTTATTTTAGATAAAGATATCAAAGTTAATTTTTAGGATAGATGTTATTATATTTTTATTAGCACTTATAGAAATAAATTATAACATTACTACTTAATGCTTCTAGCTTTTCCGGTCTATTTTTTTTCCAAATTTAGCCTTAATGAATCCATTTTTTTTATTAATTATTTAAGTCTCTGCTCTGTATAAAGTCATACATTTTTCTCTCAGATTCAACTTTAATGGAATACAGAACAACCTCTTGCTTTTTTGAAAGCATATATTCCTTCACTTCTGGTTTTATTTATTTATTTAGTTTGGTATCTTTTTTATATCCACTTAATCAACATATATAAGAGCAGGTATGAAAAAACCTGTACTGTAGAAAAAATTCATATTTTAATCAACTTTAACGAAATATTTAAAAAAACTATTTTTAATTACATTTGTTTTATTTCCAAATTTTCTACTAATTAATCATATTTTATCCGATTAAGTTGATCTTTTCTTTTTGCCAGTATTATCTCATCTTCAACAAATCCGATATAAGGAATAGTTCTTTTTCTTTAATATTAACTATTTTCAGCTTAAATTTTAATAAAACATTTTTTATATTTTTAATTAATGTTCTAATGGTTCTTTGCAGGAGTATGTTTATTTGTGGGAGTAGTTATTTACCCCTGCGGTTGGGATCACGATTTTGTGAAAAGTATTTGTGGACCAACAACAAGGCGATACTATATTGGAAGTTGCAAAATCCAATGGGCTTACTTATTAGCGATTATTGGAGTTTGTGATGCATTGGTGCTATCTTGTCTTGGTTTTCTTCTAGGTTCTCATTATAACAGTAAACAAAATTGTGATAATTTTATGAGCAGTCTGGATAGAGGTAAGAAGAAAAAAAATAAGATACTTTTTTTTGGTTAATATACATATAAAATATCCTGCGTAAAGCAAACTGAAAATATATACAAAGAATTATATCAATATTACAGTCCAATTTAGCAACTATTAAGTCACTTGCTAATAAATGCTTAACAATAACTAGAACTTCTAATCATTACTACTAATAACTTCTTATTAGTTGTTGAACTGCATTGGATATTGATATGTGGTTAGCTGTAATTCTTTATATATGTATATAAAAAGAAAGAGAGGAGGTTAAAGAGAGAGAGAGAGCGAGCTGTAATACTAATGTAGGCAAGCAAACAAATGCATAGAATGATGATTGATTTGATTGGGAAATATATTACTACCACATTGCACTGATGAGAGTTTATTTTAATCATTTGGAATTTATTTGAAATTTATTTTATCATTTAGTATGCAAAAATTCATTCAATCATTGTATGTATCTAGAAAATATTAATAAGTGAGACTGTTGCTAAATGTTTTGTTTTACTATGGAAGCAGATATGATCACTACCAGAGGCGGATTAAGCGATAAGAAGACTAAACGGCTGTATAGGGCCCCGAGGCCTTAAAATGTCTTTTCATTAGGATTCGAGGAAAATTTTTTTTTTTGCATATAATCAACCCTCCTATAATGCAGTATTATTTAAATTTTTGAAGGGAATTTATTTGAGTTTTGGCGGGATTCTAACTTTTAACTGGACATCAGAGAGTGAAACTAATATAGCATAAATAGACCCAAATTAAGTAAATATATTTTTTTTTAATTGCTCAAAAAATTCAGCCCCTACCAAAATAATAATTTCACTTAAATTTAAATACTCTGCTTTTAAAAAAATTATCGTAAATAAATTTTGCTGTTTTCCTGAATCTGATTTATCTCCAGAGGTTTTTTTCTAAATTATATTTTGATTGGAACAGGTAAAAATGAGTTTTCTTTGCTAACATCTTAACAACATTATTATTAAAATATATATTTTTAGTAGACATTGTTTGAGAGACTAAAAGCTTTTAAACTATTTTATACACACACCCAAAAACATTTTTTCTTCACAACAAAAAAATGAAGTGACGTCAAAGTGGGGCAGAAACGCGAAAAAAGTTAAAAAAAAAAAACAACACTGAAAATTGTTGAAAGCCAAAGAAATTAATTGCATAAATTTTTAAAAGTTAATACAGAGACTCAATATCTACGTCAGATAATTCTGAATTGCCTATGTACGAAACTTTTAAAGAAGAGAAAGAAGCACACGTTTAATAGGTTATGGTATGAAATTTTTGATTACTTTTCTTTTTTGTTAATAACTTAGTGAGAGTTTTCTTGAATTTTTTTTTTTCTGACTTGAGTTTGAGGGCCCCGACATTTTTACCGCTTGGGGCCCCCACTTAGCTTGATTCGCCTCTGAAAAAAGCATGCAGAGAATATAAGTGTGCTATTAAGAGCAAAGAAAGTGAAAAAGATGTTAATACTAAATGGAAAAAGTACTAGAAAAAAGAAGTTTGCTAAAATAGATAATTATAGAGAGAGAATGAATTTGAATAGTAAACTGCTGGAAGATATTAATAAAAATGGAAGAGATGGGAGTAAAAAATATTGAAAGTACATTAAAAGAAGGAATATAGGAGAGAGAGGATTGCTATTACTAGATGATGAGGGAATAGAGTGTAGCTCTAGAGAAGAATTAGAGACAGTCTTAAACAAGTATGTAATGGATATAAAAAAGATGTTAGATGTGAAGGACACAGTGATAGCAAACATGAGAGCATATAGTAATGGTAATATACAATTTATAGAAAATGAACTGAATGAGACAAGTAAGAAATTGAAAGGTGGAAAAGCAAAAAAGGTTTGGGTGGATGGGCAGCAGAGATGGTTATGAATATAGGGCAGAAGGCAAAATTAAAACTATTATCATTTTTTAATAAGATGGCACAGAAGAGAATTTCCAGTTAGTTGGAGTAATACAAAAGTAAGACCATTATTTAAAGGAAAGGGTAAGGATCACAGAAAGCTAAACAATTATAGATTGATAGCAATAATGTCAGTGTTATATAAAGTTTTCTCATATATGGTGGCTGGAAGGGTTGCAAAATGGATGGAAGAAAATAATCTAGTGGGAGAAATGCAAAGAGGTTTTCGATCAAATAGGTGTAAAGAAAATAGTTATTTGTAGTTACACCACTTATGGATATGAGTAGGAATACAAGTAGACAGTTATATATGGTTTTTATAGATATAGAGAGGCTTTAGTGGATATTATTACGAAATTATATGAAAACAATTACGTGTATCAATTAGGAAATATAGAATCAGTTAAAGTTAAACATGGGGTGGGACTAAGGCAAGGATGTCCTCTGTCACCTATTTTGTTTCTGTTATATTTGAGAGAAATAGAGAGAGCAATAGAAAGACTAGTAAAACAGGTAGAGATACCATTAATAGATGGCAAGGGAGTATACACTTTGTCGGGTCTTTTATTTGCAGATGATGTTTTTTGTGTGCAGAAAGAAGGAAAGATATGGAAGTTATGCTAAGGACATGTGTGAAGGTGGGTAAAGAGATGGGAATTAAATTTAGTAAAGAAAAATCAAAAGTAATGATGATTAATATTGGGAAAAGAGAAGACAAATAATTTTTATTGGGGAATATAAAGTTAAGTGTGGTGAATAGATATAACTATTTGGGAATCATTTTAAGTAATCAGAGAAATTGCTTGGATGAATGGGATAAAAAATTGATAAATGAAGCAAAGAAAAGAAAGGGATTGATAAAGAAATTAACACTGTTCTCCTATAATAAATATGATGTAGCTAGGATTGTATGGAAGGGAGTGGCAGTAGCAGGATTAATATATGGTAATGATGCATTATGTGTTAGTAAATGGGTATTAGATTACTTAGAAAAAGTACAAAGAGAAGTAGGAAGACATGCATTAGATGCAGAAGTGTCGACGGCAAAGGAGGCAATTCAAGGAGAAATGGGATGGTCAAGTTTTTATATGAGAGATGCAAAAAGAAAAATGAAAATGTTCAGTAGATTACAGTTTATGGATAATAAAAGAATAGCCAAAATAGTATTTAATTGGGTTATGAATAAAGGGAAGGCAACAAGATGGGTGTGAAGGGTAAGGTGTTATGTAGAAGATTTAGATAAAGAATTTATGTCAGTATACTTATACAAAAGGTGGGATGATTGTGTTAGGAGAATTGTTGAGTGTTTTAGTATTAAGGAATGAGATAGAAGAATAAATGCATTAATAAAGAATATGGAGTTGGAGAGCTAGTATGAAGAGTAAAAAGAGTTTAAATATTTATAGAAGTAAACAGAACATTGGGTGCAAGTTAATTTATGATAATAGTAAGGAAAGTAGTTTACTGTTTAAGGCTCAAACAGGATCTTTAGCAACAAGAGAATATACACGTAAATGGAAAAATATGGGTGATTTAGTCTGCAAGCTGTGTAAGGAAGGTATAGAAAATATTAGGCATCTGTTAATTGAATGTAAATGCCTGAAAGCAGAAAGGATACAAATAATGAAGTTGTGGAAAAATAAATATGAACAAAGTGATTATACAGAAAGTGGCCTATTGGTTTTTATGCTGGGTTTGGGAAAAGATAAGGGGGTTTTAGATCTAAAGGCCATGGAGTTGACAAAAATTATGTTGTGGAAATGTGATGGAGCAGGTAGAAAAGAATATGGGAAAACTTGGGGTGGGGAATGGAAAGGGTTTCAAAGTGGCTAACAGGTTTCTCTGGGCATAGTTGCTGACTGATTCCTGACTCCGTATAAGGAGAAGTAACAGTGCATCACATCACATCTGGTCATTACAGCATACAGTGCTCCCTCTTGTGTGTTCTCTCTTTTTACTTATGTACACAGTGAATTGACAATAACATGTTGACATGCTTTAATAAATTATGGACATATATTAATAATTAACTGAGTTCAAAATTTAAGCTTGGACTAAAAGTATTATGATAATCTCTAACATAATAAATAATTATTAATGCATATATCTAATGTGGATGGTTTAAAGATATGAATGGGAAATTTGATACTTGTAGATAAAGTTGTAATAATATGTACATATAAATTTGTTAAAAGATAATGATCACTCCAACTGGTACATAAATAATATTAAATTCTTATAGAAATTTATAAGTCTACCGATTAAAAACGAATTGCACACTAACAAGAAAGCTTGTTTTATAAAAATGAATAAAGTTTTATTTTTACAATTAGCATTGCCTAAACTTACTTGTCCTGGCTTCAGACACAAAGAGCTTCATTTTATTTGGTTAATAGTTAGATATTTGAGTTTCTGAAAGATTTTATATTTATTTGTGAAACTGTTGGAGAGATCTTCGCTATTAACAATTTTATTTGTAATATTTCATATATATATATATCATTGTAGGCCACATTAATAACCCTCCATTAAGAGAAGATTATTCGTTGACTAGGAAAACTATTAACATACAGCCATCAACATCGACCTTATCTTTAGAAAGTGAACTACAAAATCTTTAATAGAAAATCCAGAGTAATTAAAACAACATCGAGTTATACAAATGCCTTAAAAAACAACAAAAAATTTATTTAAACTATGGCGTTCAAAGAATGTTTAATGATGTGTTTAAAATATTTATATACAGTATATGTAATTATATTAAAATAATAAAGGTATTAATATGTTGAGTGTTTTTTTTCCCTATTACATACATTGATATTTATAAATATTTGTCCGTTTTATTAAAGAAAGAAATATAGCTTTTTATTTATTTATTTTTAAAAATTATTGCTAGATAATCTAAACCATAATTAAAAATTTATTATGTAAACACGAGACTTATGTAAATAAGTAAAATACGAACTTACAAAAATTAATGGCTACTGAATACCATTCCAAATTAATGGTTGAATGGAAAACAGTTGCAGCGATAGCAAAGATTTAAAATAAAATACATCATCCTCAAAAATAAGAAACTTAATTTCAATTTCATATCAGTTAAAAACAGAGATTGTAACAATTTCAATGCAGATATGAATTGAGCGCAAGTTTTTTTAAAAGAAAAACGGCATCGCGTACAAAAAAATTCCAAAGTATGTAGACAAAAAACAGCAAAAAGTAAATATATGTATAAAAAACATTAGAGTTCGAAAATGATTTCTAATAGCTAAGTTGTGCTATAAATAATTCTGTTATGCATTGCATCAGTATCTTTTATAAATGTTATCACTTCAATGCAAAATGGTCTTAAGTTTTCATCATTTTCTTCTATCAATATTTTTTCTCTTTTTCATTTTATTCCGGACAACTTTCATATTTGATCGATTTTTTTCATATATGGCTTTTTGTTTAAGATATTTTTTAAATTTCTTCTACTCAATTCTGCCACTTTGTGCAAGCTTGAATAGACTATGGATGCTAGCCGGCAGTGCTTAAGAAATTCCTGTCCAGTTTTGTTCTGTTCATTTCCTCAGTCTAGTTTATGGATTTCATCAGTAAGGAATTTTAATGAAAGCCTTAATCTAGAAATTTTCGAGATATTACGAATAAGGCAGTACTGATTGGACAGAAATTTAATCACCATTACAATCTGACATCTATTGATTATTCAAGCTCAGACAAGGTGGCAGAACTGAAGTATTAAACATATATTGATTAGTAATTTGAGTAAAATTAAAGGAAAAATAGGAATAGTTGGATTATTACCAAAATTTGACAAAAGGGATATGTTAGATAGGGTATGTTTTATAAATGAGAGATTGAAAAAATTATGTGAAAGAAATGATGTTATGTTTGTGGATGTGTGGGATCTTTTTATTAGTAAGAGGGAATTATATTGTAAAGATGGATTGAAGTTAGCAAAACAAGGAAGAATTAGGAAGTTTGACTTACAAAAAAAATATTTTAGTTTGGGAAACTTATAAAGGGGATAGGGTTTTAAATTGTAGTATTAACAACAAGAAGAAGAATGGATGTAAGAAATAAACAAAGGGTAGCTGATTTGAATATAAATGTAGATGTGGAAAGGGAATTGGTCTGTAAAATTAACGGTTAACAAGTTACTTACAAATGTAATAGAGGAAAAAGAGTTGAACAAACAGGCTCTGAAAATGTAGATTTAGAATTTAGTAATTTCATCTTTATACATTGAAGTGTATTGTATTAATTATGAAGAACTGGTGAAACAAATTTATTATTACATTAAAAGACTAGATAGGAAAGAAAAAATGTTAAAATTGGGTATGTGAATATGCAATGTGGTAGGAGATCAGAAAAGTGGTTGGAATTAAACAAAGCAGTTAAAAATGAAGAGCTTGCAGTATTAGCAGTAATGGAAACACATCTAAGAAAAGAAAAAGAACCTATACTTGACAATGTGGCATGGCACGATATAAATAAAGAAGAAGAAGAAAAAAGAGATGGTGGTATAGGAGTTATGCCAAAAATATTTAAATACTCTTAAGCATCAAGAACGTTTGTGGTTTAAGATAAGGTTAGGAAGACAAGACTGGATGGTGGCTATAGTATATATAGGCATTGGAGATAATAAAGCTATAATGGAATGGAATAGTAGTATATATGAATGCTTAGTTAAGGATATACAGAGTTTCAAAAAAAAGGGAAAGAAAATAATGATTATAGGAGATATGAATGTGCATATTGAAGAAATTGATGACATAGATAACAAGAATGAACAACTTTTGAAGAATTTTTTATCAGAGAGTGAATTTGAGCATTGGAAATTTATCAAGTATTTTTGAGGGACAATACACATAATCTAGAAATAATATATTTTATACAATAGATTATGTATTAGTAGAGAAAGTGGGAATGAATAAAGTACAAAAAATTAAAGTGTTTGATAATGAAGAGAAAGTATACAATAATGATCATAATTTTTTATAATAGAAATGGTTAGTAATGTGATGAAAAGTAGTAATAAAAGTGGAAAGGATAGTGAAAGATGTGGATAGAGAATGAATGATAAGAATAAGTTAGAAGAATATAAAAGTAGAAGAAATCATGGAAGAGTTTGCTTGAGATGAATATAAAGAATTGTGTGGTAAAGTAGAAAAAGTGGCAAATAGGGTTTTAGATGAAAATATTCAAAAGAATAAAAGAAATACAAAAGTTAGAGTTAGTAAAAGTGTAAAAGAAAAAAAAGCATGCAGAGAATATAAGTGTACTATTAAAAATAAAGAAAATGAAAAAGATGTTAATGTTAAATGGGAAAAGTATTTAAAAAAAGAGTTGGTTAAAATAGATAATTATGTTAGAGAGAATGAAATTAAATAATAAATTGTTGGAGGATATTAATAAAAGTGGAAGAGATGGAAGTAAAAAATTTGAGACATATATTAAAAAAAGGAATGTCGAGGAGAGAGAAATAGTATTATTAGATGATGAGAGAATAAAGTGTAGCTCTAGAGAAGAATTGGAGACAATTTTGAATAAGGGTATGTAAGAGATATAGAAAAGATGTTAGATGTGAAGGACAGAGTGTTAACAAATATGAAAGCACATAATAATGGAAATATTAGGTTTACATAAAATGAATTGAATGAGGCAGAGAAGAAATTGAAAAGTGGAAGGGCAAGAGGTTTAGATAGCTGGGCAGCAAAGATGGTAATGAATTTAGGAAATAGGGCAAAATTAAACCTATTATCATGTTTTACTAAGATGATATAGAAGGGAGAATTTCCAGATGGCTGGAATAATATTAGAATAAGGTTACTATTTAAAGGGAAGGGTAAGGATCTTAGAAAGTTATGCAATTAAAAACAGATAGCAGTAACATCAGTGCTATATAAAGTTTTCACATATATGGTGGCTGAAAGGATTACAAAATAAATAGAAGAAAATAATATAGTGGAAGAAATGCAAGGAAGTTTTCTATTGGATAGACATATAGGAGATAGTTTATTTGTAGTCACACAACTTGTAAATTAGAAGTAGGAATATAGGTAGACATACATGGTTTTTATAGATATAGACAAGACATATGATAGTGTAAAGGAAAATAGATTATGGGTAAGTTTAGTAAATTTGAGAATGAATGGAGCTTTCGTGGATCTTATTAAGAGATTGTATGAAAAAAAAATTATGTATCAATTAGGAAATATAGAATCAATTAAAGTTAAAAATGAGGTGGGACTAAGACAAGAATATCCTATGATACATATTTTGTTTTTGTTATATTTAAGAGAAATAGAGAGAGCAATAGAAAGACTAGGAAGAGGGGTAGAGATATCAATAATAGATGGCAAGGGAGTATATACATTATTGGGTGTTTTATTTTCAGATTATAGCTTCTTGTGCATAGAAAGTAGAGAAGATATGGAAGTTATGCTAAAGACATGCACAAGAGTGAGTAAGGAGATGGGGATTAAATTTAGTGAAGAGAAATCAAAAGTAATGATGCTAAATATTGGAGGAAGAGAAGAGAATTTTTTTTATTGGGGGATATAAAATTAAATGTGCTGAATAAGTACAACTATTTGGGAATCATCTTAAGTAATCAGAGAAATTGCTTGGATGAATGGGAAAAAAACTGATAAATGAAGCAAAGAAAAGAAAGGGACTTTTCATATAATAAATATAATGTAGCTAGAATTGTGTGGAAGGGAATGGCAGTAGAAGGGTTAACTTATGGCAATGGTGTGTTATGTGTTAGTTAAGGGGTGTTAGATTACTTAGAAAAAATACAGAGAGAAACGGAAATACGTGCATTAGATGCAGATGTGTGGATGGAAAAGGAGGCAATTCTGAAAAAAAAATGAAATGGTCAATTTTTTATATAAGAGATGCAAAAAGCAAAATGAAAATGTTCAGTAGAATGCAATTTATGGATAATAGGAGGACAGCCAAAATAGTATTTAATTTGGTTATGAGTAAAAGACAGGCAACAAGATAGGTGAAAAAGATAGTACACTATGCAGAAGATTTAGGTAAAGAATTTATGTCAGTATACTTATACAAAAGGTGGGAATGATTGTATCAGGAGAATTATTGAGTGTTATAGTGGCAAGGAATAGGATAGAAGAATAAATGCATAAATAAAAAAAATAGAGAGTTGGAGAATAATATGGAGAGTAAAAAGAGATTAAATATATATAAAAGTAAACAGAATGTTGGGTGTGAGTTTATTTGTGATAAAAGCAAGGAAAGTAGTTTATTGTTTAAAGTTTGAACAGGATTTTTAGTAACAAGGGAATATACATATAAATGGGAAAATATGGGTGAGTTAGTCTGCAAGTTATATAAGGAAGGCATAGAAAATATTAGGAATCTGTTAATTGATTGTAAATGCCTGCAAGCAGAAAGGATACAAATAATGAAGTTGTGGAAAAATAAATATAGACAAAGTGATTATACAGAAAGTGAGTTCTTGGTTTTTATGCTGGGTTTAGGGGAAAATAAGGGGGATTTAGATATAGAGGCCATTGACAAAGTTTATGTTGTGGAAATGGGATGGTGCAGGATAGGAAAGAATATGGAAAAAAGGGTGAGGAATGGAAGGGGAAGATAAAGTGGCTAACAGGTTTATCTGGTATTGTGGCTGAGAGATTCCTGACTCCAATAAAGGAGAAGCCATGGTGCATAACATCACATTACATATTTTCTACTTAAAAATAAGGTAATAACAATCAACCCAGATATCAACAATCTCAACCTGTAGTTATAAAGGTGTTAAAATTATTAAAAGAGATTGCATTGACCACAGGTTGAGATTGTTGATAGCTTAAGAGTTTATTGTTATCATTTACATTTATAAACCTATTAAAACCTTTGAGTAATTGGTTTTATTGTCTTAAAAATAAGATGTCAGTATAGATCATGTGATATTTTCCATTAATATGTCCAGCTCATATTCATGGCATTTTAGTCTATCATCTCCACATGTTTTCTTTGATCTCTCCATATTATTTTAAATATAGATTTAATTCATGTTACACTTCTTAATTTTTCTGTATTTTCATTTTTTTGTGTAGTGTATTACAAATGCAAAAGGAAAAAACAACAACAACATACAATCAAATACATATAATAATAATTGTATTTTTATATTGGACTATTTCCATCATCTAATATGTGTGTTGAATGTCTTTAGAAAAGTTTAATTTTTAGTTAAATATTCCAAATGCATTCAACTGTTAGTAATATCACAGCAAACAGGTTAGTATATGCACCAACTGTTAGTAATATCACAGCAAACAAATGTTAATAATATCACAGCAAACAGGTTAGTATATGCACTAACTGTTAGTAATATCACAGCAAACAGGTTAGTATACGCACAACGTTACACCTGAAGAAGAGGGGAGAAAAATACCTCTTGAAACGTTGTGCGTATACTAACCTGTTTGCTGTGATATTACTAACAGTTAGTGCATATACTAACCTGTTTGCTGTGATATTATTAACATTTGTTTGCTGTGATATTACTAACAGTTGGTGCATATACTAACCTGTTTGCTGTGATATTACTAACAGTTGAATGCATTTGGAATATTTAACTAAAAATTAAACTTTTCTAAAGACATTCAACACACATATTAGATGATGGAAATAGTCCAATATAAAAATACAGCTAGAACACCATCATCACAAACCTTCAGAAAAACACAATATAATAATAATGTTTCGAGAAACAAGATTTATTTACAATAATGATATATAAAAGATAAACTCTGATCCACAACAAATTTGTTATCTGTATAATTAGCTAGAAATGATTTTGGCATTTACTGCTACCATTAAATTTCTCAATTCTTTTGAGTTCCTGCAAATTATAATCTTTTAATAGATTCTATATAATTTGCTACTCTTAATCTTTCTACTACCTAAACAATATTATATTC
Source organism: Epiperipatus broadwayi (assembly GCA_028023455.1). Lineage (NCBI taxonomy): Eukaryota > Metazoa > Onychophora > Udeonychophora > Euonychophora > Peripatidae > Epiperipatus > Epiperipatus broadwayi. The sequence goes on from JAQFVV010012696.1 coordinate 583,370, forward strand.
TCAGTACCCCTGAGGTTACATAAAATGAAATAAAACTGATATGATCTGCAAATCCATAGTTGGCTTTTGGTACCTTCAGATCCAAGTTTCTGGGTTCTCCTCCCTCACTGATCTGCTTTATAAAACTGTTGAATTCCAGTATTCTGAACAATACAAACTCATTCTACTGGTGACATACACAGCAATGAAATAAGAAAAGACTCCAATGCTCTTCAAACAGCAATTTATATAGTTTCCATCTTTGTTTTCTCTTCAGTTACACTTATTAATTTAATTCCTTCTTTCTGGATTACTTAGTGTATTAAATAGATATTATCATTTTCATATCTATTTTTGATCAGTGTTGCTGTTTATCTGTAATTCTTTTCTTATCATTTATTTAGTCCAAAGTTTTAAATATAACAGTTCCCAAAGTTTTTACTTCTACATTCCATTATAGTTATTATCTCTGTTTATTTAAAATTCTTTAATTCTTTATTTCTGATTCTATTTCTTCTTTCAGATTTAAATGCTACTTTTCTTATTTAACATTATTTACATTTACATCTGGAATACTTTTTTCTATTTATTTCTGTGTACTGATTTTGTATATGAATATAATTTTCAGCATTGCTTTTTTATAAAATGCTTAGGTCTTGGATTAATAAGCCAGCAAGATACATTTATTAAACTCTTTTCCCGATAGAAATGCTCTCTGTAAGTTTAATTCAGTGAGTATTTCTATCTATTATACTTTCATAATAATTTGGTTAAAATATTTACAATTGTCAACATCCTCCAATTTGTTATTATCAGATTTTATTTTCTAAAAAAACATTAAATATTACTTTAGTTTTTAAATTATTAGACATTCTTTTTTCATCTGATAGCTTTTTCAACAATTCTTACAGTTGTGAATCATTATTAATAAAATAAATCACACTTTATGATGTAGATTCCATTTGTTTTTATTTGCTTTATTTTAACTTACAAAATATTTTCCTGAAGACTGATAGACAAATGTCTGGAGAAATACATTTATACCAAGAATAGTTTACTTTATCCTATTTTAGAAATATCTACTATAAATTTGAGTAATCAGTAGATATTAAATGGCTCTAGAATAGAAAAAAAAGAACTGTTCTTGGAAGCAAATAAAAAAGCATTCATAGTCATGTGATATTGTTGATGGTTGAAAGATTTATTCTATCATAATCCTATAAGAATGCTTAATCTTTATAATATTATCATTCAGCCTAATCAATGCTATAGTGTTTTTTCAAAATTTGACAATATTCTAGATCTATTTAATTGTGATCTAATGCTTCAATAACAACAGAAATTATTATAGAGTCAAAATCATCACATTCATCATTTCTCTGCAATTTCTTTTTAAACATGAGTATGGCAGTTTACGTTATAAATTCCCTTAAATACAGCTTGGTTTTTTAATTTTTTTTGTGATTTGTAATAATAATTTTAGGAAATATCATTAGTAGTAATAATCTAATTTATATCACTCTGACCTAGCAAATTTTTTTCTGGCTATAGCCTTTATTAGAGAGAAACATTACATTTTGCATTTTAATCTAGCTTTTCAAATAATTATATTCCAATTACATCCACTTTGGGAAAAATAGTAATACATATATCAAGCAAGATATGACTTTTCTGTCTTATATTTAACTTCAGCATTAACAATAATAATCCTTCTAAATCACATCACATTAAAGTGATAATATATAAGCTTGAATAATCAATTAATAACAATGGGAACTTCATTAATAATAGGATGATTAATTGCTCAGAAAATCAGATAATGTTTAAACAGCAGAATGAAATATAGTACATAACTCTTTAACCACTAAATTTAAAACTCAATAACAATGGTAGCACATACAGGGCAATGATTTCAACAAGCCAGATATTGATTCTTATTAAAAAGTTTTAAACCGAGTAATCTGTGAAGTTAGCTCTCGCAACTCATTTTCCCATTTTAATCTCTTAAAATTAACTTGATAATGATACAACACAATTTTAATCATTAAATTAATTTACACAATAATTGTTAATTCAAAATGAATAACAAACTTTAGCATATATCAATTATAGATTGCCAATTAAAAATAGTAAAGGGAAAATCTACAATGCATTTAACATAATAAAAAAAAACAACAAAGAAATACAAATATTTAAATAAATAAAATACATTTAAATCAATTAAAAATGACATCAAATTTAAGAATATTGCAAAATGGTTTATGATCTAAATTAAAATGATCATTTTTCAAAAAATCTGATGATGTAAAGAGATTAGCCTAAATAAATAAGAAGATTTAAAGACATTGGAATGATAAGTTTGAAAATAATAGACAGAAGCATATGAAGTATTATACTTATAAAACCTAATTACAATTGATGAAATTATATCAGAAAGAATATCTTGTTGATTTATGATTTTGAAAGAAATTTAATATGTCTATATTTTCATTTAGAAGAAAAATGAATACCAACTTTATTTTCTAGAGAAGCTATTAAACACTTATTGTTATAAACTATATCCTCGTTCAGAATTGATTCCAAATAATTGACCAATATTCAAGGATAGAAAGAACCAATGACAAAAATAATTTGAATTTTGTATCATCATTGAAATAATAATCGTTCCTAAGGTTGATATCCATGATTTTAAAAGTTTTGCTAACAATTATTTCTATGTGAGAAAGAAAAGATCCATTATTAGAAAATAAGTCTCCCAGATCTTTTTGGAATTCAACAGAATTAATTTTGTGAGAATTAAAAAAAATTTAAAACATCAGCTTTCTTAAAATATGAAACAAGAGAACATTTAGTAAAATTAACTAACATATTACTTGCATCACATCAAGCATTTAAGTTATCCGTATCTTTCTAAAGAAGAGTGCAATCAATAATAATGAGTCTTTAAGTAAAAAGAAAAAGAGGAAAGCTCATTTTGGACTTTAAATAAAGCTCATAAAATGTTTATAAATTAAAAAATGACATTGATACGATTATCTCAGATTGGTATTTTATTCAGCAGTCAGCAAAGTCTAACATGCTAGTAAAAGCATTTATTTTTTTATGTAAATTTTTGAAAAGGATCTGTATTTGAAATTCAAAAATTTAAGTTGACATTATAGCTCATATTATGTTCTCTCAAGTTGAGTTTAAACATTGTATTACAATCAGTTTTTCGCACATTTTTGTTATATTTGTCATTATTGGTTTCCTCACAAGTATGAAATATTCATTGTTGATAGTTATTAGTTGCAGATTTTTATCTTCTTATCACATGGTTGATTTAATTATAGTTAATCAGATGTCACTAACACTATTCCTATAAAGGTTGATTATGCTTAGGAAGAAGTTCCTAAGTGCAAATTAGTAATGTATGAAAAGCTTCTTTGTGCAATAAGGAGGCTTCTGTTAAGCACACATTAGTTTGATAGTAACTCCTATATTGATAATTGGCATATTTAACAAGACAATAAGAAAAAAAAGACTAACTGATTTCTGTTGCACATTACTTATATCAAAAGTTTTTTCTAAAGAATTTTAATCTCATAATTAAAAAAAGTTATTGTAAGAATTTTCTTTCTTCAGGTAGACTAAAATTTTATAACGAAGAAATAAGATGAACAACAAAGCATAATTACAAATCATTTTAAGTCTAATTAATTCTGATAACATAAAAACTATAATAAAAGTTTTATGTATGATTTTCAATTTATTTTATGTAAAATCTTAATTTTCTAATACATTGTCTGAACTTGAATTCAGATCTAGACAGTATTTAAATTATCATTTCTTTTATTAAAGTAGTAAACTTATATAAAAAGAAAGTAAAATTTTTATTTCCTTTACTAAAACAAATAAAAGCATTTCTATTTAAACAAACAATATTATTTAGATCCAGTGTGCGTGCATCTACATATGCACGCCAAATTTGAATATAAACTATTATGCTATATTTAGATAGTCATACTATCTTACCAACATGGAAGTTGATATTTTAATCTTAAATTAATCTCCCTTTGCCATCCATTTGAAATAAATTTGGATGGACATTTTCATTTCAAATTCCCTCAATAAAGTAAAAAATAATAATTTTAAAACTAATATCCAAATTACATTTTCCCATAAAAAATTATTTTTAAATTTAATAAACAAATCAGATAAATATAACTAAAATAAATAGTGATTCTCCATGTTTCATTAGCACTTTACTTTTTTCATATAGCAGTGTTCCCAACTGGTCATAGATTTCAAACACTGTAAGACCCTTGTATTAAAGAGTTATTTTCTAGGATAAAGTATTATCGCCAATCATATGATGAATTGCATACGGACCATATAAAGGGAAGAATTTTTTGTACTGATAATGAAATGGTTTACTTATATGAGGTTTTTACTAAAAGACAAGGTAATCAACAGTAAATTGGCAAGTCTTTTGACTAACATGCTTTAACCCTGTCCAGCCATGCATTCTAACCAGGCATGACCATTTTCTTTGTTGTGCATCTAGAATTACTGGAAATGGTGATTTTATTAATAATGATTAATTCTTTATAAATTGTTATCATAGTGATGAAAACCCAATAGATTTATTTTAAGTCCATTTGATATAATTCTCTAACTCATTCCTCATGATTAGAGCTCATGTATAACTGGAATAGACAATTTAATTCTCTCATAATACTTTCACATGGGGTAAATTGTGGTTGACATATTGAAGTTAAAACATGTTAAACCCCTTGCTATTGTTTTCAAAATTTCTACTTTTGTGATTTAAAAGGTGCACAATAATTGGTGAGAATAGCATGAAATTTCATTCTTTAAAGATTTTCTGGGCCTGTAGTATTTGAATGGCATTCTAAGCTTATACTTTATTAATAGAATATGCTGTGATGTATTTAGTAAACATATCATACATTAATATTAGAGATTGATAATGTCTGAATGTCCATTAGAAATGATTGCAAGTAGCTCATTCAGATTTTATGATGAAAAGATAAATTATTTATTTAGATGTTTTATTTGAAAAACAATCTGACATATTTTAATTACTGACAGTATGTCTGAATACATGCTTGTTCAATGGAAGTTTTCATAGATTATATATTTCATTTTATACAGGTGATAATGTTTTTATAAACAATAAATATACTTAATAAGCTTAGTCTTTGATAAGAAAATCTTCTATGAATTTTCCACATAATGAGTTTTGCAAAACAATAGTCAACTAATTTATAGATATTTTGCATCTTTTGAACACATTTAAATTGGGATATTGAGTAGGTAACAGTCCATTTAAAAGAATTATAATATTATTACATTCAGAAGCAAGCCTGTGTAACTGAACAAACCATTGTATTTCTTCTATTGAATTATCTATAGTAAGTGGTATTACTTCAATAAAAATATTATCTATAAGTATATGCTGTTAAAGTATATCAACATGATCATGGCTCAGGATATTGGTCACCACATTGTCAGCTCCACTATAGTGAATAATCCTATATGTAAATTTTTGCAAGAAAAAACAAAAACAGATTAATAGACATTAGTCAAATAATTACAATTCCAGGCTCTTATGATCAGTAATGCAAATAACTTTTGATTCCAATAAAACTGTTCAAATTTTCCAAAGGCTCACACAATGGATAAGGCCTTCTTCTCTGTTGTGATGTAATTTCTTTCTGTTCTCTTAAGGGTTTTTACAAAAATATAGTACTTTGGAAATATTATCTTCATTAATCTAAAAACTATAATTCATTAAACTAAATCAAGTATTATCAGTTTAAAGACATAAGTATTTACTAAAATTCCAGATATTCCAGAATAACTTATTCAAAGAAATTGAAATATTTATTCTCACTATGGATCCACATCCAGAATTCATATTTATGTAAGAGTTGCAGTAATGAGGCAATATCCTTTACAATATTTCAATAGAACCTCTGACAAAAGTTGTAAATTTCCACAATGATCTTAGTTGACATCTGTTGACAGGTTGAAGAAAATTCTGAATTGCTGAGATCTTATCTGAATGAGATTTAATATCTGATTTTTAATTTCTGATCACCCATTCTTCTTTTATAGCTTTATTAATTTGTTTTTGTGCTTTTATTATATTTTATAAAGAACTCTTTCCTCCTTCACGCATATTTCCAAACTTCTTAGAATGTTTTTGTTCTTCTTTTGTGGCATGCAATCACTATTATACTTTTCTTCTTTTTTCTAAGTTATTTTCTTATATCAACTATTTATCATTTATCTAATACTATTGAACTGTCTCTCTCAGGTGTTTTCTTTTCACTTTTCTAAAATTACAATATCTGGTTATGGCTTTTCTAAATTTGCATCTATTTCAACTGATAATCGAATACTTCAAGGCATGTTTAATTTTAATCAGGTCTCAGCACCAAATTAAAAAAATTCTATGTAATGGTTAACTGAGAATCATCAGATATGGCCAACATCCATCAACAAAGAATACTGCTAGATTAGATTTATCTAGAATTTCTTATTCTTATTTATGGTTGGTAAAATTTAAGTATCAGCCTTCATTGAATGTTTAGCCGCTGATATTTATATAGGGAAATTTAACATATATTGATGAGGACATCCAACCATAGATTATTACACAGCCCTCAACCACCAATAAAAATTTAATCTATGTTCATTAGATTAGTGACTCCTTGAAATATTCAGTTGGCTATAGCATATGTTGTTATGATAACAATAATTAATAAAAATGAGACATACTAAAATAAACAAGGTTTTATTATTTTATTTTTAAGTAAAATCTTTATTAACAAAACCATAGGTCGAAACCGGTCTGGGGATGGGGACAATGCAAGATAAAAATGATTTGAATGCCTTCTCTTGTAGTAGCATTTATCATAAATAAAAAAAAAGCTTGTTTAGAGCTATTAGCACGCTCTTAATTTTACATATTTGTAAGTGCAAGCTATATATAAGTCATGTGACATCTGACTTGATATTCTTACTATTATAATTATTTATATAACTCTCTATTTAATTTACTAGCACAATATTAATATATAATTGTAATTAGAAGGGAATTACTCTCTAACACATCTGCTATAATGTTCTTTTAATATTTCAATGATATTTTGTTGAGTAAGAAGGTAGAGAATTTGAAAAGATAAGAGAAGCTATCTTATTTTTATAGCTAAATTTATTTATATAAGCTAATCTAAAACATCTTGGAATGAGACCATGAAGGTGTCCCATTAATCACTTAATATCCATTCATTTTATTTCAGCCATTAAGAATTGCAAAATCTTCCAATCTACCGCCCTTCTGATTAAAATTACATATGAATACCACATTATTAAATTAAATAGAAAGTTATATAGATTATCATCATTATTATTTTCAACTATTTATTCTACTGCAGGATGAAAATCTCTCCAAGTTCAGTCAATCTTCTCCAATATCTAACTTTTCTTCTCTATACACTTCCTTATTTCATCAATATATCTCATATGTATTGTCTTTTACAATCTCTTGGAATCCAGTTTAAGATTTTAACTGTCATCTATTATCCTCTCTTCTAACAATATGTCCAGCCCAACTCCACTTTAGTCTCATAATTCTTCCAATGATGTTAGTAATATTTGTGTTATTTTACCATGTATTTCATTTTTAATCTCTTTTTGTTATGCTTATTGTACATCTCTTCATACTTCTTTGAGTAGTCTGAAGTCTTTGTATTTCTCTTCTGTTAAATGTCCAATCACACACCCATAAGTAAGAAGTGATAAAACACATTTATTAAAAACCTTCCTTTTCAAATACATAGATATATTTCCTTTTAATATTAAGTTATTTCAGCCAAAAGCATTCCAACCAAGTTTAATTCTATAATTAATTTTATCCATTATGTTTCCATCTGTAGTAATAATCTGACAAAGATATTTGTAGTTGTAAACTTCTTCTAACTCATCCTTATCAATGTTTATTTTCATCTTTTTGAAAAAAAATCCATTGAAATTTAATTTAGTATTTTTAATGTTTAACTTTAGTCCTACTCTCTTAGTTTCATTTGACAATTCTTGCAACACTTCCTGAAACACTGAAGCATCATTTGAAAAAACAACTAAATCATCTGAAAAATCTAGATGACTTAAATAATCCCCATTTATAATTATTCCTTTACCTCCCCTTTTAATCCACAAAATACTTCTTCCAATATTGCTGCAAAAAGTTTTAAAGTCATGGAATCATCATGTCATACAACCTTCTCAATGTTATTCTTTTTAGTAACATTATGCAATCTAATTGTTGCTGTTGCATTTTTATAAATATTCTTCAGAATATGACAATATCCTGAATCTATTGATGATTCGACGCTTTAATCATTTAAGAACTGCTTATAGAATCAAATGCCTTTTTATTTTTTATAATCTACAAATCCAAAACAAAATGGCAATTCATATTCATTGGTCCTTTCTATAATTTCTCTCAATATTTGGATATGATCCCCTGTACTTACAACCACTTTTAAATCCAGCTGTTCTTTTGGTTAGCTGAAATCCAAAATTCTCTGTAAACGAGTTATAATTATCTTGGTAAAATTTTTGTATAAAACTGATAAAAGATTGGTAGATCTGTAAGTTGTAATATCTTTTTATCACCTTTTTAAAATATTAATATTAATACTGCATTCTTCCAATCATCTGGTAAATAATTTATCATTTAGACATTTGGTATATAACTTTGCCAAATTTTTTTCTACTTCTTCATCTGCTTTTTTTAAGATATCGATTATAATTCCATCACCATCTGGAGCTTTCCCCTTCTTCCTAAATTTAATTGCATGGCTCACATCTTCATTAAAAATCCTGGGCAATTCAGAAGATATAATAGTTATAGGAGGTACTTGGTCTTTATTACTATATAAGTCTTAGAAGAACTCTTCTAAACATTTCATGATTTCATCTCTCTTTTTAATAATAGTTTCATATTTTTTTTAATTGCACAAATAAATTTTTTACAAATACAAAAATATCGTTTTACACTTTTGAGATTATTATTCTTTTCTATTGCTAGATCACAATTATACTTTGTTATATCATTATCAATCATTTTCACACCATTTTACAAAGTTTAAGATATTCAATCCTTTTTAATGCATCATTTATATATATTTTCACATCCTTTCTTTTCGTCATAAATTCTCTAGTCTCAATAGAAATTTTACTGGACATTTGCTGCTTTTTTATCAGCTATCTTTCTTGCAATTTTTAAAAGTGTATCAGTTATTTTCATATTGATTTTATTCAAATTTGAATCATGTTCAAAATCTGTTAATATTTGAAAACGATTTGCAAGTTCTAATTTAAAATCATCAGAATGTTTTTAAGATTAGGAATTTCAATTGTGAATATCGTTTTTCTAGGTAATTTTTGTCCCTCTAGTTTTGCATTAACATGTATCTTATACCTCACTAATAGATGATCACTTCCTGTGTTGAATTTAATAAGAATATTACAATCTTGAAATGTGTATTTTTTTTTTAGTCAAAATATAATCCAATTCTGTTGCATCTTCATTTGGATTCTTCCATGTCCATTTCTGGTTATCATTTTTCTCAAAAAAAAAAAAAAAATCCATAATATAAAGTTTTTCTTTTTCTGAAAACTCCACAAATTTATATCCTCTCTCATTTCTATCACCATAACCAAATTTACATATAGCAATTTCATCTTTCAATTTTTTACCAATTCTAACATTAAAGTCTTCCATAACCATTTTAAAGTGTTGTCTGGGCTGCTCAAAATCTTTTTGCACATCCATATAAAAATCCTCTACTATTTTATTGCTATGAGAACTTGTTAGGGCATAAATCTGAATTATCTGCAATTGGTATCTGCTATTACAACAAATAACAAATCTTGCTATTCTATCCAATACACCATCAACCTCTACAATGTTTAGTCTATATCCTCTTTCATTTCTAATATATCCTCTCTGGACTTCATTTCAAGTCTAAACAGTATTTAAATTATTTTACCAAAGTATTCAACTCTTACAGAAAAAAAACAACAACTTTATTTCCTTTCTTAAAAAATAAATAAAACATTTTTATTTAAACTTAAATAAAATTCTCTATATTTAATGTGTGTACATCTATATATGTGCTAAATTTGAATATATTCTACTACATTACATTTAGCTGTCGATACTATTTTATCAACATGCAATTTTATATTTTAATCTGAACTTAATCTCCCTTTGCTAAGCATTTAAAATAAATTTCAAATGGACATTTCCATTTCAGTTTGTATAAATTTCTTTTTTATATTATGTATTTAGTGGTTATATGAAAAGGGTGAAAGAAATTGTTGTTCATAAAACAAAATTTAGATGCCATTATATGTTGTGCTCTGTAATATATAATGCTGCAATGGAAATAAAATGTTGCCAACATTTTTTTTATTGAATAATAAATACTTGTTGTTATATGATTTTCTCAAAGTTATTTACTTATTTATTTGCATAAAAATATATATATATATATTCTGCCCTTGTCATCGTGTGTAGCTCCACTACACATCAGGCCAATTGGCCATAATCTAACCGCCCCGTTCCTGCATCTCCACTTCCCCCAAAATAAATATAATATAGTGAAAATCACCTAACCGGGTTCTAGCTCTAATAATTAATGAAATATTCAATTAAATGATTTACTAGCTCAAGTTTCTTAAAATTAACTTAGGTTCTGTTTTAAACTAACTCAAATAAATATTCAGGAATTCATGAGACTAGAAGTGGAAATACGGGTGACAAGGTAGATTACATTGAGACAATATCCCACAGGATACCACCTCAATGGCATAAGAACACTATCCCCCCTTATACTACTATTACACATAATAACTACATAGTATTCTTATGACTTCCGCAACTTCTAATCACTAAGACTCATTTAACAATTAAAGTATTAATCTTTTATCTCTAATAATAATAATAGTAATCATCTAGCTCAAATGAAATAATCTCAGGTTCTTAAATTTATTCGTATGTTAATAACATATGGTAGCAAAATATGATAAGGGATTTTATGTCATAATCTACTACTCTGAAATTAGATTAATAATAAAACAATAATAATCACAATCTTCATTGCTTAATCCAACTAGTACAGCTTTTCTTTCATCGCAAATTTATAACCGTAATAAATTAGTTAATAATCTAATATCCCCTTTTTTATCTTTAAGTAATAAAATAAATTAATAAGTGGCAGTGTTTAGATAATCTGATAAATAAAGCAAGTGGCAACTAATAGCATATAATTTAGCAAAATATTATGATAATGGATTGATGACCAGTAACGCAATGCAATTTTATAATTATTTAATTACAAGAACATCAATAAATATTTAAGATTAAACATACTTCTCTATTTATCTTTTGTGCAAACAATCATATACTTAGTTTAATGGTTGTGAACATACCCTGTGAATTCATGCAATGATGTAGAGAAAACAAAACTCAGACACAAGTTTTAATAAACAAATTTTAAAATTTTATTAACATCAATAAAAATAAATAAAACAAACAAATCCATCTACATCTATTTACAAGGGATATCCTCATTTTTCTTTACACTACAATAGCTGAATTATACACATTTATATTTCTTTTATCGTTAATTAAACTTATTATGCCTTTTAAAAGTTATTTATTTATTTCTCATTAGGTTTATCATATCACTTATTTTAACTATTTTATGGGTAACACCATTCTTTACCTTTTAATATTAAAGTTACTGTATTATAAATTATCTATGTGGATAAACATCATTTATAACATCATAATTTTACAATCAATATGGTTTTTAAAAGAAAATTACATTTTCTTGTAACTTTATATAAGTCACTCCGCATATTATTCAAATATTATTATTACTTTTAACGTTTGTTCTCCAATGCTCGTAAACTATAATACGTTTATTCCATAAGCCATACTCATGTATAATACTATAACACGGGTTTAATTATCACCTGTTACAGTTTCACATATACTATAATTATCGAATGTTATTGTATTTTTTAAATATGCAATACTTATATTTTTTAAAATATAATTAACAATAAGAAAACGTGAAATTATATTTAATATTTTTGTATATTTCTATTTGGATATACTTTTATAAAATTATAGTTCATTTCTTAAAAAAGAATTAAAATAATTCTCTAACTCCTTCCCTTCTTAGGATATCTGCATCTTTCTTTCAATAATCATAATCTACTCTTCGTTAATACTTAACTATTCTTATTCCAAATAATAGCATGACATACATTCTAAAATATCTATTGTTTCCCTTTTAATAGACTTATCATATAACGATGTAGTTGCAAGAAATACAGATAAAGATAGCGAAAGATGTATAGGATATCGGGAAGATAGATAGATAACTTATCCGCAATATACTTCAAAAATGTATGGAACAGTGTGAATAGGTCCGACATTCATTGTCTAATAACCTTGGCGATAAGCATGATGTGGCAGCTATTTACTCAGCTTTACCAAACATCTAGTACGACTCACAAGAAATATATAAAATACCACTGTCCAAGACAACATGTGTACCAGTCGTAGGGCTTTGTTAACTACGCTGATTAACATCTAAAACTACCTATTATTTCATTCCCTGTAGCATCCTAGTTTTTAATACATCCTCTTGGTTTCCGAATCACCACGTACTACCAAGTCACTACCCAAACTATCTCTCGAGATTTTTACTGTATCCAACATCGATAAAATACTAACTACTTTTTAAAACAATAAACAAAATTCGCTAATATAAAACATTTCCCTATTCCATAAGAACAATTTGTCTTGCTTTATTACACTGTAGGTTCAACATCTACGTTTTGTTAAAATAACATTTAAATATCCCAATCGGAAAATTAACAGAAAATATCACATAACCATCGGTTATATTGAACTATATTAATAACACATAAAATGATTATCGTATGCATATTTTTAAAAATCTAATCACATCTCAAAGTGTTTTAGAGTGTTGTTTTCAAAAATGCGTTTTACAACAATAATAACAATAAAACTTTTGCGCTACATTCATTCGATTCTCAGCTGATCTAAATAAATAAAACATACATTATATATCATTAATAATTATAAATGTTACCAAAAACAATCTTTATCTTCCTATCAGAGTTCGTAGTAGGTTTCTTTCTCTTCGAGCATCGCAAATATACAAATTTCCACATACATACAATTTTATTTTAAAATTCAAAATCAAAACATATTATTTCATATAATGTTATATCACGAATTAATGTATTTTGTTTTCCCTATCGCTATCTAAAACTTAATGTTTAACTTAGATTAGTAAAGAAAATAATTCAAACCATAATCACATATTTTTCTGACGGTAAATCTTGGTTAGTCCCATAATATTTATTATTTCTTCTTTTGTCCGAATGTTCTCCTTTCTGCTTATTAAAGTTTTAAATAAATTAGTTCATTTAATAAACTGTTTAGACGATCTTTAGTTTTAGTGTTTAATCCAAAATTATTAGAAAACATTTTATTTAGTTATCCCACGAAGCTTTTTAATGTTCTGGCGAATATTACCTCGGCGCGTTGATGCATCTTTATTTCTAGTTAAACTACAATTATTTAATAATTACGGTACCAATTGCGTTTTCCATGGATCCAATATTTTATATTTCTCTTCTGTAAAATATTTTTTTTTCTTTAGGCAAGTGTTTTCCTTGGTAAACTTCACTTTCATTCATTATTATTTTATATACACTACTTCCGATCTTTAACTATTTTCTAGAGTATTTTCTCAAGTCATCTTAAAGAAAGCAATTCAAACTATTTCAATATTAAAATTCCTTTTGTCCATTTATTCTTATACGAATAATACTTATTTTTATTTTCCATTATCTTCATTAACTTTGCGCACAATGTCCTTTCATTGATTTTATACGCACGAAAACAGCTTTCATAGTGATACGCTATATAAACTATATCAACGAATAACATTAACATATTTGGAACATTATAAAATTTACAACTTGGTTTTAAGAATCTATCCATTTTCTATTGAAAACTCCGATTATATTTCGATAGAATCCACTGGCAGGTTACTGTAAAGTTAGTGAAACATTACTATGAAAAACTTTTTTTTAAAACATTTTATTCTAAGATTCTCTTCGGATGATTTTTAAATTGTCAGTTGGTTTCTTTCAAAGATATTATTAAAATTATAATAAAATTGACTAATAAATTGAAGAAAGAAAAAAATTTAGAGAGCTTAAAATTTTACCTCTGCTCTGGAGTCAACACATTTTTGTTCTCCCCCGTTTATACAATTAGTTGGCGCGATTTTGGTTGTCTGCCAAGATCTATTTTTTATTGGTCAATCCCTACTTGGATTTATAAACAATTTCTAAAGTTTTAAAATCATGACGTAATAGACTTAAATGTTAACTCATTATTATTTTTAAATCAATTATTATCTATTACAATTTAACTACCTTTAAAACAATTTTGAAACAATAATTAATAAAGGTGTATACTACTTATTTTTATTATGATGTGTGACAATTCCATCCACTTCTATAATATACTATTTAAATATTTTAATTATTAGTATTAATTTAAACCGGTGCTTATACATAGAATATTTCAGACAGTCACGTAGTCATTTCCGGTGTTTAGTCTAATTTTATCTGTCTTAATAAATTTGCTACTTATATTATATAAAATAATTATATAAAATTTTGAAAAACAATTTAGAAAAATATAGAATTAGATACAATTCTCACCATCACAATATTTATTATTAAATATATCATATTAATCTTTTACTGCTTAATATAGTCTATAATTTTAAATACTATATAATATTAATTTTAAATTTTTTTAGTAATTGACCATTTATAACCATCATTGACCTATAGAAAAGGGCACAATATAAATACTTTAAACAGGCTTTAACCTGTGTTCAATGTGCTGTAAAATTCATAATAATCAATCACATTCTGCCGACGTGATGTGACTTTGTCAGAGGAACCTTCCAAACCACGACCCAAGATAGGGACTTTTATAAAGATAAGAGCATCCATCTTATCTTTAACCTGAATGTCCACTTATATAGGTGAATCTGAAGCATCTTGATTTGGAAGCATGGAGTAATTGTTGTCTCCAGTGTTTAAGTCCACTATTTCCTTTACAAATTAACATAAGCGAAGTCTTGCGATTTACAGGGAATTAATATTACGATCTTAATGTTGGAAATTCTATAAACTATTGAAGAGTAGTAATTAATTTATTGAGCACACAGAAACCATACATAAATACTTTAAACAGGCACATTTGTTAAAGCCTGTTTAAAATATTTACATATGCTTTCTGTGCGCTTATAAAAAATATAAAAAATTGTGTTACTTCCATTTTATGATATTTAATTATTTCTGTAAAAATAATTCTTGAAATAAGAGTTCTTATAATTGTCTATGATAAAACATTGCTTTTGACAATTGTATTTTTAAGGCATCACTTGTAGGACAAACTTGATGCTCATAAATGAGTTCAGAAAGACTTGGAAAAAATTAAAACTCAAACATTAGTTTCCATAATCATCTGCAATAAAACATCACCCTTAACATTAGTCATTTGAAGTTTTTATTTAGTCCAAAAGTCCCTTAGAAAATTAGTCATTTTAGGGCAACAATGCTATATTAAGATATAATTTCTCAAAGATCAGTCTGTTTACTGATAGTTTGAGGAGTGATGAAATCAGAAAAAGAATGTTATTTTTACATTGCGGGACTAACAAAATAAAACATGGGAAAAGAGAAAAGTACACTGAGAGTTCACTATATCTGAAAGTGAGAACCAGTTTTAGTGACACATTATGGGCCAAATTGATTATTATGTTATTCTATCACTGCACACATGCTTTTATATATGTTTATATGATCAGGATCATTTTAAAATTACTAAAGAAATTATAATTACGATAGAATGACAGCCTGTTAAGCTAAATTGCGCAGACGCTGTGAGAATGTTGTTAATAAATGAATACCTTCGAACAACCACATGATATAGTATTTATATAAGAGTAAAAGGGATTCCTTTTACTCTTATATAAATACTATATCATGTGGTTGTTCGAAGGTATTCATTTATTAACAACATTCTCACAGCGTCTGCGCAATTTAGCTTAACAGGCTGTCATTCCTTTTACTCTTATATAAATACTATATCATGTGGTTGTTCGAAGGTATTCATTTATTAACAACATTCTCACAGCGTCTGCGCAATTTAGCTTAACAGGCTGTCATTCTATCGTAATTATAATCGCACGCAAGACGTTATAAAATAAATGCTTAAAGAAATTATATTTTTATAACAAATAGATTAGACTTAAAATAATTTAAAAGAAACAGTTTAAATATTTAATGCCGTGATTATATAGAAAATTAGCTAAAACTTCTAAACTAATTTCATGCTTACCAATAAAGAAATATAAAACTTTTTATATTTTTATGCTTTAAAATAATTTTTGGATTTTGAGTTTTCTCTTCAATTTACTTTTACTTTCTTAGAAGATTCAGTTTTAGGATCAAAATATTAGAAGCTGCATATTTGAATCTAGGAATTTCAAGCAGAAAATAAATCCACTTACAACCACTTGCCTAAGCTTTTATATAATTGTAGATCAGACTTGAATATTTTTATTAGAGCAAATATTAAATCACGTGAAAATACCCATCACCCTCATTAAATTGACTTATCGCTTAATTTCACAAGATAGAGTTAACTTCTACTCACTTAAATAATTTCTAAACAAAATATCAAAAATATAAATATTAAATTAATTGCTAATAATATATATTTTAATGAAATTAAAGCATGCTTGGAGAACTCTATGTAAAGGTCTTCCATTGATAGTTTTTAGAGTTAGAACATAATACATCATGCTATTGAAAACTTTAAAAACAATTAAAGATTGTCCAATAAAATGTCATTAAACTTTTTCAGAGCTGTGTTTTTTAGAAGTTGATCAAATGATTTTTAAAATAGTAATGAGAATGTATGCTACCTGTGATATTTTTTTTAATGCTTTTTTAAAAAAACATAATATCTAATCAATCATAAAGAAATTAAATTGAAAACAAACTTGTAAACTATAATTATATTTTCAGTATTCTAATTTGTTAAAATTAGTATTAATGATTCAGGAAAAAGATTGAACAAATTGTCTCCTATAGTATAAATATGGAATATATATTTTTCTTTTTATAAAACTGTCTAGTCTTTTTAAATTTTATACATATTCTGCTTGTAAATAATTATAGAGTAGGAATTATTTATAACGTTTTATATAGTGATGGCGAATTTATAAAAAAGAAAGATAAAAAAAAATTCTGAAAACAGGATATTTTTTCTAGGCTTTAAAAAGTTTATCGAGATAAGATTTTGCATAAAATCATCATTTCTAAAGGTAAAAAATTAGTTTGATTTTTTTCTTTAGACCAAATGCATCTCAAACATTAAAAGTTTGGAAAATTTTATATTTTGTTTGCAACAAAAGCAACATAGATTAATTTTATAAATACGACTAGAATTATGGAATATACAAAGCAGTCAAAGATCAGTTATTTTTATTCAATGTATAGATAAAAGTAGTTGAATGATTCATTTCTAGGAGTTTTGGTAAAAAAAAAAAAACTGATTATAAGAAGAGGCAAGGCTAAGCTGCTATTTAAGAAAAGCTCTAGAGTTCACCATTCTATCAATGTACTAAACCATACAATAACAATATCAACCTCTTTTCACATTTTTTAAATATAAGCCTCAGCTTCAATTTTTCTAGTGCTAAAGTATTAGCAAATTTTTTTAAAAAAGATTCATTATTATGAAAAAGAGAGTGATGGGGAGATTGCATCAGATAGTTTTTAAAATGAAATGGTGAAAAATAAGCTCGTTGTTCAATTTCCCTTTCAACCAATTACTTGAACTTTCTTCATTGGTAAAAATTCTAACAACAACAACAACAACAACAACAAAAAACAAATGAAAAAGCTGTAGAATGCATATACTCTTGATATTATTTTAAAAATTGTCATATTCTCAAGAATACAGTATCATTAAAAAAAATTTTGAGACTACAAATGCATTCAAATATTGGTTTAATTGGGGGTTTTTGGAGGATTTTCTATATAAGTAAATTAGATATTTTTAAATGACTTATAACAATCTCATCTATTTTATTTTGACTATTAACCATTGACAGCATCTATAGATTATTCTCAAAAACAATTTTTAATATACTGTAAAAATAAATGTATGCACTTAAGTACAACTTTATTGTGAAATAAGCATAATATCATTAAAAAAAATACTTATTTTAAATTTCATTGGTTGAGTTAATTCTAATGGTCATCATTATCTGGGAACCACTTGACGAATTTCTAGAGATATACCCATCTCTCTAGAACTAATAAATCCTGTGAGTTTTTACTTTATAAACTTTCCAAGTTTTAGGCTAATACTCATTAGACTTAATACATAACACTGATCAAAGATAGCCTTCAATTTATTATATCTGGACAAATTAAGGATCACATGAATTTCCATGTCATTAGTATTCTGATCTCTAATTTTTTTTATAATAAGCAGAACTCTAATGAGGTTAATAAATAATTAAACAAATGATTTATTTACAGATGAGTAATTAAAGAAATTACAGTATTTTATATATCTTTGTTTCAAATCTTAAATAAATACTATTTTATTAATTGACATTTTATATCAGCTTAAAATGAGACATTTTAGTTATCCCTTCTTTTTTCAATATATATATATATATATAACATAAAACAATTAATAATTCACTTTTTCTTTTACATTTATCTAACTGATTTTCAATTTAAATTGTATGCTTGTTAATTTTAATAAATTCTTATCAAACTTATAACTTTGACAATAAGCAATAAGTCTTATATTTCTTCATTGATTGTGTTTCTGAATTATATTTTTATTTATGTTTCACAAGTTTGTGTAGAAATACAATTAGTTATAAATTGTAACATGCAAATGGTTGCAGAAAAATGTTCATGATGTAACATGATTTTGTTTACAAATGTTAATTATTATAAATCACAGTGTTAAATATCTGATTAAGTATTCATTACTATAAATAAATACCCATTAAATTTTAATACATATAGGATATAATTTCACATATCAAAGACCTTTAGAATGGTAAACCATTTAATTTCTTACATTTAGATTCATAGTTGCCACATATATATTTAAAATAAAATGTAATCTACTACTACATCTTCTGGGTAAATCTTGGTAAACATATAAATATCTCTAATTCTACTTATCTTCATAGAACTAATAATCAATAGATATATTCATCTTTAGATCTGACCCCTTTATAAAATAGTATCTCTAAAACTGATGATTAATTTCAAAGAGATGGTCAGTCTTTAGATCTTACATTTTACAAAACCATATCCTTACTATTTAATTAATTTTATTTTTAAGCATACATAATTCATTGAATATATCTAACTATAAACAAAATCTCGTAAATAGTGGCTGTCATATAATAAAGTTCAAAACATAAAAGCATATATCATCAATGTTTATTAATGCAAGGGTTAAAATCTTCATACAAGGTAATATTTGATCATATTGGAGATAATAAAGCAATTTATATTCTCAATCTGGAATTCAATTGATTACTATACTGTATTTTAATTCTTGGGCATTGATTGTATACTCACATACTTCTATTTGCACACACACACTGCACCTATATAATATATTGCTATTATGATAAGATTATTGTGCTATTACCATAATTCATTTAAATTTTAAAATTGTATTTCAATCTAAAATATTATGATTAGATCGTTTTATTTAAAATAAGCCATTTTAGATATCTGATGAATTCTAATTGCTTATATTTTAAAGAGACAATCTGTTATAGCATTTATTTATTTATTTTACCAAATTTTAAAAAGAATATTTATCAGGAATAGCAAACGATCAGTCTCCCAAACTCTCTTAATTAAAACAAAGATGAAATATTAGAATACATTAAACTGCAGCATAAATCAAAACCCTATCTTTTAAATTAGTTATAAACAAATTCATTTGTCTGTTCTGCCTACTTTCAAGCTATATATAGTTCAGCAGCAAAGATCCATTTGTTCACAAACAAGTCAGCATGCTCTAGTTTTCCATGTTCCAAAGGTATTCAAAGTTTAAACCTGGCAGGATAAAAACTTTATCCTGATATACCTTTTTCAATTTCCAATGAGTTGATAATTGGTTAATACTTTTGTATTGCATTTTTCATTCAAAAATTTAATTAAAATCAAGCTACCCAACGATAATTTTGAAAAACAATATGGAGACAAAGTAATCACATGACCAGATGTTTAACGCCAACATTGTCAGTACAGAGTTTCAAAATCCAAAGTTCAGTTAAACGTAAGCTAATTTTTAATTTTATTAATTACAAAGTCAGATTTTTGTTTTGCAAAAAAAAAAAAAAAAATCAGTTACAAATTTCCCACAAGTAATTCACTTACTAAATAAACAAGTTAACTAGCTTTGTTTTTTTTTATACTTAAAAAAAATTCACATCTTAGCCTAATTCAAGATAATAATATACCTTTAATCAGTTGATTATTACATTTTTTATTCAACCTTCCAATTGAAATCAAGTTACCTAATGATAATTTTTTAAAAAAGCCATTGCATGATCAGTTTTTGCCCACAATAATACCAACATAGAGTTTCAAAGTCCAAAGGTCAGTCAGGCATACGTTTTATTTTAACGTTATTATAGCAATCTCTAATCTTTGTTTAGTAATAAAAATTCGATTTCAAGTTGCCAGCAATTAGTTCATTTGCTCATAATTGAGTTAACAAGCCTTGGCTGTTTATGTTTATAAAGTAGTCAAAACCTTAGGCAGGAAAAAAAAAAAACTATATACTTTTTCAATTACCAATCAGTTGATAACTGATTTCCAATTTTCTGTTCAAGTCTTCAACTATCATCAAGTTACTAGATAATTTCAAAAAACATGTCACTTCTAATAGCAATGCTGAGCCCAACTACCTGCCTAGAATTTGCCTGGACATTAGCCATGAATCTCACACTTAAATCATATGAAAAACCTTATTTGGCCACCAACTCTAACACAGCCAGATCCAGTGTCAGAGACCAACCAACTGCAAACTCTAATTTGACAATTGCAACCAGTTCGAACATAGCTGTACCACCAGCCTCCTCTGGATATCAAGACACTCTACACATTGATCTCATTCTTAAACTTCATCAAAAGCCTTATCAGCTCTGACCTCTAGCACACAGACCCAGAGTCTGACCAGCTTACCACAAAGTTCAACTTAACAATTACAACAAATTCTAACATAGCTGTACCACCACACCCCTATGCAACACTCATATTCAAATGCACCAGAAGTTTCTAGTCCTCGTCTATGTTACCAAGGCAAGTCAACCACATATAGAACTAAACTTGGATTGCATCTGTAGATACAGTAGTTCAGATCATGTACAATTTATGCAATCTTGTGTACACCAATAAAACAACTTTTACATGTGTAAAACTACAACTACAGACTACCCATGTAACCACAGCAATCTAAGCTATGTAAAACCATTTTAACTAATCCACAGCATAAATAAACTTTTACATACATAAACCTATACCTATGGATTGCTGATGAAACCACGGCAATCCAAGCCAAGTAAAAACCCTTGTAACTAATCCACAGCATGACAATTTTTTTGTAATCTCATGTAAATCAATAAATCAACTTTTAAATATGTAAACCTATATCTATGGATTCCCTATGTAACCACAGCATGTTAAAATTCCTGTAATCCTGTGTAAAACAATAAATCCATTTTTATATATGTAAACCTACAACTACGGATTGCCCATGTAAGCACAGCAATCCAAGCTATGCAAACCCTTGTAACCCTTTAAGACAAATAAAGCTTACCGTTGAAACATATATATATATATTACACTCCCAATTTAGAACAATTAGAAAACAAAATATATACACGATTAATTAATAATATTAATTACACACACAAATATTTATGAGGTCAGAGAACATTTTTTAAAAAATTCTTAAAAATAGTAAGTGACAATTTTTTTCCATTTCAAGAGAAATACCACTATTAAAATGCTTACGCTTTATTATAATCATCTTCAAAATCTATGCAAAATATAAATAATAAGCAGTTGATTCGAAAATTCAAACATTAATTCTTTGAACCAAAATATTTTGATTTTTTATTAAAATTAAATTTACAATCATTACTAACATTTGAAATACAGGCATTCTTCATATACCTGGAGCTTAATTGTAAATATAGAGGATTTGAACACAGATTTTCAAACACCCTTCAATTATCCACACTATCTCATACTACTGTCACACCTGACCACACACATGTAGAAATGATAAATAATCACCAATATACGTATTTCATGCTGAACCACCACTCATCAGTTAGTCTAGACAATCATCTCCCACACACACATATATAATCAGTGCTCAATTTATATAAAGATAGCAAATTTTCATACTTTAATGGACAGGCTTCAATCTACTCCAACCTTCAACTCATAAGTCATTAACACCATTGAAAATCCGATGGTGGAATGCCCAAATCCCATGATGATGCCAATATTATTTTATGCCCATGTTGACTACAAGTCACTCTACCCCCCCTTCCATGTATAGGACCTTGTACATTTAAATACATAGAAATAAACTGAGCACTGATTATAGATATGTGTGGGAGGTGATGAACTGGACCAACTAAAGGGTGCTTGTTCAGTTTGAAATACGTATATTGGTGATTATACATCTTTTCTACGTGTGTGTGGTTATGTATATCAGTGGTAGGAGATAGTGTGCATAGTTAAAGAGTGCTAAAAAGTCTGTGTTTATAATCATTAGTAACACTTCATTTTTGTAAGTATAAAAGATTCTGTGCAAATATTGATTCTCAATGCTGACTGTAACAGAGACGCAGAATCTCAATTTTCACTTATTTTTTGAATGTTAATCTTTAGAATACGATTAGCAATTCCAAAACTATTGGTCAAGCATTGTTAGCCGAGAGGTCATCGCAGCCACCTTGCAAGCAAGTAGTTGGTAGCAGACGGTTTTGGGTTCGCCTCCCGGTCGATGCTATGACATATGAAAAAAAAAAAATTCCAAAACTATTTCAAACAGATAATTGTAGCACTAAAACTCTATTTAAATCTTTTTTTAAAAGAGTATTCTCTGAAAATAGAGCTTTGACATTTATTCTATATGCATTTTGGGGCACAAGATGCATTTTTTAAATATAATAATGATTCTAGAAATCAACAAAACACTTTCTGGATTAAATTAGAATCACTCAGAGCAAGGGATAAACAAATTTCCACACGCAATATTTACTTCATTCAAGACACTAGAATGTCATCTATAATAATCTATGCACTACTAAAAAGAACATGGGGGGGGGGTAGTTAAATTTTTTTGTAAATATGTAATATATATATATATGATTTAAGTAATTCGATATACTATTAGTTGTAAGATTATTGGAGGTTTTATTGCCTTCCTAACTATGATTTTACAATATAAAATGAAGTAACATTGAAACATTTAAAACAATAAAATCCTTTAAAACATAAATTATGAAATATTTTTTTAAAATAAAAAAATGTATTTGGATTTAAATAACTTACATTCTCATAACAATAATTAAACAGTTTTTTTGACAGAAATTCCCACATAGCTTATAAGGCAGTTCTTTTATGTCTTAAGCTTTTCTTTATAGATTTTTATGTATCATCATTAATACTAGTCTACAATGTCCCCTTAACCATTAACCATTAATAAAAATGTTCTTGTTGATTTTAAATGTTCTTCTTTTTCTGGCTTAAATGTTGCCTATTAAATCTTATAAAATAAATATTCATGATAACTAGATTTGTTAGTTGAAAATAAAACTTGATTTTGGAATAACAGATGAATCCCAAAGAGAGATTTCAACTGTTGATAACTCCAAGTGTCTTTCCAGTGAAAAATCATGCTAGCTTCTATGGAATCCAGTTCCAGTTTTTTTAAAAAAAAACATACACATTATATATACATGCTTTGTGTTCTCACATTTTTTTTTTTATCAAACCTTAAATGAGACCATAATTCCATTTAATTATTATTTTCTTCTTATAATTATTTTATTAATGTATTTTCTTGGAGTATAAACTACAGATTATAGTTTTACATTTTTATTTAAAAAATATTATTGACAATCATAATAACATAAAAGTGTAACTATATAAAAAATACATAACACAATCTTATTTTTTTAACTCCTTGTTTTTTATTAAACTAAATAACCTGCTTATGTTTTTTTTACACAATGCAACATTTTAGTTACTCATTTCACATTCACTTTTAACTTATTAAATATTTTTTTCATGAAATATTATATTTACTATTTCTATTTTATAGTGCTTCCAATCTATCTTTTTAACACACTATTTGAAATCAATCCTTTTGCGCATAAGACCACATAGCTAACCATAAAATAGATATGAAATAACTATTTCAATATATATAATTAGCATATTGACTTTGTAGATGCAAATATTAAAATTGTAATAGAAATTTCCAAAGCACTTATTGCATTTCAGCTATAATGTAATTAAGCAAACAACCAATTAAAAATTAGCATAGTAAACTGAAAATGCCATTATCTAGTATTATTAAGAAGATTGACTTGCAATGGTAGTTTTAAATTTGTTGTTTGTCTGGTTACATAATGGCAATATATTCATTATATTTTTAGTAGATATATAAATATGGTAATAATTTACAGTGCTAAATATTTAGATGTAATGCTTTTGAGATTAACTCATTGCAACTGTTTATTTTAAATATAATTGAATTAGCCATTCAGCTTTTGCAAATCACAATGCATTAAAGGTAAAATAATACCACTTTATTCTTGTTCTCCTTCATTCATCAGCAAGATTTGTCTACAATACCTTTGCTAGAAGGCATGAATTTATTTAATCAATCAGAAATTTATTGCTAAATGTTTTTCCACCTTATTGATATATATATATCTGGCAAGTATAAAATTACTTTCAGTTTTAATCTCACCAATGATGATTTAAATTTTAATATTACGTAAAAATATTTAAATGTAATGTTTTCGAGATTAACTCATTCCATCTGTTAGCGTAATGATATTAATTAAGCAAAAAAAATTACTCTCCTCTCCATCAGGTTAGGGATCAATAGCAGTCTATATGTTGAACAAAGCCCCCCCCCCCCCAAACAAAAACAAAGAATGGACTCATTTATTATATTTTCGCTCTCTATTCAACATATAGAGTGTTATTATTTATAACCTGAAAAATAGTGAGTTTTTTCTTTTTAATTACACGCGCACGCGCACACACATATATATCGAAAGAGATAAAATGTTTGATATAAATTATATATGTATGTGATTGTAATATTAAATTAATAAAAATGATTTAATGAAAATGGGATAAAATATATTAAAACTTAAAAAAATAAAAGAACCCTTGTAAAGTGATGATCTTTTGACCACCTGATAATGAAGTATAGTTACAATTGCTTTTTGTTTACCATAGCAGTCTAATTTGTAATGTAATTTAAATAAATAATAGGTTTCAAGCCACAATGATTTGACAATCACCTGTAATTAATTTAACAGAAAGGTTTTGATATAGTCTCTATCGGAAATTGATTGAATGAGACTGACATTTTATATTTACATTAACATTCCAAATACATAATTTAGGTCAATAACTGTCAAGCATAAGAATATTTGAAATTGTACCTGTAAAAGTTCTTCTTGTCAAACTTGCGATAAATTGCAGCATTAAAATATCACTGGGCTGATCCAAGCTCGTAACACCTGTCTATCTAATATGTAAATAATCCTAGTTGATGAATGTGCACTTGACTTGTCTATGATTATAGCATATGTAATATTCTGTACTCTACTGGTCTAGACAGAGGAAAGGGGTTTGCTTTTTTTATTTCTTTAGTTTTAATGTCATCTCAAATTGCTGCTTAAATTTTGTAACAAATGAATGAAACAAAACCAAAGGCACGCTAGCGTAATAAAATTAATAAAAATGTCATACAAGCAAATTATACAATTAAAATCTTTTTATTATTTAATAAAACCTGAAATAAATGAAGCTAATTTATCTGTTGTTGTATATTCTAAGTTCGTTACAACTTATAATGTATGATAAACGACAATGCGAATATTTATTTATATATATGCTGTATTCTCAAAAAATCACCACGTGACTTAGATATTGATATATTGCTTGTGATCTAGAGTTCGAATCTAGACCAAATAAAACTTAAAAATTTGAGTTTTTTTTTCATGTAGCTGGTTACAACTCTAATTTTTATTATACTAAAATATTAACAAAATTAAAAAATATGATTTACTATTACGAGACAATCTATAGCCCGACAGTTTAAATAAAATAAATGAAAAGAAAAACATTAAAAAAAAGAAGTCTTTCTTTCCCGATGTTAGGAATACTTTTATGAAGTTAGCCAGAAAATAGAAATATTTTACATGTTAATTTTTTTTCGTTGAATATGAAAATATATAAAAATTTCAAAAGTAAAGAATCTTTGAAAAATGTTTTTTTAAAAATTATCATTAAATAATAAATTATAATTAGAATTGCCTTTTGTTTATATAACAAACTAATTTGTAGTGCAGTTTAAATAAATATTTCAAATCACAATGATTATTGGTAATCTGATCACTGAAGTGCAATAAATTAAAGGTAATACTAATATTAAAAATATTAAATACAACTTTATTGTATTTTCACTGAAAATGTATCAAGATTGTATTTAATATTCTCAATATTTTTTTTTAGTATATAGAGTATATAGATATTAACCTTTAATGAATATTGATGTAAATGTGTATTGAGTTATTTTTAGTTAGATAGTGGTAAAAAAAGAGTGGAAAAGACTAAAATTTGGTATTTGGAAAGCCTGATAAATGACATCTTCTATGTTAGTTTATAAAAAAATAAGCTACTGAAAAAACAGCAACTAAAATGTATATAATAAATAAATAATTCATGGTAATATTTAAAATTTAAATAAATTTCACATTCAATTACTGCCACATAATTATCACCAACTACATACAAACATAAAATGGATATAAGTCCCATAATGCATTATTTTACTTTATCCCCCATGCTTGTGAACTTTTACATTAATACTTTGCTTATTAAACAGATTATTTACCTCATTAATACAAATAGCTTCTTTTATCCTTATTTTCTTATTATTCTTTGTGTAATATTTTAATTTTATCTAAATTAAGTATAAATTGTCTATTACATTTATAACTTCAAAGAATATTAATAATAGTTATAAAAATTATTGAATAATAAACACATTTATTTACTGTACACCAAAAATCCCACAAATCATTGTTTTCCTCATCCACACTTTTTTTAAAAAATTTCAAATTAAATATAAAAATTCCAATTGTGGCTGAAGAAAATAATTATTTTTGACTTTTTAGTGCATAGTATATTAAAATGTTTATTATAAAATATTTTACACCTATTATTAATAATCTTTGAATTGATAAATGTAATAGAAAATTTGTATTTAATATTGCAAATCATGGACATCTAGAAATTAATTAATTTAATCAGTAACTAGTGATTGAATTAATTAATTTTTGGATACCCCTTATTTTAATTTCAAATTATATATAAAAATCTCACTAGTGGTTGAAGAAAACAATTAATTTTGAATTTTTATTGAATGGTTAATAAAAGTATTTTTTTTAAAAAAATATTTTTTATATTTACAATTTTTAAGATTTTATTAGTTAGATTTTTTTATATAATTATTCTTATTCAAATTTTAAAATGGGGGAATAAAAACAAATGCAGTCTATGTAATATTTGAAAGGAAGTTCACATGCATTAAAAATAAATTCCAATATTGTTTTTTTTTTCTTTTTTATGAAGGAAACATTTTAAAAAATTAAACTTTTATAATCAAAACAAATTAAAATTTTATCTCATTTAAAAATAGCAACTTTTATCATCAAGAGAAATTAAGATTTGTTTTTATTTCTGTGTTTTTACTGTAACATTTTAATATATTACCATCCCATTCACATCAATGAAAACTGAACCAATATAAACACATTTGAAATTCATCTACTTTAGATTGAAAAAATGACTAGACAACCCTGAAATGTATTGCCCCATTACATTATCATCAATTTTTAACACATGTACAAATTGTGAAGCCATCCATTTAGTAGGAATATTTGAAAAATCAATTACAAAATTTAATCTAAACAAACAGAATTCAAAGTTAAATAAAAACATTTAAAAATGGAAAATGTTTGAGCATTCTTTATCTTGTGTGCCTCTTATATAATAGGTAATGTTTTTTAAATCACTTTTGCAATAAATGAAGACTCATAAATATATGATATGAAAAAGCAAATGATATTATAAATTACATTATTTTTATGCTCTCTATCAATGCTAAATTTAGTACAATCATGTTGCCTATTCACATTAAATTGTGTACTTTATGAAACATTGTAATAGTCAGAATAAGCATCTTTTATCACTTTATTATTAATTATTATCTTTTACATTATATGATAGTAAAATTCATTTTAATTTTATTATATATATATATAATAAAACAAGTTATAAATTTCGTAACTTGCTTTTAAGCTTGCATTTAAATGATCACTAGATGGAGCTTACCAATAACAAGCTTTATTTTTATAAGTGCCGAAAGAGAAAGAATTCAAAATCTCTATCAATAAGACCGTACCTTGGTTTTGAGCTTATAAAAATAAAGCTTATATAAAAACAATCTTGTTTAGAGCTATTGGTAAGTTCAATCTAGTAATCATTTAAATGCAAGCTTAAAAGCAAGTTACAAAATTTATAACTTGTTTTATTAATTATTATAAGTGTAGCTTTGATGGCTTTTGTAATGCTATATTGTAGAGGCTATTACTATATGGTGAAACTGAGCTGAATTCAGACCCATATAGCTATTTGGTTTGCAAACCTGGATTTGAAGACATTTATGTGTCTGAAAAGTTCACACTTTTAAATTGATAGAAACATGTTTTATAAGTGCTGACTTTTGAGTTAGTATTTTAGATCTAGTTTTTCTAGAGACCCAGCCCTTTACTGAGGTGAGCCATAAGCTCAAAACCAATTGGTCTGGAGGTAGAGTCTTAATGATAGAGATTTTGAATTCTTTCTCTTTCGGCACTTATAAAAATAAAGCTTGTTTAGAGCTACTGGAAAGCTCCATTTAGTGATCATATATACATATATATGTTGATATGAAGATTTTCACAGGTTGCATATATAAAAGACATATTTTGTGGGTTCATCCGTGTTAAAAAATTTAAATATTGATATACCGATGTTTCAACTTGATCACACAAGTCATCTACTGGGTGATGAAAGGTAGAAAGACGGTTGTAGAAGTGCTACAATCACCGATTTGAAAAAAAATGTTAAAGTTCCACCAATAGCAAAAATGTTAAATTAAGAATGTTTTTTTTAAAAAAATCTTTCCAAATAGGAGGAAGTTTGCATGTATCATCTTGCTTATTGATACAATCTGGCCTTTTAAGTATCTCAATGGCTTTTCTAATTTTGCACAGGTAAATATTATCACATCTGGATATGATCCTGGCACTAGAAAAATCTATTTTATGACCTGAATCTATAACATGGAGTGAGAGTGCTGATGTTGATGAGTGTTGTTTAACTGCATTAGCATGCTCATCTCTCCTAACACTGATGTGACAATTACTCATACCTATGTAAGAAGCTTTACAATTTTCATATGAGATTTGATAAACACTATGAGATTCAAGAGGGATTGAATCCTTAGGCTTGGTCATTATATTGCTGATCTTTTGATGAATAAAAAATGATGTACTTATATTATAGCATTTTAATATATATCCAATACTGTCTGTAGTTCCTTTTACATATGGAACACAAATCATACTGTCTGTAGTTCCTTTTACATATGGAACACAAATCCTAATAGCTGATTTATCATCTTTTTGTCTTTTATTTTGTCCATTTTGAGCTTGAAATAAGGCTTTTTTTTTTTTTTATAAATTTATAATTATAACTATTTGTTAATAAAACACTATTAATATGATTTATTTCTTCTTTCAGATGTGACTTATCTGCAAGGTTAATGGTTCTATTTAAAAGAGTTTTGGCTACAGAAACTATCTGAGTTGGTTAATGATGAGAATGTAAATATCTCTGTCCGGTGGGTGTATTTTTTCTGTAAATCGAAAAATATAAACTATTTGGTATTCTGGTGACTAGAACATCAAGAAAAAGGAGTTTTCCATTAGACTCTGTCTCCATTGTAAATTTAATATGAGGATGCATATTATTTAAATGTAAGAAAAAATCATCTTATTTTTTCCATGTTACTATATGACAAAAATGTCATCTACGTATCTGAGCCAAATGAAAAGTTTTAAAGATGATGATTCTAAAGCACCACTTTCTATATTTTCCATGAATAAATCAGCTATTACTTCTGAGATAGATCAGCCCATAGGAGTACCAAAAACTTGTCTGTAATGCTGTCCATTGTATACAAAATATGTGTTCAAGAGACAATGTTTAATCAAAGCATTAATATGGTCTGGTAAATTGCAACGTTATGAAATTATATTTAAAGCTTCTTTAATTGGAATGTTTGTAAACAAAGACACGACATAAAAACTGACCAGAATGTCATTAGCATTAATTTTTAAATTTTTTAAAACAGAAAAAAAGTGAAAAGAGTTTTTTTCAATGTATGATTTAATAGATGGGATTGTAGGTTTAATGAAATCCGATAAATATCTAGCTAAAATATGAGTTGGAGTTCCTATTGCGTTTACTATTGGACGAAGAGGAGTATCTGGTTTATGAATTTTTGGAAGTCCATAAAATTTTGGGCAGACATATGATTTTTCACGCGGGATTATTTTATTTTTTATCCCTCTTTCAATAGGCGATTTATTAATAATGGCTTTTGTTGTTTTTTCCAAATACGTAGTATGATCTCTTTTTGATATTTTATAAGTTTTATCATTAAGCAAATCTAAAATTGTATTATGGTAAATGTCACCATCCATAACAACAGTAGCATTACCTTTATCAGCTGGAAATACAACAATTGATTTGTCAGATTTTATATTATTTAATGCTGTCTCTTTCTTTGAAATATTATTTTTAGGAAGCTTAGCTTTTTTTACAATATTGCAAATTTTGATTCTAGCCAAATCAGCCGTTGAAGAATCTATTTTACCGAGAGCTGATTCAACATTACAAACAATTTTCTCAAAAGGTATACGGGAAGGCATTAAAGCAAAATTAAAACCTTTTTCTAAAACCGAAACTTCATCTGTAGAGAGGGCTTTCTTAGATAAATTATAAACGGTTTTTTGATTTAAATACGTAATGTTTGGTGATTGTGTTCTAATTAGCATTTGTAATTTTTTCTTTTGCTTTGCTGTTACAAATTCCGAAGCTTTAATCGATCTAAAATTTACAAAATATATCTTTTATATATATATATTCAAATTGCACGCAAAGTATTACTTAAATAATGGGTATAATGCTCAAGCCTAAATGGGTTAATAAGTAAACATTAAAAACAGTCAACAGAACAGGTTCTATTTACCTGTTTAACGAAGTTTATTTAAACTTCTTTGTATCAATAATTTCAATCTCTGTGGTCAAGTTACAATCTTTAGTTACTAAAAAGAGGTTGCTTTGACAACAGTTTGAGATTGTTGATTGTTATTGATATTAGGATTGTCTAAGTGTTGACTGGTTTTAATGATTACCTATAAATCCATTTAGCCAGAAACATTATTACACTTATTATTTAAATAATACTTTTGGCTGCAATTTGAATATTATAATTGCAGTTTATAATGTTATAATTGAATATTTATTCATCTGCATTCAGAACAAGTTATATTTACCTGTTTAATGAGGTTTATTTAAACATTTTGTATCAATAATTCAATCTCTGTGGTCAAAATTGCGAATCACTCTGGTCAAGATGCAATCTTTAATGTCTAAAAGAAGTTTGCCTTGACAACAGTTTGAGATTGTTGATTGTTATTGATATTGGGATTGTCTAAATGTTGATTCATCATTCATCATCATTATCAACCATTATCAATCCACTGCAGGATGAAGGTCTCTCCAAGTTTAATCCATCTTCTTCAATATTTAGCTTCTCTTCTCCACATCACCCCTGCACACTTACTTATTTCATCCATCCATCTCTCATGTGGTCTCTTTCTGGGTCTTTTACAATCTCTTGGAATCCAGTTTAAAATTTCAATTGTCCATCTATTATCATCTCTTCTAGCAATATGTCCAGCCCAACTCCACTTCAATCTTTTAATTTTTTCAATGAGGTCAGTAACAACTGTTTGTTCTCTTACCCATACATTGCGTTTTCGATCTCTTCTTGTTACTCCCAACATAAATCTCTCCATACTTCTTTGGGTGGTCTGAAGTCTCTGTATGTATGTGTAACTTATCAAATTAATTCACAACATTTCTGATATAAATTTTATACCCTCCAAAGCTTTCTGCAAGTGAAAAAGTTATCAGAGTGATCTCTCTCTATACAGAAATATCTTCATTCTCTGAAAGATATCTATAATAGTACATTAAAAGATTATTATCACATATGTGTCAACAAATTCACAATTATGGCATTCAAATGGGAAATTAAACTATAATATCTGGTGGGGAGATTCAGGAGTTTAAACTCTATTTCACCAGATAATCAAAGATTGTTTAGTGAGATATTATGTTTAATAAATTCTTTGAATGAAGCCTGTCTAACTTGTGCAGAGCTTTTAGTACTTTTCTAGAACATAATTAAAAACATTGGAAATAGATCAATAAAGCCATTAAAAACTCAAGATCTTAAGAATTATTGCTGGCACATTAATGAATGACTCTGAGGGAAATTTTATTCTTTTAAATATCAATCTATTCTTGGTGGTGATCAGATTACTTATGAAAAGATGTAAAAAAATCAATTTGAAATAGATGATTATTATGATTTTGTTAAAAATAGCTTTAAAATGAACTTCAGTCATCAATAATTACAAATCCTTTGCCTCATCATTACTTTGGCCATTGACAATCAATTGCAAGATAAAGATCTGTCCAAGTTTATTCCAGTTCATCTGATCTATAGCTATTCTTCTCCACATCACTCCAACAAACTTTCTTATCTTACTTATTTATATCATATATTGTCTCATTCTAATTCTTTTAAAATCTCTTTGGGTTTTTTCTAAGACTATTTTTTCATCAATCATAATGTATTATAGCAATATGTCCAGAACAGCTCCATTTGTCTCTTAATTTTTTCAGTGATTTCAATGATATCTTTTGTTCTCTCACCAAATATTTAACTTTCAATACCTTCTTACTACTTCCAACATACACCTCTCCACATTTCTTTGTGTGGTCTGAAATCTTTATATTGCTTTTCTGTTAATTAAACTAGTTTCAAATCCACATGTAAGATATATAATTCTATCATTAATTTCATCCCTATGGTTCCATCTATAGTAATAATCTGACCAAGCTATTTGTGATTACTAACTTTTAGTTTATTACTATCAAGTTTTATTTATTACTTTTTTTGGTAAAAAAATTCACGGGATATCACTTTACCATTCATAGAATTTAATTTTAGTCTTGCTTTTTGCTTTCATCTGATAACTTTTGCAATAATTCATAAACATTCAACTGATGTCTAATTTTAAGTCATATTAGTCATGTAAAAAGATAGATGGTAGCATTTTTGGATTTAACCTCGGAGATAAAAGTCATTAAGCACATACCATTGACAGATACATGTTGATGTGCAGACTATCCACATTCAATTGCTATCTGAATAATCACACATTACTTAATTAATATTTTTATGGCACCAAAAAAAATCGAACAACTAACTTCTTTAGATATAAAATGTTAAAGAAATATAAATTAATGTAACTATTGTTTTAATCAATGGACAACTATTAAAAAATAGAGGAAAAATAAACAAATTCAAATCTTGATATAATATTGGGGGAAAATGGCATTTTATGCTTCGGAGTATCCTTTTGAACAAATCGCAGAATTTTTATCCTTTCATAATGCTAACTTTTAAGACGTTTTTGATTAAAAAACCTAATAAACAAAAGAATGAAATTATTTAGACATATTAATTATCAAAGCTTACTACAATTCTGACAGAACATTAAGGTTAAATGCAGATTATAAGTTTGTGTTCCAAAACATTGATTGTAATTGTAGAAAATTCTATAAGTTTGTTCTTCAAAACAAAGAACTTATATTAAATGTAAAATCTTCAGAAAAATATTATTAAATAGATATTTGAGTTTATATTTTTATCAGTAAAATAGAAATAATATTTATATTTTTTAAAACTAAAATAGAAATACTTAGATATTAATAATTAAAAAGGCATATATTTTAACAAACAAACAAATAAAAAAAACATATGAAAAAAGATTATTATCACTTCATATTTACTTCTGTCATCTTCTATCAAACTTGATTTACTTATATTGTATTGTTAAAAGGAGATTGCCATGACAACTGTTTGACTTTGTTGATTGAATAGTTTGAAAATTTCTGAGAGGTTTGCATTGGACAAGTTAAATCTGATTAACCCATTCAATCCCACATATTTTGTATGCCTAATATTTTATTCTTACTCAAAGATCTAAATTTCTGCAATTTTTCAGAATATAAAGAAGTTTATGATAGATTTCTCATAACTTGAATACTTATAAAATAATATACATTATCAGAAAAATTCTTCATTAATAATTTCATACTATTTGTAGCAGGATTCAGCCGTTTTTGAAATAAGAAGGGTATACCGAATGGCTGATTTATGATAAATAGTATACTATTTTAATTATTGCTGGATGAAGTTGTGAGTTTAAGGCACATTTAATACATATTTATTTACATAAATTTGTTAATGTTAAAATTTGGCTTACAAACTTAATTACTTAAAAAAATTATTGTGACTAGATGTAACTGGAATTTCAATTTTCACATAATGGCCTATATGAAAATTGATAAGACAGGATCAAGTAGTGGATTTTAAGTACTTCATACTGAAAATAAATTGTAAAAATATGTCTAAATCCAATAAGAATATATTTTTAGAGCACCTTTTTAAAATAAAGGTAGTTATTTTTACCAATTAAATTACAGAATATTTTATTATTCTAATATGATTTTAAAATTATATAATTTTTTAAGCTAGATGTTTTACAAGTCAACTTCATCTTTAAAGTTGAAAAATATTTATACATACATAAATGAATTCAATTCAGAAAATTCCTGAAATCTAAAACTAAGCTCTTCCAGAAGTATGACAAAATGCTAAATAAAATAAACATTAAGAACATTACTGTCAATAAAAATTTCAATAATATTTTTCAAAAATACGCCTAATTATTTTTCACTAGATATGATTTCAAAATATAATTTTAATTTTGAATAAATTCGTTGTACTTATTATTAGTGCAATATGGTAAATTCTGCTTTACAACTTCAAATTTAATTTATGAAATTATTTCATTACACCAGCAAGAATTTCCAAATCAAGTAACCACGTTATATCTTCAAACTGTGAGCAAGATTGATTAACTAACATTACAAGAGAAATTTCTATCTGAGGTAATAAATTTAAACATTTTTGAAGACCTTTTCATTTATTAAGCCATAGATTTACTGTAAGAAGATTACTAAAGTTTGTTTTATATTCTCTTCTAATGAAAGCAATTGGAATATCAGAGTTGTATTAGTACAAGTTTTATTGAATTTATAATTCTCTATTTTATTATATACTAAAGGCATATTATTTTTGTGCATAATACTTCAAGATAGATGTAGTCACTGATATAATACAAATGTTAGGATTGAAGGATTTGGCTTAAATAGTATGAGAAATCTATGTTTTTTTTTAATTATTATTGGTGTCTCTGTCTCTTATAACTGCAATTAATTTTTCTAATGGTAAATTGTTTTCTATGTCACATTTTTTTGAAAATTAAAATACTTATCCTCTTGTTCTCTTTGTAAAGACAGAATTTTGGGGAAAAAATATTTTTTTTGTAGTAAAATAATAAAAAATTATTTTAGAATAATAGATAACGAGAAAGTGTCTGATATATATAAAATGATAGATTGGACTAAATGCAAAAAAAACCCCAGATCCATATTTCTATATATGTTTTCAATTCTAATTTAAAGACAGTAAAGATAACTTTGACTCTTCAACGTATTGTTCTCAGTGATAGTTGGATTGAATTTATTACTGCTGCTATTTCATTTTTATTGCCATTAAAAAGGTGACTCAGAAGCCAACAACATGTTTTTTTTAAATATTAATTCACCATCTACAAAAGAGTTATTTTTGTTTGCTAATAAATATGTAATTGAGTGAAATCTTATATTTTTT
This sequence comes from Epiperipatus broadwayi, assembly GCA_028023455.1. Lineage (NCBI taxonomy): Eukaryota > Metazoa > Onychophora > Udeonychophora > Euonychophora > Peripatidae > Epiperipatus > Epiperipatus broadwayi. The sequence continues at coordinate 620,109 of JAQFVV010012696.1, forward strand.
GACTGAGAAATTGACCGATAAAAAGGCTTTATGCTCACAAACATATTATTTTTTTGATTATAGACGTAATAGAAAGCTTATATTGAACTTTTTATGACTAGTGTTGAAATGTCTTTCTATATTACATTTTTAAAGGAATCGCCCACTTGCAATGCCTAAAAAGTAGTTATATAATATTTTCCTCTAGAATAAAGAAAACCAAAATATTATTTTCATTGTATGTTAAAATTAAATGACTTTTTTCATGGTTATAATAATAACAAAAATGCACAAAATTGTTAGAACAAACACATCAAACGAATAACTGATTATACTGAATACTATATTGGTGATGTAATTAGTTAATCTGCACAATAAAAGTGAATGTTTCATGTGAATATAAAATAACTTTTTTTAAACAATATTGTAAAAGCTACAAAAATATTTTATAAGCTATTGCTAAAATGCTTGACAGAGATTTGAGTACCTATAAGTTTATCCTATTGCCAACATTTAATTTATAGAATAGTAAATAAAGTGATTTGTGATCGGTTTGAAATTCTTCACTGCATTATTAATGACTTCCAGTTATCTTCATATTTGAAAAGATCAAATTCTTTTTTTAACTAAATATATTTATTAGCTCTTGTGCAAAAAATATTTAAATTATTTGCTTTTTTAAAGAATTGGTTTCATTTAAATAATTTTTTTTTTAAAGATTTAAATGTTTTCTTTTTATTCACCCACCGTTTCTCTTCAAGGCTGCTGGCAAATCTTTGTTCTGAAGTGGGATATTTGAAACTGTTTTATTTTTTATTTACTTACTTATTAAAAACTTCTAATTATAGTCATTATTGCAAATATCTTAATTATTTATGTTTTATGGAAGAAAGGTATAGAAGTCTATGTTAACTATTATTATTAAACTTAATATTTAATTTAGCTTATAATTAAATCGTTTTATATATTCATACCACATAATATTTATTTACATTCATATCGGCCATTCAAACCAATTGTGCAAACGCTTTGCGAGTGTTAAATAATAAATGAATGCCTTCTGATCAATACAAGATATAGAATTTATGCAGGAATTGTAACTGATATGTATGAGCTTTTTAACATATGTTTATTATTCAATTTATTGTGAGTAGATTAGAACAAATTTGAATACGAGAATCAAGCAATATGTATATTAGTATCATCATTCTAAAAGTGATTCTAATTGTATTTCACCCTTTTAAGTCATTAATGAAAGATAAGCAAGTATTTACTTCTAATATCATGAGGATAATAACGAGAAAAAAAATCCACCAAAAAAAAATATGTTTAATATTTAATTCAAATATGTCATTTAACAACAATTCAGTAGAATTCAGTTAAGCCCAAGTTGAAAATTTAATTAATAATACAATAGCCAGAATATAACAGAAAAATGCTGAAAGTCAGTTTGGTAATTTAAAATTTGGAAAGTATATCTTATTCTATGTCAAATATTATAATCATTTATTTATTAAGATAGAATTGATTCTAATATGTTATAAAAATATATAATATTAAAAATGTATGGTTCGAAATATTATGGAACTATATTGAGAGTGAAGATTTTTCCAACTATGCATTTAAAATATATTAAAATCTCATAGTGAAACAGTAAGATTCGTATTCGAATCTTAAGTTTCACCTAAACTTTTGATATCGAATTGTGTGTGTAACAATATTAAAAATGTATAAATATATGTAGAATTCAGCATAAACACGCACACATTTCGATCTCAAATTAAACGCAATAAATAGGGATAAAATAATATAATTTAGATTTCTTTTAGTTATATGATTTTGTATAATTTTAATCATTTATTTTAGATTATAAAGTTCGTATTTATTGCTTTGTTTAAATTTCATTTAATAATAATTCTAAAAAAATCTGATGTAATATTTAATTAAAAGTTAAAATAATCTTATGTTTCCTTTTTGTTTTTGAAATTTAAAAGCATCGGTCAGTGATAGATAATAGATTAATTAAAGAAAAATTCCCCAAAATATAATTAGTAAATGTAAAATGTAAACAATAGAACGGCAGCTTTCTTTAATTAAAAACCAACAAAATGCGTTGATTATCCTCAGGGCAGATTAAATAGAACCTAAAAATACCTTAACAAAAATGTGAGAGATCAAGATAAAAAAAGAGGCCATCTTAGACTTGCTGGAGACATTCACTTAAACTTTAGCTTTGCTCTCGATCACTGAGAGTCTCCAAAAATATAAAAATAATTTGTTCCTGCCAAGGTATGACCGAGTAAAGCACCTAGATTATTCTCCATTGGGAGATGGCCTATCGGATGCTGAACTTTCCATTGCCTGTCATAAATTCACCATGAAGATCTGCTGCCTGAAATAAATGAAAAAGCTGCTGCTGCTGTGAAATTAAATGAAATATCTAAATACAAGAAAGACTTGCCACTCGTGAACTTTTTGCTGCTAAACTCATGGAATAAGAAAACTTCTTATAAAACAGGTACCTGTCTGTGTTCAAACTCTAGAGTACTCTAATAATATGCTATAGCTCTTCTTCATACTACTTATCTAAATTATAAAATGTAAAAACTACCATTTATATAACTAAATTGAATAATTAATTTAATATGTAAATTTCTCTAATAATCTAGCTTACCTCACTCTATCTGGGGTGCGTATTTCTAAAATTCTACATTTTATCTATATTTATTATTTAATTATTGCATGCTCACAATTGTCTCTATTTTCAAAGTTTAAATCTATGATCGTTTAAAACAATGAATGCGTGTCAAATTTTCATTAATATTTACTTTCTTTAATAACTTAACTTTCATATAAATCGACACACATTCAATGCTTCATTTATTGTAATGCAGGGGTCTACAACTTCGCAAATGGCTGGCATATTAGTTGTAATCATTCCCAGTTTAGATATGTTTTGTATATAGTAAATCATCATGAATAATTCCAGAAAATTACATTTCTTTGAGAGTCACCAACGTTCTTTAGTAAATGTTTGATAATGTCGGGCCGAATTAGAAATCCATTTAAATCTTATCATAATCGTTTATAAGTATACATGTGTTACGTTTTAGAGACGCAATGATCTATTCCGCCGTAAATATTCCGGATTCTTCAGGGTTGAAATTAACCCCCGTCGTCCTACACAAGCGGACATAATAAATGCTCCCGTAGGATTTGACCTGTCATGCAGCCAGCTGGAAAATTGCGACACGTACCGCTTGTCCCTGGTTATGCTTATGTGACACCTTACTTAGTCGGGCCGTGGCAGAGACCAGCTCGACAGTTTTATAAACTCATTCACGGCATTGCAGTTTCAATATACTGCCATTCCATATCGCCTTTCTAAAGCGTACCACGTGTTCCTTTGCTCAATTCTATTATTCTATATATCACTCCACCTCTGCATTATCTTCATAATTCACTCTCAAATAAATGTTGCCCTTAGTCATACAATAAATAGTTTAATTAAATAAATATATGTCCGCCACTCTTAAATCTTACTTTAGACTCTTGCATTGCAAAGGTATAAATTCCCCAAGGCATGCATTAGAAATACTTACTCGAGAATTTTAGGTAGCTAGATTAGCCTTCAAATAAGTGAATTTCCCTTTGTAAACATTACAGTATCGGAAATTCCGCTACTGAAATCCTCAATATAAAATAATGTCTAAATAAATAAATGTATTCTTTAAAATATAATCATGTCACAAATCCCACTACTGAAGCTTTAAATCCACAAAATATTATTAGTAAATGTTTGTTTTATTAAAATGTATTAATAAAGAATTTTAAACTATATGTCTGCATTGCATTTCATTTGTTCGATACCCATTCTATATAATATTTCCTCAATTATGTAAATATGAATGTTTAATTAATATTAGTTTGGTTATTGGCTAACTCGAGAATAAAATCATGAGTCTCTTGCATATCCCTGACCACCGTGCCTAAGGAAATATTTACTAATGTCGCATCAGATGCGTTGTTTCGTGGATTGTATTGTGGAACCGATAAACTATGTTCGAACTCAGTACCACGGGTGGCTTCGCTACTCGATGGTGCTGCTGTTCTGTATGGTGATCGAATTCTGCACTATGTTTACGAGTCACACGTTTTCTGACCGTTACATAGTTAAATTTTTTTTTTAGCGTTTGGCGCTTTCCAACGTGGAGCTTCCGATACAAAAAACCCATATATACCCTGAGCAAAATATAACGCAAATTTCTTTTAGCGTTCGTTACTCGAGTTAGCTAATTAATCTATATATATATGATTTTGTTTGATAAAAATAATGAAAAAAAAGTAAATCGAGTGAAATAATGTGGGTCGAGTAAATGAAAGGACAGCAGGCATAATAACAAATTTAAGGAAAGCAGGGATGTGTGTGTAAGTTAAGAAGGAATGAAAATACTCGGATCTAATGAAATATTTTATATATATATATGTCAAAAAAAAAAAGTAATCAGTCGTTAAATGAGAAAGCAAGTAGCATTGAATTTTTTTATTAAAACACCGTTATATATATAGCATAGACAGCTGAAGCTTGTTATATATGTTAATAGTAAATATTTTGTTAAAGTACAAATATATATATCATAGACAGCAGTAGCTTATTATATGCGTAACCAGTAGTTCGCTATAATATATATGTTAAATATGTTAAACGCAGCAATATAGAGATAGGGCAATGTAGAGTAGGTGAGGGCAGTGAAAGAGTGTTATAGGGCCAATATACCGGTGGGGAGTAGTCAAATGCTAGTAGTATAAAATAAATAAATCACATTAAGAAAATGGAATCAGAAAATATTGATGAATACAGCAAGTAGATTTATCTGAAGCTTTGGAGTCGACACCCGAGTGAAGGGAAGCTCCACAACAATACAGAGGATCAATGGACTTAAATTTCAAGTTCATGGAGGAAATACTCAGACAGAGTATGCAAGAAATGAAGGAAATGTATGAGGAGGAGATGAGAAAAAGAAGAGATGAAGAATCAAAACAGAGACAGGAAGAAGAAAAGGTGAGAGTTAGAGAGTATCAGGAAATTCAAAAATTTGTCTTGAGAGAGTTAGGAATGATAGCAAATGAATATAGAATAACCCAAGTCAATAAAGAGGGGGAAATATAAGGACAAAGGAGGTTAGACCTCAAAGCTACTTAGGAGAGATTATTCAGATAAAAATCTTTAGAGGAGAGACAGGAGAAAATCCTCAAGCCCATTTAGAGAGCTTACAAAGTTTCTTTCAAGTGCATAAGGCAGAAGCAGGTGAACAGATAGCTATTGCCAGTTACCATTTACAGGGCTATGCCAAAGACTGGTGGGATATGGTGAAATGGAAACCTAAAACTATAGAGAAGTACACAGATGCGTTAATGAAACAATATTGGAGCGACAAGCATCAAATTGATATCTACAACATGCTCTGTCATGAAAAATACGGAGCAATACCCCGAGAAACACATGCTCAGTTTTTCCTCCACCAAGCAAACCGATTTAAATCTCTCACAACATTCGCATTGGCAGATAGACATATCATTGGAACGATTCAACAAAATATGCCAGTAACTACCCAAAAGCTGATGATCGTAAGTTGTATCAAAGACATTGAAGAGATGGGAGAATTTCTTGCAGTTTTAGATGATAGCCATTGGTCTGAAAGTCTAGTAGATCATGAATGGGAGCAGGAGACCAGACAACAGCAATCAGCGACTACTAGCAATCATAGTGAGAAAGAAAGAAGCCAAATGGCAATTCGATCAAGCGGGACTTCAGTAAAAGATTACCAGTACCAGCATTCATCTTGCCAGCAGCTGAGAGTAGCGGAGATGACTAACCTAACGTCAGTCATCCAGGAAGAGGATCCCACTTGGGGACTTCAGATTGGCCCTTGCCCAATTATTAATACAAGAATCGGGGCCTCAGTTGCACAAATTCTTCTTGACACAGGCAGCCAGATTTCCTGTGTTTCTAGAGAGTGGTTAACAAATTACAAAAAACATGGACTCATACCCAGGCTCCCCGCTCGCCCAATCCAAATGAAGCTGGCTGATGGGAGGACGACCAGAACTGAAAACTATCAAGTCTGGTTGGAAATATCGATAGGAGAAGCCAATGCAGGACACGCCTTCTTAGTGATAAAAGGACTAATTCAGGACGTGATAATTGGGTCCGACTTCTTAACCCAACATGAATGTATCCTGGACTATAAAAAAAAGATACTAACTTTCCAGCAGGAGCAGATTAGTTTTGATACAAATAAACAAACTGAAGAAATCCAATTAAGATGTCTGGAGGCCATTCCTGATGAGGATATCCAAGAGAAAATTATGGGATCATCGTTAGACAAGGTAGAGGACCAATTCCAGTTACAAAAATTACTTACGGAAAATCGTACAATATTTTCTCAGGTCCCAGGTGAAATTAGTGATTACGTCCATCGGATATGAGTAAAAGAAGAGACGCATTTCCAGACCCGCACATACCCTATCCCATTTCAGTATCAAGAAGAGGTGAATGCTCAAATTAAGCAGATGATTGACTGGGGTGTAATTGAAAAGGGGTCATCACCCTATAATAACCCGTTAGTCGTAGTCAAAAAGAAAGATGGAACCATACGATTGTGTCTCGATGCTAGGACATTAAACAACATTACTATACCTGAGCGGGACATCCCACCACCCATCCAAGAAACATTTATCAAGTTGACTGCTAAGAATATTTTCTCTACCCTTGACCTAACTGCCAGTTACTGGCAAATGGCTCTCCACCCCCAGGATCGAAAATATACCGCATTCAGATACAATGGGCAAACCCACATGTTTAAGAGAGTACCTTTTGGGCTGATAAATAGCGGGGCTGGCCTCATGAGGTGTTTGGACCAAGTATTGTCAGAAAGATTAAAAAAAAAATTGGTATGTTATGTAGACGATGTAGTAGTTGCATCTAGAGACATTGCAGAACATCTGGAGGATTTAAAACAATTTTTCGATGAGTGCACCCAGAAAAATATAACTGTTAATTTAAAAAAAAGTTTTTTCGCATTGAGGGAAATTTCCTTTTTAGGCCATATTGTAAATGGTCAAGGAATTAGGGCTCACCCTGACAAGGTCGCAGCTATTGAAAATTTTCCTAGGCCCACGAACAGAAAACAAGTTCAATCATTTCTGGGCCTTTGCAATTACTATCACAAGTTTTACCCCCATTTTGCCAAAGATACATCATCACTAGTAGAATTGATAAGACCTCACCACTGATGGGAATGGATGAAGACCCATGAAGAAGACTTCAGTCGAGTAAAGAGAAGATTTTTAGAGACTGTGATGTTACACTACCCAGATTTTACCCGTCCCTTTTATTTGCAGACTGATAGCAGTCAGAAGGGATTGGGCGTGGTCCTATTTCAAGTCAACCAAGAAGGCCAACACCAAATACTATATTTTAGCAGCCGTACTCTCAAAGGAGCCAAAAAGAACTACACAGTGACGGAACAAGAGACACTAGCAATCGTGTGGTCATGCAATAAGTTCAAGCAGATGTTGCTGGGTTCAGAAGTGATTATCATTACTGACCACCGGTGTCTCGAATTCCTAAATAAAAGTTACCTGAACAATGACCGCCTCATCAGATGGAGTCTTTCACTTCAAAGATTTCATTATAAAGTCGTCTACTGCCCTGGGCCTGAAAATACAGTGGCCGATATATTAAGTCGACATCCTATAGAACTGGAGCCACACAACCCCATAATAAGTGATCAGCCATTGGTAATTGCAGCAACGGTATTGGACCAGGAGATGGAACACAAGTTAAGGAACCTTCAGCATTGGCAAGAGCAGCAGCCGCTATATAAAAAGCTGATCCAAATTGTACAACAGCAAGGAAATCCAATACAAGGCTGCTCAACACCTCGAGGAAAGAAGCTATACCGGATAAGAAATGGGTTGCTGCAGCAGCAGATTGTGGGCGATAAAATTTACTGGAAAATCTTGGTACCACCTGACCTCAGAAACCGTCTCATCATGTATATGCATGGTTTAGTAGGGCACTATGGCCCTAGAAAAACAGAAGAAGCTATAAGACGACAATTTCACTGGCCAAAGCTATATGAAGATGTGATGGATACCCTCAAGAAATGTGCTATTTGTGCAAGAGATAAACCACCAAATAGAAACTTTAGTGGAGTAGGTGCCTCTATCATTCTGTCCGCACCAAATGAAATACTTGCAATTGATCACTATGGCCCATTGCCATCCTACCGTAGATTCCGTTACTTACTTGTAACTTATGATCTATTCTCAAAATATGCTTGGGCCTATCCTGTGATGTGAGCAGATTCCCGTTGCGCAATTCGAGTGTTACAAAAGTGTCAATTCATCAAGATTGGAAGACCGATCACCATCCTCTCGGACCACGGATCGGCCTTTACATCTCAAGAATGGAAGACTTGGTTGAGGCAGCAGAACGTTAAACATATTCTGACCTCAATTCGAAATCCTCAGTCTAACCCATGTGAACGGGTTATGAGGGAAATAAACCGACTATTTAGGACCCATGTTCACCAAAATCACAGAAGCTGGGTAAATCAAACTGAAAAGATTTTTCAATATATCAATGGAACCATCAATGAGGCCACTGGCATGATGCCAACACGTTTGCATTTTGGTAAAGCGGACTCATTACTGATCAAGACGCCATTACCCATGGATGAACGTGAAATCAATATTGAAACTGACAGATGCAAGGCACACCGCCGCCTTACAGAAAGGGCAGAACAGAAATTACGAGCAGATCGGAGAAGCCAACATTTCCAGGTCGGGAACTATGTTTGGGTACGGAACTCTCAACAAAGTAACCGAGATAAAAGAATATATAAAAAGTTCTTTCCTTTGTACCGGGGACCCTTTATAATTGATCGCACATGTGGCCCAAATGCATATTTATTAAAAGATGGAGATACCATAAAAGGGACATACAATGCCCGTAATCTCAAACCATGTAGGTATTATCCACCTGACCCGGGGTTGTAAAAATATTAGACTCTTAGGACGGATTAAACGTATATGAGAATATTAAAACGAACTTGATATAATGAACTTGGTTGAATGGATTGTACTTTAGTCAAATAGGGTTTTGGATAGAAATTTTATTATATATATTATTGTTTTAATTACTATTACTCTTAAAATTTTTTTTATATTATACTAACTAATCCTATTCTAAGAATTTTGTTTTATATATATTCAGTTTAACTAATTATTTCTATGATTTTAACCAGACACGGCCAAATTAGGCCATTTTAATTCAACTATAAATTCTAGATCCGGGTATATAAATTGTTCGTTGCTTCATGTAATCTCTGCTTTCTATATTTCAATCTATCTGTACAAAAAGAAAATTTTAATAATTTTTTTTCGTATTTAAATTGTGTAATGTAAAATTTTTTTTCTCTTTCTTGCCTCCTTTGTTCTTCCTTAATTGTTCACGGGAAGTACGGGGAAATGAAACAGTAAGATTCGTATTCGAATCTTAAGTTTCACCTTTTTCTGTCGTCTCTCACTGACCGGTCTATCCCGCCCAAATTTAAACTTTTTGATATCGAATTGTGTGTGTAACAATATTAAAAATGTATAAATATATGTAGAATTCAGCATAAACATGCACACATTTCGATCTCAAATTAAACGCAATAAATAGGGATAAAATAATATAATTTAGATTTCTTTTAGTTATATGATTTTGTATAATTTTAATCATTTATTTTGGATTATAAAGTTCGTATTTATTGCTTTGTTTAAATTTCATTTAATAATAATTCTAAAAAAATCTGATGTAATATTTAATTAAAAGTTAAAATAATCTTATGTTCCCTTTTTGTTTTTGAAATTTAAAAGCATCGGTCAGTGATAGATAATAGATTAATTAAAGAAAAATTCCCCAAAATATAATTAGTAAATGTAAAATGTAAACAATAGAACGGCAGCTTTCTTTAATTAAAAACCAACAAAATGCGTTGATTATCCTCAGGGCAGATTAAATAGAACCTAAAAATACCTTAACAAAAACGTGAGAGATCAAGATAAAAAAAGAGGCCATCTTAGACTTGCTGGAGACATTCACTTAAACTTTAGCTTTGCTCTCGATCACTGAGAGTCTCCAAAAATATAAAAATAATTTGTTCCTGCCAAGGTATGACCGAGTAAAGCACCTAGATTATTCTCCATCGGGAGATGGCCTATCGGATGCTGAACTTTCCATTGCCCGTCATAAATTCACCATGAAGATCTGCTGCCTGAAATAAATGAAAAAGCTGCTGCTGCTGTGAAATTAAATGAAATATCTAAATACAAGAAAGACTTGCCACTCGTGAACTTTTTGCTGCTAAACTCATGGAATAAGAAAACTTCTTATAAAACAGGTACCTGTCTGTGTTCAAACTCTAGAGTACTCTAATAATATGCTATAGCTCTTCTTCATACTACTTATCTAAATTATAAAATGTAAAAACTACCATTTGTATAACTAAATTGAATAATTAATTTAATATGTAAATTTCTCTAATAATCTAGCTTACCTCACTCTATCTGGGGTGCGTATTTCTAAAATCTACATTTTATCTATATTTATTATTTAATTATTGCATGCTCACAATTGTCTCTATTTTCAAAGTTTAAATCTATGATCGTTTAAAACAATGAATGCGTGTCAAATTTTCATTAATATTTACTTTCTTTAATAACTTAACTTTCATATAAATCGACACGCATTCAATGCTTCATTTATTGTAATGCAGGGGTCTACAACTTCACAAATGGCTGGCATATTAGTTGTAATCATTCCCAGTTTAGATATGTTTTGTATATAGTAAATCATCATGAATAATTCCAGAAAATTACATTTCTTTGAGAGTCACCAACGTTCTTTAGTAAATGTTGATAATGTCGGGCCGAATTAGAAATCCATTTAAATCTTATCATAATCGTTTATAAGTATACATGTGTTACGTTTTAGAGACGCGATGATCTATTCCGCCGTAAATATTCCGGATTCTTCAGGGTTGAAATTAACCCCCGTCGTCCTACACAAGCGGACATAATAAATGCTCCCGTAGGATTTGACCTGTCATGCAGCCAGCTGGCAAATTGCGACACGTACCGCTTGTCCCTGGTTATGCTTATGTGACACCTTACTTCGTCGGGCCGCGGCAGAGACCAGCCCGACAGTTTTATAAACTCATTCGCGGCATTGCAGTTTCAATATACTGCCATTCCATATCACCTTTCTAAAGCGTACCACGTGTTCCTTTGCTCAATTCTATTATTCTATATATCACTCCGCCTCTGCATTATCTTCGTAATTCACTCTCAAATAAATGTTGCCCTTAGTCATAAAATAAATAGTTTAATTAAATAAATATATGTCCGCCACTCTTAAATCTTACTTTAGACTCTTGCATTGCAAAGGTATAAATTCCCCAAGGCATGCATTAGAAATACTTACTCGAGAATTTTAGGTAGCTAGATTAAGCCTTCAAATAAGTGAATTTCCTTTGTAAACATTACAGTATCGGAAATACCGCTACTGAAATCATCAATATAAAATAATGTCTAAATAAATAAATGTATTCTTTAAAATATAATCATGTCGCAAATCCCGCTACTGAAGCTTTAAATCCACAAAATATTATTAGTAAATGTTTGTTTTATTAAAATGTATTAATAAATAATTTTAAACTATATGTCTGCATTACGTTTCATTTATTCGATACCCATTCTATATAATATTTCCTCGATTATGTAAATATGAATGTTTAATTAATATTAGTTTGGTTATTGGCTAACTCGAGAATAAAATCATGAGTCTCTTGCATATCCCTGACCACCGTGCCTAAGGAAATATTTACTAATGTCGCATCAGATGCGTTGTTTCGTGGATTGTATTGTGGAACCGATAAACTATGTTCGAACTCAGTACCACGGGTGGCTTCGCTACTCGATGGTGCTGCTGTTCTGTATGGTGGTCGAATTCTGCACTATGTTTACGAGTCACACGTTTTCTGACCGTTACAATAAAAACATGTCAAACTGCTAAACAGACAAAATGAGTCTCATTTTACTGTAATCTAAGAATTTATGTGAAAGATAAATTTAAATAATGATAACTACAAGAATAAAACAAGTTTTTAGATTGCAAGCAAAGTGTGACTCATTTATCTGTTTAACAGATTGACACATGTTTCTGTGATAATTTAACATTATTTATATAGAAGAATTGAAGTGATAGTCCACTAGAGGGAGCCTAGGACTCCAGTTTTCACTGTTTCAGGCTCCCTGTTTTGTTCACCAAAGTCATAGTCCATTGTTGGATTCATAGAAGAAAAGTTTACCAAAATTTAAGTGAATATCTGTTTCAGTGTTTTTTCATCTTTAGAAGAAGTTTTGGAACAGATTTTATTCAATGATAATTGAAATTATCTATCATTCCATTTTATGCAAATGGATGCCATTAGAAATAGATAAAAGCAAGCTTACGTAATTCTTGGAATCATTAGAATATTATAAACCTTTTAAAACTAATTTTAAATGAAACCAAATAATTGTAAAAAGAATAGACCCTAAAATCCTAATTTTATTGATAGAATAAATAGGAAATTCATTTGGACATCAAATCTCATAGAAAACGTGGAATATAATATGTTAACAATGATGATTTTAGGAAATTATCTTTGCATCAGATTTTAGCAGTTTTAAACAAGTTTTAAATGTTAATTCGATCTCAATTTTAGAATTGAACATTATAGAAAATAACCTAAGCTATCTCCCTGCACAAAAATCAGGTTTCTCCGATGATCAGAACAGAAGTTATCATTCCTCTTCCGGTGAATTGGAGGCCACAAAAAAATAAAAAAATTTTCAAATCAACACAGAATTACCATAAAGTGATTCATGAGCTAAAAAATAATAATTTAAAAATGAGTACAAATGATGTTTTAGACCTAAACAGATATTGAAGCTGCAAATTATTCATACTCTTTTAAGCAATAATTATTGAGAATTTTCCAAGGTTTAACAACAAACTTTCAGATTATACTTGAATCATTCATTACTAATCAAGACCTGAAATTCAATCAAAAGAAGCAGGATCCAATTAGTATCGACAAATAAAAATCACCGTGAACCCTGAAGGACTTTGGTTGGTGGGTTGGGCAGCTGTTGTGAACATTTGCAGACAGGAGTTTGATAATGATTAAGGGCAGATGTTCAGCTCCATTGACCTCAGTGTGCAAGATGATATCATTGGATGCTAGACACTCCAGCTAGAAATATCATCTTTGTAACAGTAATAGAGTTTTGTTGTAATATTTGCAGGCACGGGTCTGCACTCATTTCTTCTGCAGGGGTTGATGATGGTGGTCATTGGGAGTCTGGTTTATGGATGCAGGTTGATGATGATTATTGCTGCTACCCAGAAAACCTGCCGGGAGGGTACAGGGTCAAAATTTTCAGCACCTTTTCCACTCTGATGGGCTGCTGCACCACCTTGATGGATTGTTTTTGGGCAGTGCAGACCTGTGCTCATTCATGTATAGATACACATTAAGCAAAATTATACAACCCTTTTGTGGATATATTTGTTATTGAGCGTACATATCTTGTAAACCTGGTCAATAATTGTTTTGCCTTGTAACATTGAGCACTTTGTAATCTTCCATGGGTAAGTGTACCCGATAACTTTTTGTAATCTTACTAATAAAGGTTACTTTTGAGAAAAAAAAATTGAAGTGATATTTACTTTTAAAATGTGTGTGTGTATAGATATGTATGTATTATAAACTTAAAAAATGAAGTGAATGACTACCAAGAAGAACTAGGGTACTAGTTGGTTAGGTTTACTGTGGCCACTAGGTGGTGCTGCAGAAAATCAAGAATCCCCAAGAAGCCTGCAAGTGATAAATTTCTATCCAAAAGTCACTGAAATTGACATATTAAAATGCCTAAGGCAAAGAAAATTGAACAAATCCTTCTAAAATACAAATCAAAAAGAAATCAAAGAAAATGCTAAAAAATTCAAATTACAAAACAGAAATCAGTCAAAATATGTCAAATGCAACACCCCCTCCCGCATGAAGAATTAAATCAAAAATAAGTAAAATGCAAATTACAAAACCCCAAAAAAATCATGAATGCTATGTTCAATACACCCCCCCTCCTCCATGAAGAATTCAATCAAAAATAAGCAAAATGCAAATTACAAAAATTGAAAAAAATCATGAATGCTATAAATTCAAATTACAAAAACACAAATCGGTGAAAATATGTCAAATGTAACCCCCTCCTCCTGCATGAAGAATTTGATCAAAAATAAGTAAAAATGCAAATTACAAAAACCAAAAAAAAGCCTATGAAAAAAACCTATAACAAAAGCCTTTGAAATGAAACAAAAACTATAATACTAAAGCTCAAAAAAATTAATGTAGCTTCATTAATGGTGGATGGCAGTAATGAGACATTTAAAAAAAATCCTCTAACTTTGAACACTATTACACGGAGTATAATAATTCACAAACCTTAATAACAAAAATTGGTCTAATATATATATATAAACCTCCTGCATCATCAAAAATAAGTACTTTTCAAAAATATACTAAATTTCATAAATATTTAAAAAGTAAAAGACTTTCATCATTTGCAAATATGCCTGTACAATCAGATTTCAAAGCAGTGATTTATATAAGCTAAAAAGCAATGAGAAAATTACACTGGAGAGCTTCTAATTGTCTTTCCCAAAAATTTATCAAATTAATTATTCTCTGCTTTGAAATTATGGCATATCATTTAAATATCATAAGTTTTTAAAATAGATTTATAGAGATCTGCAGTAAAAAAAAATCACCAATTTTCTTCCAGTCTGAATTGTCCAGCATTTATAGTAGGCACTTGATGATTGCAGCATAAAAATCCATTAAAAAGAATGTTCACATTTTGAGGTTTATAGGAACAAAATTATTTAGAGAAGGTTTTTTCAAACAGATTGCAGCAGATTAAAGAAGGTAGTTCAACAGTGGTTATTTGGTGGTTTAAAAAATTCAACAACGATGGCAGAATATAACAGCAAGCTTTAGCAAACAATTATTTAAAGAAGGTAGTTCCACAAAATATAACATCCCAATGCAATTTAAGAGGGCAAAAACATTTTTACTTTAGAAGAACTCCACTGCCTCATGTTCTGTTTTTGGGAAATCCCAAATTTTCATCATTTTGAGTAAGAAAAGTTGGTAAGACACTATATCTACTTAAATTTCAGCACGGGTTTTTGAAATGTTCCCTGAAAGTTTGTGCATGCATGTTTAATATTGCATTCATCTGTGTAAAAAAAATCCATATTAATACCAGCAAAAAATAAAAATAATACCAACAACTTGTATTTTTAGCACTCAGAAATATTTAATACATCATAATAAAACTAAGCAGGTATTTCAAAAGACTAGTTCAGTTACATTTTGATTAAATTTGTTGGCCCTGGCAATTATATTTTTCATGTGAAAGGGTTATTATGCAAGCAATTGTGAGAGGTCTATTATGTCACATTTCATGTTGCAAGTACAAACTATGATCTTTAATTTCTGTGTATCAATTTAATTCATTATTTTCAAAGAATCTCATATAACATATATAACAAAATATTTACACAACTATTTATAAGTGATATTTAACTTTCTATTGTTAAATTTCTTAACTTAGCTCTTTTATCTTAGTAAAACAAACATGATCCCCAAGTGAATAGAAAATGGCACTGTCTGATCATATTTACTTTCACTTTAATTTGTTATTTTTAAAATTAACATTTAACCTATACACAATTTTGAAAGTTAGAAACTTATAAATAGTTACGTAAACATTTTGTTATATATGTTATATGAGATTCTTAGGAAAATAATAAATGAAATTGATATACAGAAATTAAAGATTTAAAAAGATATATATATAATCACACCGTAACATACTACATGTCACAGTTTATACTTGCAAAATAAAATGTGATGTAATAGACCTCTCACAATCGCTTGCATAATAGCTTTCACGTGAAAAATATAATTGTTTAGGTTGACAAATTTAATCAAAATGTAATTGAATTAGTCTTTTGAAATATGTGCTTAGTTTTATTATGACATATTAATTATTTTTGAGTGTTAAAAATACAAGTTGTTTGTATTATTTTAATTTTTTGACGGTGTTAATATGGATTTTTTTATGCAGATGAATATAATATTAAACATGCATACACAAACTTTCAAGCAACATTTCAAAAACCTGCACTGAAATTTAAGTAGATATAGTGTCTTACCATCTTTTTTTACTCAAAATGATGAAAATTTGGGGTCTCCCAAAGACAGAACATGAGGTAGTGGAGTTCTTCCAAAATAAAAGTGTTTTGCCCTCTTGAATTGCATTGGGATGTTATATTTTGTGGAACTACCTTCTTTAAATAATTGTTTGCTAAAACCTGCTGTTAAATTCTGCCATCATTGTTGTATTTTTTTAAACCACCAAATAACCACTGTTGAACTACTTTCTTTAATCTGCTGCAATCTGTTTGAAAAAAGCTTCTCTAAATAATTTGCTCCAATAAACCTCAAAATGTAAATGTTCTTTTTAATGGATTTTTATGCTGCAAACACCAAGTACCTACTACAAATGCTGGACAACTCAGCCTGGAAGAAAATTGGTGATATTTTTTTTACCATAGATCTCTATAAATCTATTTTAAAAACTTATAATATTTAAATGATATGCCATAATTTCAAAGCCGAGAATAATTAATTTGATAAATTTTTGGGAAAGACAATTAGAAGCTCTCTGGTGTAATTTTCTCATTGCTTTTTAGCTTATATAAATTGCTGCTTTGAAATCTGATCACACAGACATATTTGCAAATATTGAAAGTATTTTACTTTTTAAATACTGATGAAATTTAGTATATTTTTGAAAATTTATTGTCAAGAAATATAATATTCATTCTAGTCATAGGTAGAGATTTCATAGACTCGTTGTGATTTCAGAAAATCAAAAAGCACTATTTACTGTAGATTTAAAAAGACAGGGTAAAAAGCAAGATTTAAATTGACTGAGATATTATTAAAATTCCAAATCAAATTGTCTAAATATAAACTATAAAGGCAGAATAACCATTGCCATCTTCAGTAATTCAACATGCATACCTAATATGTAGTTCTAACAGTTGAACTTTTTTATGATATCTATGTGTGTGCATGTCTATAGATATTTATAACTTTTTGTATACTTTTCCAGTTAATGTTAAATGTGGATATTTTCTATATATGTTGAATTATTTAGAAGATATGTTTAAATAGGTGTTAAAGAACAATTGTTTACTTTGCCTATATAATTTAAATTTAGTCCATTTAATTTAGAGTTTAAATAACATATCCTTTAATTTAAATTTAGCACTTGTTTATGATTATTTAATGGAATGTTGACTTTATATAGCTATGACAAGCTAGACTGAGATCTTTTTCTAGACATTGCTAAGCAATTATAAACAATTTTAATAGTTTAACTAAATTCTGGTACCTTATATGTGGATAATATGTATTTGAACACAGACTTTCAAGCTCTCTTTAGTCATCCACTCCATCTCATATAATTGATACACATGACCACACACAGAATGGAAAAGATAAATGGTTTCCAATATAAGTATTTCATGTTGAATTAGTAATCATCGATTGGTCTGGAAATCATCTTCCATATATATATATTGAAGTGATCAGTGTGTATGCACCCACAGAGCTTCATGTTAGTTGTTTAAAAATAGTATACATACAGATTTTATAGATCAAATAGCTAATTTTTTTTACTTTGTTGGAAAATAATATATAGATGCATGTGTGTGGGTTAGTGAATGAGAGGGCTCATTTATAAATATTGTTTTATTGAAATACATTTTTTGTTATATATTTGGAAAAGAAAATATATTTCCTTTGTCTATATGTTTTTCCTAAAAGACAGAGAAAAATGAAAAATATAAGTTGACTCATTCTTTCTTTGCAAATAACATTTTATGATTCTATTTTTTTTTAAACATTCTGGAAAGATATGGTTGCATGAAAATGTTAATTATTTCTCATCTTTAAAGGCAGTTAAAAATGCAATCAAAATTTTCATACCTTAACCCTTAAACCGCTAATTATATTATTGGTTGTATGAGGTAAAAATCAAATCTTTTAATTGGCCAACTCACAAACTGAAGACAAAGCCTATTGTTAAAACATTCGCCTATAATATTAAATTCAACTCAGATACGTTTATAAAAAGTATATTACTAATTTTTCAGGTTAAGTAAGAGAACGAAAGTTCTTTCAAAAATAAATTTCTATTTATTTATTATAAAATATATTCAATTTCAGCAAATATAAAGCGAATGTCTAAACAAAAAAGTGCTGACGCAAATGCTTTTTTTCAATGTTACTTTATCGAAAAGTAAAGATTTCTTTTTGCTAAATCTTAAATATTTTTACTAAAATCTTCAATATTTTTCGAAAATAATTTTGTTTTTTTAGTTTATTTTTTAAAAATTATTTTAATTTCTCAAATTATACTGTTTTAAATACTTAAATCACATTCGAAATGAAAATCTCAGCGTTTTTCTTTATTTTCTTTGATCAGGTGGTTTCTTTGTTCTTTACAGCCAATCAGAATGTCTTTTTTGGCTGAGAGTTCACTGATAACCAATCACTGACAATGTTCTTTCTTTGTTTAGGTTTAAATGTGGTTTTTTTGATTTTTTACTTGTAAAATAATTCGGAAGAGGGCACCATCTTACAGAACTTTTAAAAACCTCATCAATACCTGTCAAACGAATATTCTAGCATAAGAAATAGCAGAGTTAGAGTGACGTCAGATGTCGATGAGATGCCTCATAAGAGGCGGTTGAAGAATTAATTTAATCTTAATAGGATTTTGCTAACTACTTTAAATTAAAGATCAGCCGACCATTCTATTTTCATTTCTAACAAAGGCAGTTATGATATAAGTGTTAAGAAAAAATATAAGATTAAACTGTACTGATTTTTGGTTGTGTTGAGAAAAGTTTTGTTTAAAGTTACAGGCATATAAATACTGGGTTGGTTTTCTAGTGAGGGCAGTAAAAGAGTTTTTAAAAGAAAATGAGTTTTTAAAAAGCAGAAAGAGTTGTGGGCAGTCAAAGGTAAAAAAAATCAAAGGAAGAGTAAAAAAGTTTTAAGAATCAAAATGAAAGTGAAAGACTCTCTCTAATAGACATTGAACATAAGCTGATGACAGATAATCACCATGACCTGTGAGTAGACAAAGTTTACCCTTCCCCTCAGGGGAAATCTTCAGAAAAATGCATCTGTGGGAAGGAAAGAAATCCAATTAATTCCATGTTGCTGCTGCTGAGAAAATGGAGAACTAACTTTGAATCCAGCCTGTACTATGTCCAGTAAAGCCAAAAGGGTACTGAAATAAGAAGACAAACCAGTAAGAAGATAGTTGCATCATCAAAGTGACATCATTGCAAATATGAACTTTCAATCTTTAAAAAAATATTTATATATTAAAAATTCCTTCTATAAAAACTCTAGAATATTTAATTCCCTCAGATTTATAACTGATTGGTAAAAGACTCTATCTTAAAAAAGATGTGTTTCAAGAGGACAGTCATATATATATGAGTGTTTTAATTTTTTTTTATTATTTTTAACAAGTCAATCTGTGTTATAACTAGATTTCTACTTATTAATGGTAGAGAAAAAAAGAGTGTAATGACTAATTCTAAAAATGGAACAAAAGATTACTATGAAGTTTATAAATACCGCTTTTATTATTTATTTTGAAATATGCCAATATGTTTTCTTTAATTATAAAATATACACTTTATTGATTAGTGTTAACTATGCCAAATTACCAGTATTGGATGATTATATTTTACTATTAAATCAATTTTATGCATAAATTTGTTGATCTCAAATCTTAAATGGTAGAATGGTAATTATTTCATAATTATAAAGTAACAAACAGTCAAACTTAAATTTCTTAAATCGTTTGTCTAATTCTGGCTGGGTAAATTGTCATTTATTAAAAAGAAAAAAGAAAAAAATCAAATATCTGTATTAAAATCTGCCCTCTACTCATATATGCATAATTATAGTACCTTGTTAAAGAAAATTAAGAATATAAATGAGTGTTAACATTATTATTTATTTGATATAAATTTGATTAAGATTCTTTATGACAATTAAAATGAAATAATATATATATGCGTTTATTTATGTGTTAAAAATAATAATAATAAGAATTATGCTTCTTTTCTTAAATATAAAAAGGGCAATATTACTTATTACAAAGGTATGTGTTCATCTTACTATATATATATTTAGTGACACATACATTTGGGGAAAAAGTACCATCTAGGCAGTAGTGTTTTTGCCTCTCTAGCATTTTGCGGTTAAGCTTTATAATTAAGCACTTGGGCATTTTATAGCCTATAAAACATGGTTATTTAAAATTTTCCATTATTACTTATGAAACAGGCTTAAGAAAATATCTATACAGATATGAGTTAATGCTTTTTATGGAAAATATATCAGTGTTGCTTAATAGAATGATCTGTGCCTATGTAGCTTTTAATAATGAATATATGCGAGCTGCCAGACGGATATTTTTACCAGTCCTGGAGATAGCCATGTTTTTGAACTGAAATGGGTACTCTATGATGATAGGGATTCAAAGGCCATGCTCCATTATTTCCTACACATGCCATGCTGATTGTGAATGTGTTTTCATAGGAACTTCTCTATATATTTTATTGCTGGACAATGGAGATTGGCCATCTGCCAATGCCAATAATAATATAGCTGGCACAGGATTCAAACCCAGATGCCACTGATCTTCTGTAATTAGATTTCTTGATTATACCTGTTGGTAATGCTGTGTCAGATAGATAAACCATATTTACCATATAACTATTGATAATAAAGGGAACTAGAATTATGCTTTGGTCCATTACTCCTGCTGGGAATACTAAAGTAAATATAATAATAAAAAAAAATATACTTAGCTTTTCCTATGTATGTGAACACACACACACAAATATATTATATATATCAATATTTCTGGCCTCTAGCTTAATTTAACCAGGTATTGTGTTTACTCTTGACAATTGGCATATTAATTTTATAGTGGCATATTTCGTGATCAAATATTATCATTATCAACATAAAAATTTGTTTTATGCTTACACACGTATAATACTGATATTTACTATGTGTTGTAATTATTATTTCTGGTTAATTTATAATTATTGTTTTTGATTCATAATTGTTGTTGTCATGAATGCCAGTATGACTTCATTGTAATGCACACACACACATCTAACACTAATGTTTAAATACTATTGAAATTATTATTTCTGGTCCATAACTTCTGTTGTCATTATTAATAGTATGACTTCATTGTAATGCTCACACACATCTAATATTGATGTTTATTATTGTAACTGTTATTTTTGGTTTATAACCTTTGTTGTCATTATTGACAGGTGACTTCTTTGTAAAAATCATACATTTATCCTAGTGATATCTAAATACTGTACCATTATCAATAACTGATAGTTGAATATTGTAATCAATAACTGATAGTTGAATATTGTAATCAATAACCAATGGTTAAATATTATAATCAATAACTGATAGTTAAACATTGTAATTATTATTTTTGGTTTATATGTACGCCCATACATGGATCATAATAAGATCCAAACATTGTTATTATTATTTCTATCTTCTAATGAATTGTGTTAATAAATCATATATATCTATACAGTTGTCATGTCATTCCCTAATTTATCATATCCACCCAACTATGCCCACACTTAATTAAGTCATATATGTATATATCCAAAACCTATGAAATATTTGAAATAATATTCTGAGCTATATCAAAGTATTTGGTGAGTATCTTAGATTAATTTAATAATTCTAGTGCATGACAGGCTAAGTTTGAATTGATAGAGTCCTTGTTTTACCCTGACCACCAGGACCGAGGAAAAACAATGACCATTAGTAGCATCAGGAGCATTGATTAAATAGTGGAGATTTTGGAGCACTGGTAAATAGGTTAAAGCTTAGTACTGTTCCATGACTACCATAGCCCAAACATGCTGGATTCAAAGTACTTTTGCTAGGTCTCTGAATCTTGTTAGCTGATCACACGATTCTGACCGTTACAATATATATATAACAGTGGTCAGTTTATGTTAAGATAGCAATTTTTCAAACTTTAATGGACAGGCTTCACTCTTCTCCACTCTCCAACTCTTCAGCTATCCATATCATTGAAAATCTGATGATGGCATGTTGAAATTACATCTAACTTATGTATATATAACATACTTGTATTTAAATATTTATATATATTATAAGGACTTGAATCCAGACTTTCAAACTCCCCACAGTTATCCAAACCCTCTGCCTTTGATCACCAACCGCTGCTTTGGTCGGTGACTTTACAGCCTCCTGGGAATAAGGGCTATGATTTACTTTTATCTGTCATGATTGTATATATCTATTGGAAAAAATATTTGTAATTTACACATACATTCATTCTGTCTTATCAGGCAACTGAGAAAAAAGACTATGGTGTTTCTTGATCTTAAACTCAGAGGTAAAAAGCCAATAAACTCACCAGGCTGTCTAATGCGTGTTGGTGAGCATCCCATCAATAATCATATACTATATGAAGATCACATAGTAATAACAGCTGCAATGACAAGAATGTATAAAGTGGACATTAGAAAATTGCCCTGCTCAGGTCCTTTAAGGCCTCCAAGAGGAATCAAAGGATCTCCTTTCAGTTAATAGCAAACTCTTTTCTGCAGCCATAGACAATATACATATATTTAAATATTATATATATATATATAAATCTATGTGCAAGTGATTTTTGATGCAGAATTTTTTTTTAAAAATGGCATGACTAAAGGACAGACTTATATCATGCTTTTTTAATTTAATGAATTAATTAAGGTTTAGGAAAATATTTCCAAATAATCCATTTGTTCATAGAATTTATCCATATTTGCAATTTCTAAATGTTGATATTAAAGAAAATATTATTAATGATGATGGAAAATATGTTACTTTTGTAATGAATATTCTTTAATTGTAATATATACTAGTTCCAACTTTCTTTCATTTCTATACCAGTATCGTCTTTGAAATAGTTTGTAGGTAATTTTATAGATATCAATATGGGATAATGGGAAGTTATAATATGAGAAGATGAGTCGTCCTAGCGTCTATATGTACTGCATACTCATAATATGCTATTGTTATCAATTAAAAAAAAATCTACAGAATGTGTTTCATATTTTGAATGCAATCTATAAAGAATTTAGCTTTGAAATTAAGGCTAAAAAACATCAAAGTATTTCAGTCTTAGAATGTGATTCAGTTTAAATATCTTAGATTTTTTTTTTTTTTAGTAGAATATCAACTAGAATGTTAAAGTACAGGACAAACTCTAGTGCTATGCCTTATTTAACAAATTAAAACATGAGTATTTCATTACAATGTTTCACCTATTTTACTTAAATTGATTATATGTAGGACTATAGTCGCCCTGAGATAGTATAAAAGTTTCAGAAAATTTTCATTTAAAATATAATTCTTAATATTCTAATAATATAATGGCAAAGTCGTAGACTAATCCTGTATTTTTTAAATTCACTGGAAATAATATTGAATTTAGAATTGTAAGAGTACATGTTTATTGGATTAAGCAAATTAAGCAGATGAAAACGAAAATGTTTAATTGAGCATGGTTTTTAGGTAAAAGGCAAATCGCATTTAATTTTAAAGACTATTTCAAAGATACTTTAAAAGTATTCATTCCAAAGATATAACTGCAGATAAAGTACCATAGAGATTTTTAAATAGACAAGTTGAAATCTTATAGAAAAAAACTTTGCTACCAAAGACTTTAAGATAGTATAGATATGATTTAAGCTGATTAAAAAACCAATATATTATGATAATATCAGATGTACGTCTAGTTCAACGATTAATTTGTATAATCGTCCAAAACGTATTTCAAGTGTGATTATTTGTTCATCTTTTTCCTTCTAACATTCGAACGACCGTACTAATTTGTTAGTGGATGATGATGATGAATAAATAATGCGTCATTTAAATTATAGTAACATCATTAATTTTCGGTATTGTTAAGTCGTAGTTTTTCCTATTAAAATTATATAGACTTCAGCAGTCAGTTAATTAAAATTTTTTTTTTTTTTTTTAAAAAAAAGCTATTTAATATAAATAAAATAATGAAAGACAAACAAGCTACAAATTCCAACTTAAAGTGACTAATCGAGTAAAAATAGTGTTATGAAATATTAACAATAATACAAACCGAGTAGTCACATTAATTAGTTCAATAGATGTAGATTTTTTCCTCAGCACGCGTAAGCGGTTTCTAAACTTCTGTAATTGTTTCCGAGTGATCGGAAATATTTAATTACACACAGTGTAAATAGTGCTCAGAGGGACTGTCAGCTTGAATCTGAACAAATTCTATACATTTTCAATAGAAGTGATATTAATTAAAGAAGCGGCAAGTGTTCTAATTTTACCACACGTGCAACTGATTATTCTAACGTTCACTACATACAAATCCCGAAGACGTCCAACTATTGTCAGCATCTTTAGCTGAAAAGAAGTAAATCATTTTGTTCCAGTAAGAGGGCGTGACAAGCAAGTGGAAAATGTCAGAAAATGTTAGTAATATTATAAAACATTGTCAAAAAAAGAAAAAGAAAAGATCATTCGTGTCTATAATTTAAAAAAAAAAAAAACTAACACAATTGTAATAAAATAATTAAAGTACTTAAATACTTGGAATTTTATAAATGAAAACTTATATTATTTTTTTAACATAATTATTTATTAAAAAATATATAATAAACATATGCATATTTATAGAATTAGATCTCTTTGCATATATAGCACTCGTTTATTTTATCCATTTATTCATTTTTAGCTATTAACGGCTGCCTGCAAGATAAATATTTCTCTATAAAAATTTAATTATAGAAGATACTTTTTTCATAATGATCTAGCAAAATTCCTTATTTTATTCTCTCAAATCGCAGTTGATTTCGATTGAGGACGCTTCTTCTTTTTATATATTCAATCTATCAGTTTCCACTATGTATCCATCAATGTTCATTTAAATTCCTCACTTTTTATAAATACTTTTACAATTATCAGTCTGAGTTTGAATTTATTTATTTATTTTTCCATTTTCCATGTCTATAATTAGTACAAAATTTTCCATACATCTTTCTGTTACTTATCTCTATTTATTTAAAAATCTCGAATTCATGCTTTACACCCATAAGACAAGATAATCAAGTCAGTGATTAAAGCCTTTTCTTTGTATGCCTAAGCTTAACAAATGCACTGTTCCTATTTTAATTCTATATTATATTTCTTCCATTTTAAAGCATCAGTTCTTTATGGAAAACACTATGATAAATCTGTCACTGAAATGCAATAAATGTAATACTAATACCACTTTTTTCATGGAGAAAACATTAAGTATAACCGTCGTTTGTTTTTGGAGTCCCATGCAAAACTACAAATTTCTATATATATATGCAGGATGGGCAAAAAGTCACTATAATACTGAGCAAGGTTAGGTTCTAGGAATATTATAATGCTGACTGAGATTATTTCAAGCTCACATAACTCCTACTATATGTCTCTAAGTATTTATTTTTGGTCTATATATATATATACAGTTTGTTTAGAATATGGGGCAAAATTGTGCAATTGAGATTTATATAAGTGACTGATATTACTTAAATATGTGTAAAATTGTTTCTAAAACTACTGTTTGGTAAAATATTTATTAATAATTCTATTGAAAACTTTTGCCTTGAAACAATTAATTAGCCTATATGAATGCTGAGTGCCTAAAACATATTAAAATTGATTTGTATACAACATTATCATCAACATTATCTATCGGGCATTTCTGGAACTTTTAATTTGCTTCTAATAAGGTTTTTTTTTTTTAGAACCCAAAGTAGTTAAAGTTGTAAACTCAATTGTTATAAATTCAGTTACACACGACCCTCAATCATTATGCTATCTCATATGCTGATACACTTGATCACGCACATGTTAAAAAGATAAATAATCACCAATATAGGTATTTGGTGCTAAATCAGCACTCGTCAGTTGGTCCAGATTATCATCTCCACGCATATATACAATCAAAGCTCAGCTTATATTAAGATAGCCAATCTTCATACTTTAATAGACAGGCTTCAAACTACTCCACCCCACAACTCTTCAGCCGTTTCTAGTGCAGGTCTAGCACGAAATACGTATATTGGTGATTATTTATCTTTTCAACATCTGTGTGATCAAGTGTATCAGCGATAGAAGATAGCATGATAGTTGAGGATCATGTGAAAGTCTAGTTCAAGCCCCTATATATTACATGTATACGTGCAGATGTGAAAAAGCCTGTTCTGTAGAA
This sequence comes from Epiperipatus broadwayi, assembly GCA_028023455.1. NCBI lineage: Eukaryota > Metazoa > Onychophora > Udeonychophora > Euonychophora > Peripatidae > Epiperipatus > Epiperipatus broadwayi. Next base: position 646,713 of record JAQFVV010012696.1, read on the forward strand.
AAAAAAATCATATTTCAAATTCAGTTAATAAAAATTTGAATTAAAACAATGTACGAACTGTTAAAATATGGACTTGATAACAAGTAGAATCCAAAATAATACTACGATTTTGATTTTGTTATTCTTTCATACAAAACACAAGCACACACACACATATATATATATTTGTTGTTGTATACTCACTCAGAAACATTAGAAAAACAATCATTAAGCTTCAAATTTTGAAGAAAAACAACGGATAGATTTTAGAAAAAACTTTAGTAGTGATGTGAGCCTTTATACAATATAATCTTTGTCAAGCATTTTCTCTTATAAAAAGATTTATTACTTTTTGATCATTAAAATAAAATACCATTTAAGACACCGTTTTAATCCTATCAGAATGTGATGAGGAATGAAAGAAATTTTCACAAGCTGACTTCTGAAGAATATTTAAAATTTGTATTGGCTATAAAACAAAAAACGAAAAACAAAATATGACTAACAACTTAATTCCTTCTAAATTCAGTCAAGATTGACTTCTGACTAAAACTCCTTATCTTCTTATAGATATATCTGTAAAAAATATATGTATATGTATTTTTAATTTTGTTTTATTTTATATCAAAAATATAGTGTTAACATGAAAGATATTTCTATTACATTCAATACTGCATATATACATTTCCGAGAGCTATAAAAGAATAAGCAGTACTGTACTTTATAATCAATAAATATAAAAAATAGATGAATCAATTGTCTCTTAAGCTTGGATGGTAATTAAGTATTCGCTCATTGAACTTGTTGGAAATAAAATTGGATGTTTGTTTTTTATCAGTTAGATTTTAAATCTAGTGTCTCTTTGAAATGGTGATGAGATCTTAGACGTGAGAGACTGAATCTCATTTTTAATCACCTCCAATATTAATACAAAGTTGATTTTATATATATAAATATTTAAACATGAATAGCTTTTAATGTAACTAGATATAAACGATAAATAAACTACCCGCCAAAACCTACGAAAAATAAGCAGTTACATTAAAAAACTATTCATATTTAATATACTGTATATAAAATTAACATATCAGAAATTGATTATAAAATATGTGTTTATAATATTAAAATAAAAAAAAATAACAATTGTAAATAATATTTTTAGAACCGAGATTTATTTTTACTAAGCTTTAATTGTTAAAATTTTAAATATAGAGATATGAAAGAAAAAATGTTTTACTTAATCAGAGAGTAACATTTGATGTTTATACATACAAAACATATATATAATTATAAAATAATCTAACATTTTAGATATACGGTATATGCAATTTAGATAGAAGAAAACTACCATTCCACTCATGCGCTATGAATAGACAACACTCCAGGTCAATAAGTGTTATAAAAGAAGTGGGTGGCTACACATTCTTAATGTTTATTTTTAAATAAACAACCCGTCATTGACAGTGCTAAAAATGGACCATAATTTTATTTAAAAATCAGATTTTTAAATCGATTTATTGCTTATAAAAGTTCAATTATTTATCCCAGGGGATAGAAAACATCTCACTTATAACAAGTTGTGACAATGAATCACATTAGTAAGTATGGATGTAATTACTAAATCACACAGGGTTTTAGATATATATGTATTTTAGACGAAAATTCATGTCCCAATTTTATATAATAGATTTTGTATAATAACAGCCCTTCATAAAACTAATTTAGCTAAAGTAATTACATTATTATGATAAAATGTCCTTTAAACTTGTTAAATGCAGCAGCATTACACTAGAAATTGTACACTGTTCATCGATAATCAGTCCTCCTTTTTAGTTAAAACGTTACTAAGATATTTAAATCGATCCTCATTCTCAAGATGATTGTTAATCTAAGTCAAAATTTATTTAAATTTTTTTTTTAATACTCTTTGATAAAGCATTATATTTTATTAAGTATTAACTACTAAACCAAAATTGTTATAGTATAACATCAATATATTAATAACTTTCTGTAAATTATTCTCTGAATAGGACAAAATATATAGGCCTATTATACATTTAGAAATTAAAAAAATGAAGTTCTTTTTTTAAAATAGGTTTCTTACTGCAGTTCGATATCTGCTTCTGTTATTAACTATTCTAAATATTACACGATCACATTTCCTATACTAGCACATTAATTGTTGATAAACAGAGCAAAACTCTCCATACAGTATTGCCACCTGTGCTAAACAGAGTAATCAATGGATGCCAGAAGGCTTGTGCATAAAATCCCTATCTAATGCCTACTCATCCAATATCCCCAGACTAGTTTCTGGCTTGTGGCCTTCGTCAGTGAGGAGCTTTGGATCTGAGAGCACTGCATCTAGACACCAAAATGTATGGGTGCTGAACTGAGTTCAGACCCATATGACTATATAAGCTATTGAGCTTAGATTGGAAATATTTTTTGTTTTCAATTTCATTCTCATAGTTTTGTAGTTAAGTAGAGATAAAAGGTGGTTGCTAGAGGGTTGCATTAGATCCTAAGATTAGATGCAGTGCTCTCAGATACAAAGCTCCTCACTGACGAAGGTTACAAGCCAGAAATTAGTCTGGGATATTGGATGAGTAGGCATTAGATAGGGATTTTATGCACAAGCCTTCTGGCATCCATTGATTACTCTGTTTAGCACAGGTGGCAATACTGTATGGAGAGTTTTGCTCTGTTTATTCTAAATATTACCGTTATTAAAATGAAAAACAAAATCAGAGCAAATACAGGCCCTTATTTGTTTGCATTACGTTTTACATTTTCTAGCATCAGTAATAATACTTTCTCTCACAGTATCTTGTAAAAGTTGTATAATATGAATTGGCTTAGATAATAAGACAATTTCAAACATTGCTGCAAATTTTTCCATTAACTGAATGAAATGGCTAACCAAGCAATAAAAACCTTTATACAAATCATATTTTTGTTCATTAAAACAAAAATTTTATTTGTAAGTTTTTAAATTCTAAATATAACTTTTTAATAACATCAATATAGATGAAATTAATAGGAAATACTGTAACCCCCCAGCGAACTATATGTCAACTAACCATCAAATGTAGAATGAGCCCACCTATGCTTTAGCTTTGATCTTATATAAGCATAACATTCTCTGATGTACTTATATGCAGACTTATATGCAAAGCTTGTTTTATAGATTAATATATACTGTTCAAGACAACTATAAACTAAATCAATAGATTATAATTGTCTTGAAATTAGATTAGTATATATATATAAATCAAGCTATGCTCTGCTTATATATCAATAAATGTTATGCTTATATGATCAAATCTAAAATGTGGGTGGGCTTATTCTACATTTTACTTTATTGAGGTTAGTTCACATATAGTTCGCTGAGGATTTTCAGAACTTTCTATTAAATTTATCTACATTCCTGCTAATAAAACGTTATATTTACTCTATTAATGTGAAGACTGATTTAAAATTAAGAAGTTATTAAATATGAAGCTCAGCGTTTTTCTTTAATTAGTAATAGTGATTTTATAATAGCTTATAGTTGTCTTGAAGTTAGGTTTGTATTATATAAATCATGCCCTGCAATAAGTGCTTCAGTAAATATTATGCTTATATACAGATGGCTTTCATTCTGTATTTTTAGTTTACTGATGGTTAGTTTATATAAAGCTCATTGAGGTTTTTTTTTTGAATTCTCTAAATAAATCGTGAATGGAAGCAATCTATTCAATAAGATTATTGAAGATGCATTTGCCATACTACATAAAAGTGATATTACACAAACATTTAATTTTTCTATATATTTTTTAAAGATGGAAACAATTTTCTGAAGTCTATATATTCCTTTAAAATTAAGATAGTTTTGAATTAAACTGATCTACAACATATTTTAAAACTGCTTTAGGTTTATCATCAACATTATTAAGATTTCGATGACCTAATTTAATTCCTCAATCTGAATATCTTTATTAAATAAATTAGTCAAATGGATATATTATTAAAATCAGTTATTTTAATTATTGCATCCTTATTCAAAAGATGACCAAAATATAGCTATATTTTTAAAATATTAACATTATCTCATGAAAGAGTGATACCAATAATTTAGTAGAATATACTTTTCAAGTTCCATATATTATTTTCAGTGCTTGAAGAAAAAGATATATGATGATCACATCAGCAGATGATCGTATTTCCATTGTAGTTTCAACCAATCAATCATTGTTTAGTTTTTTGTCAGTCATTGAACTTAAATTAAATTTTTATATTGCTTAAGAAGCTCTACATTTATTATGCCTTTCTTCTAAGGGGAGAATGCCATAGTTTTCCTTTTTAATCTAATCACTAATAGTACAATCATTGTCAGATAGTCAATCAGAATTTTCCTCTTTAGTAAACTTAAAAACAACATTCATATCCACGATTCCCTCTTCAAGAGTATTGTTTACATAACACAGTAACATAAAAAGCTTAAAAAGACAAACTGTCAATCTTAATTTTTAAAAGCTGTTGAAATTAACTACCAATAGTAATCACTTCTAAAAAAAAAAATATCAATTCTTATCAATATGTTAAGCATAAATGCTATTTTTTATACAATGATTATTTTATTCCTGGATAGTACTATTAACTATTCCACAATATATATCTACAAGTACTTTTGGGATATCAACAGCTTTTAAATATTGACTTCTAATTATAAAATAATCTATATTATTATTTTTAGTGTGGCTGAAACATATTTTTTTTAATGATGATTTTATTTTCTAAATACAATTATTCTGATGACAATTTATATATTGTGAAAATATTCAGCAAAAGGCTATTTTAGTTCGGAAGGCCAAAGTTATTATTTCCAGTACTTTTTGCCACTGCTCACATTACTATCAATATATTCATTAAAGTCTCCCAATAAATTTAATCTTTTAATTGCATTGATATATCAATAATTTCATATAAGGAATAAAGATTTAGCTGTATTAAAGTTTTTGAACCCAATATTGCAACATAAACATTGATAAAATTAGCATATGCAACTTTAAAGAATATTGTGGTATAGTAAAAACTGTTATTTCACATTACAGTACTTAATTTAATAAAGATATTACTCTGCAGTGACCGTGCAAAGAAGTAGTAAATATTATTGTTATTTATATTAGAATTTTTAATATCATTAGAGTTTTGTTGATACATCTAAAAACTCCAAGAATAAAACATACCAAGTTAGATTTGTCAATAAATTTATCATGCAGTTTTCTTTCATGGTAATATATTATTTCAAAAATATTGTAGCTATTTGCCTATTCATTTAAACTCTCTTTTTTCCAAAGATGAGTTTCATTAAGAAAAGCCATATCAATCTTATACTTTGATAGCTTATTAGAGACAAATAATATCTAATATTTAGCTCTTGAAAAGTTCTCATTCACAAAGTTTATACATTTGTCGATCTATTTTTTAAAAAAGTAAAATATTCATCTTTATCACGACAACCTGATTTTTATCATTACTTACTGACATTCAGTTACTTTTAATGTCTTGTCTACAAGTTGTGATGATCTAGCTAAATTTTGTAGGACAATTGTTTTTAGACTATTTTTTCTACATCTTTCCAATTTTATGTTAGGTTTGGAAATGGAATTACACAAATATACAATTGTTTTCAAATGAAAATTCTGTCAAAAATTCATTTACAGAATGTCTTATTTGTGAATGTTCTGTTTTATACTGGATTGTAACTAAGGACTCTTAATCAACTAATCTTTTCTCCATCACTATTTTTTTCATCAAAAGTTATGCTATTTACATTCTCATACCTACTTTTATACAGAACAAAAAAAAATCATGTTTAAATCATAATTGCTTTGCATACAATTAAAGAACTATCCAAATACACAGTTATTTTGTTGCAGATAATACAAAAAGAAGATTAATGGTACCTCTCACAATCATCAGGCTACTATCACTTAAAATGATTGAAGTTGATATAAAAAAGAAAATGAAGAAATTAAAACAAAGAACATGTAGAAGCAAAAAAAAAATATTTGTATCGTAAACAGTATCTAGCCTTTAATGAGATAACTTCATCCTTTTTTTAAAAACAGATTATATACTTAGTTGTTTTTTGTAGTTAATCTTCATATTTTCATCACTTATAGATATTATCACTATTATGAGTTTAGCATGAGATAAATGAATTAAAGTACTAATTAAAACACATATATAAGATGTAAGATGAATAATGAAATGAAAAATTGTGTGTTCTGGGAAGATGTGGAGAAGAGAGGCTAAAGATCCCAGTAACTGGATTATATTTGGAGAGATCTTTATCCTGCTGTGGATCGATAATGATTGAAAATGATGATGATATATATTAGCATTGTTATTTCTAAAAGCAGTATATATAAATTATAAGTTATGGATTGCAAAAGTAGATCATAAAAAATATATATTTTATTAAGAGTAGCCAAGACATTATAAAACTTATATCTTGCATAAGCAAACAAAAAAATAGTATTGATTAATTAATATAGTGCAAAGTTTGTAAAATATCTTTTAAAAATTGATTTAAATAAATATTTGTAGAAGTTAACTCTCTCTATACTTTCTTAGCAAAATTTTTAAGATTGCATGATCAATACTATCATAAAGGAGATGTATAGTTGAAAAGGTACCAAGTTTGTGATGACTTGTAGAATTGATTTAATTGAAAAATTAAAAAGATTAATTGTATTATTATAGATGTATAAATATTGATTGATGTATATATTTGTTACTGCATTATGTATAGTGTATATAATTTGAAAATTGTGGGTGTAATATTTGCTCTGAAATGAATATTGTAATTAAATTTGTAGATAGTTATACATAGTAAATAGTATTATAGGTTTTGCCTTCAAATAGCTATTATTTAAAAACTACAAAATTTAAAAAGTGAATTTTAATCTTTTAATATAAATACATAATTCTGTTTGATTTAAAAAAAATGTTTCATATTATTATTAATAAAATACATTTATACAATATACAAAAGATATTTGTATGTAAACAAAACTATAATAGTAAAATTAAAGTTTATTTACATTTTTAGCAGAGTTTGATTTATAGCAATCTGTAAATATCTGTTATTGAAAGTTAAAAAATTTATAAATACCAAATTGGCTTAGAACCAAGACTCATATTAATTGTATTTTATCTGTCCTAATTTTGAGTTAAATTATATGTTCATTGAGTAGTGATTCATATTGCAGTCTCTTACTATCCTTCTTGTCATATAATATGATTTAAATCCGCTCTGATCATTTCTAAAATATTAGGAATTTTTTTTAATAGATTGCAAGCATAATATGTTAGATTTGTTCATGCTATTCGAAAGACTATTATTGTTTTGTTTCAGAAATAGCCCAATACATTCTATTAATAAGGTAATAACAATGAATATGTGAAAATGGCTACCTATGGTAAAGAAGTTATGCTTACAAAATAATTTTTTGAAACAAATTCTGTTAGCCAACACTCTGAGATGTAACTCTACATTAGGCTAACAAAGATTTAAAAAAACAGAACACACCTTTTATATATAGAAGTAGAAAACCAATAACTTCTCTAAACAATCTTGAATAAATTCACCAAATTTATTTAGAACATTAAATCTATTTAGTGCTAAAAAAATACCAACTCTAGTTGAGCATTAATAAAATTCAAAATTTAATAACGGAATAGACAAAAAAATATTCCCCACGATGCCCATTTCGTGCTGATCAGTTGATCCAGATCACAATAGTGAAAATTACACTACAGAAATATTATTCGTTAAGTGGATAATCTCTAGTATAATGAATGAATAATAAAAAAATTTAACAACAGAATGATTTATTACTCAGAAGTTTTAAATGGAGTTTGAGCCCGGAAGTGACAGAGCTGAGTCACAGTACATGGACCTTGAATTCTGAATCAAATCTCACAAGTAGGTGTTATTATTTTTTAAATAAATCTAATTTTAATTTGTTTTTTTTTCCATATAAAAATTCATATTTTTTATTTATTTATTTTAAATTTGGAAGTCTTGTAATTTACCGTTCGATTTATGGACAACACAATTTTCTTACAGTAAAAAAATAGGCAAAATTCTTCATACAGTATTGCTATTCAGTGCAAGCCAGACTAATCAATGTATGCCAGAAGGCAAGTGCATAAAATCCCCATCTAATGCCTACTCATTCAATATCCCCAGACTAGTTTCTGGCTTATGGCCTTCTTCAGTGAGAAGCCTTGGATCTGAGAACACTGCACCTAGATCTTAGGATCTAATGCAACTCTCCAGCAGTCACCTTTTATCTCTACGTAACTACAAAACTATGAGTCTTAAATTGAAACCACAATAATATTTTCAATCCAAGCTAACCAGCTTATATAGTCATATAGGTCTGAACTCAATTCAGTACCTATACGTTTTGCTGTTTTAAGTTCTTTAATAACCATAACTACTTACTATCCTATTAGGCAGCACTGGTTTTAAGCAAATAAACATCACATGATTGCCATTTCGTATGCTTGCTTATAACTGTTATTAAAACAGGCAAAACTCTCCATACAGTATTGCCATTCAGTGCAAGCCACAATTTGCCTGTTTTAATAACAGTTATAAGCAAGCATAAGAAATGGTGATCATGTGATGTTTATCAGCTTAAAACCAATCCTGCCTAATAGGATAGTGGTAGTTATGGTTATTAAAGAACCAAAGACACCAAAATGTATAAATATTGAACTGAGTTCAGACCTATATGACTATATAAGCTGGTGAACTTGGATTGAAAATATTATTGTGTTTTCTATTTCTCTAAGAATCATAGTTTTGTAGTTAAGTAGAGATAAAAGGTGGCTGCTGGAGGGTTGCATTAGATCCTAAGATCTAGGTGCAGTGCTTTCAGATCCAAGGCTCATCACTGACAAAGACCACAAGCCAGAAACTAGTCTGGGGATATTGGATAAGTAGGTACTAGATGGGGATTTTATATTCTAGCCTTCTGCCATCCATTGCTTACTCTGGCTTGCACTGAATAGCAATACTGTATGGAGAGTTTTGCCTGTTTTAATAACAGTTATAGGCAAACATAAGAAATGGTGATTATGTGATGTTTGTTAGTAAAAAAATAGACAATTTGACAAGTAAGAATTAATGGGCATGATTAAACTGATACTTAAGGCTTAAAAACAGCAACAAAAAATATTTTTTGAGGTTCTATAATTATTATTTTCAATCTTTAATTTTTTTAAAAAAATCAGATTTAAAAGGCTAAACCTAATTTATCCATTGATTACTCTGGCTTGCACTGAATGGCAATACTGTATGGAGAGTTTTGCCTGTTTAATAACAGTTATAAGCAAACATAAGAAATGGTGATTATGTGATGTTTATTAATAAAAATTAGACAATTCCACGAGTAAGAATTAATGAGCATGATTAAACTGATACTTAAGGCTTAAAAACAGTAACAAAAAATATTTTTTGAGGTTTTATAATTATTATTTTCAATCTTTAATTTTAATAGTGATATTAGCGATTAAGCCAATGCACATGCGCTTTAAAGATAAATTATAAATGAATACTCTCACTTTTCCAGACACGAGATATAGTTTTTTTTAAAGAAAAGATAGAATGAATCACCCATCCTTTCGACCCAAACATGTATGTATGGGCAAATCTTAAGAGTATGGAAATGAGAGCTTGAAGATATTAAGCAATCACTTTAAATTACATTTATTATGCTTGAACGAATAACGCTTGCGAAATCTTTACAATTTATGATACGTCATTCTTTAGTTGAAATTAAACTTATATAATGAGATATTATTTTATATAGCGCTATGTTTTTATATTGTAATAGTGATATTAGCGATTAAGCGAATGCACATGCGCTTTAAAGATAAATTATAAATGAATACTCTCACTTTTCCAGACACAAGACATAATTTTTTAGAAAAGATGGAATGAATCATAATAAATGTAATTTAACGTGATTGCTTCTTTCCATATGCTTAATATTTGCCCATACATAAATGTTTAGGTCGAAAGGATGGGTGATTCATTCCATCTTTTCTAAAAAAACTATATCTCGTGTCTGGAAAAGTGAGAATATTCATTTATAATTTATCTTTGAAGCGCATGTGCATTGGCTTAATCGCTAATATCACTATTACAGTATAAAAACATAGCGCTATATAAAATAATACCTCATTATAAATCTTTAATTAAAAAAAAAACAGATTTAAAAGGCTAAACCTAATTTTACTTATGCTTTGGGAAAATGTATTCAATATTAACAGGTAGAATCAAGCTAAGATTTCCTGGATCCGTTCATAGTTAAAGAAAATAAAACGAAACCAAAAAAAAAAAAGGAACTCAGATTAGTCAATTGAATGAAATTGTTGTGCTCAACCTGACACTTGAGTGTTAGAATAGGACATGACTTAGAAGTTATTTTAATTGTTAACCAACCTACAATTCTTATCAAATTTTCAAAATAATTTGACTCAATATGAGTGAATGAGTCAATAATTAATTAATCCATTCAAATATATAGACATATTAATACTCAACGAAACATAAATTATTATTGTGAATAGAAAAAATTCACGTCATTAATTAATAACTTCATTTTTATCATGTATGCTGTCATGGGAATAAAGTGTACACTTTTTAGAATTTTTTTTTACTATGATAGGAGTTTAATTAACCAGAAGTTAAAGACTAAGCAGTGTTACTTAACAACAACAACAAAACAAGTATAAATTTAACAAGTAATGTGGAAAAATATACATTATAAGAAGATAAACTGATGTCATGCATTATTTATAAATTTAAATTATAGCTTCATGTTTTAGTAATTAATCAACTAATTTCACATGATTCTAAATAAAATCGACATTTTTTTCTGACAACGGAAAATTTCTATATCAATTCAGGACTATTTTTCAGGTAATACGCACTTAATTATCCTCGTTATTTTTAATTGTTATCAATTTATCACAAGATGAAAGTCTTTGCAGATTTAAACCAGTTTTCCTAATTCACCGGTTTTTCTTTTTCCATCACAACAACAAACTTTTTCTTCTCATTCATCCATTTGACATGTGGTTTTTTTTAAGTCTTTCATAATCTCTTGAATCTAATTGAAGACATCATTCATTTATCTATTATCATATATCCTAGCAACATGCCCATCTTAGTTTTATTAATGTCCTGGAGTCTTTAATACCCTATTTTCTCTCCCATGTATTTCAATTTTAATCTCTTACTAGTCCCAACATGCACCTTTTCATATTTCACTAAGGTGGCATAAAGTCCTTGTACTGCTTTTATATTAAGTATCCAAATCTCAGATCTATTAGTAACTAGCGATAAAATATATCTTATTAAAATTTTTCTTTTTCAAGCGGGCAAATATATTTTTTTAATAGTAAGTTATTTGTCAAAAACAATCCATTTAGCTTTTTTTATAATTAATATTGTCAGTAATGTTTTCATTTAAATTAATAATCGGATCATTGTGTTTATAGATAATAACTTTTTATAATTCATTATTATCAATTTTTCCCTTTTTAAAAAAGGTCTTTAACATTAGTCTCTTTTAATAAATATTTTTAATTGTGATGCTTGCTTTGATCTGATAATTTTGCACCATTTTCTGTGTCTATTAAAAAATATATATATAAAAAAAGAGTGGTTTATGAGAGTTCATAAAAAAGTTGAGCATGGCTAGTGATGAAGTAAAGATATGATCCATGAAACTTGACTTCCAGAATCCATCTCTCTATCACGGTATTACAGTATCAATCCATGCAAGATTTATACCACACAAAATTATTTGTAAAATTTTTCATATCTGCAAAATCTAAATGACAAAAGGAAATTCAATTTTTATTTTTTTAACTTACCATTTTAACTTGCAAAATACTTCTTGTAAACATTTTGCAAAAATATTTGCAGATATTGAATTATCCTGTTGTACACTCATCAGGATAAAACTTTTTAATATCACCATGATTTTTTCTTTTGACAAATACTTTTCAGAATTTGATAATATCTCGTTGTTCCAAATATGTAATTATTGCAGAAATTCTTATATAATGTAAATGCCTTTATAAATTCTACAAATTCAGTGAATAATCACAACTTAAACACACTGGTTCTTTTTGTAATTGTTTTCAATACTTGAAAATGATTTATTGGGTACAACTATTTATAAATTCAAGGTATTTTTTTATTTATTTCATTCCAGTATTATCTGTAGACAACTTGTATTGATCTTAGTAAATATCTTACATAAAAAATATAGAAGACTTTTAAATGTATAAATTTCTGATTCCTTCTTTTTCACTTCTTGAATATTAAATTCTTCAAACTGTTTTCTTTATCATTTAGATCTAAATAAGTCTGCCAATAATTTCTGTTTTTCACCTGATTCTTTTAAAACATCTTTAATGATTGTATTATTTCCAGCATTTTTTCATTATTCATGTGTTTAATCTTTTTACTAAAATACTTGTCATGTGGAATGATATCATAAATGAAGTTGTTATTTTATTACTTACTTATTACTATATAGTTTTTCCAGCTGCCCCCCCCCCTTTCAGCTAACTTCCATTTTCTTTTACTAAAATAATCATTTTTTTCCATTTTTAAAATGTTTTGTTTTCAATACATTTATTCTCTTCTATAGTTTTCTTTGCCATTTTAGTTAAAATTTGCAAAGTTAATACTTAGAACAGTAATGTGATGTGATGTACTGTAGCTTCTCATTAAACGAAGTCAAGAATCTCTCAGCAATTATGCCCAGAGAAACCTGTTAGCTATTTTATTTTACATTCCCCAGTCTAAGTTTTCCCCTATTCTGCTCCATCCCATTTCCACAACATAATCTTTGTCAACTCTATGGCCTTTATATCTAAATCCCCCTCATCTTTTTCCCAAACCCAACATAAAAACCAATAATCCACTTTTTGTATAATCAAGTTTTTCATATTTATTCTTCCATAACTTCATTATATGTGCGTTTTCTGTTTTCAAACATTTACATTCAATTAACAGATGCCTAATATTTTCTATTCCTTCCTTACATAATTTACAGAGTAAATCACCCATATTTTCCCATTTACATGTATATTCTATTGTTGCTAAAGATCCCGTTGGAGCCTTAAACAATAAATTACTTTCCTAACTATTATCATATATTAAATCACACCTAATATTCTGTTTATTTCTATATATATTTAAACTCTTTTTACTCTCCATATTAGTTCTCCATCTCTCTAACTTCCTATTTTTTATTAATAAATCTATTCTTTTATCCCATTCTTTACTACTATAACACTCAACAATCCTCCTAACACAATCATCCCATCTTTTGTACAAATATACTGATATAAATTCTTTATCCAAATCTTTTGCATACCACATTACCTTTTTCATCCATCTTGTTGCCTGCCATTTACTCATAACCCAATTAAATACTATTTTGGTTATTCTTTTATTAACCATAAACTGCAATCTACCAAACATTTTCATTTTACTTTTTGCATCTCTCATTTGAAAACTTGACCATCCCATTTCTCCTTGAATTGCCTTCCTTGCTATCCATACATCTGCATCCAATGCATGTATTCCTACTTCCTTTTGAACTTTTTCTAAATAATTTAATACCCCTTTACTAACACATAATGCTTCATTACCATATGTAAACTTTACATATAATAGTGCCACCCAGTGCAAATCTAAGTAAACGATGGATGCAAGGCTTATATTATAACGGTTGGGGATGATGATGAAATACCAGTCTTACCGCACCTGCCGACAGAGTGCCACTAGGCTACTTTGAACCTAGAAAATTTATAAAGTCGACAGATACGTGCTGTTAAGATCATGGCCGTCAGCCCTAGTCACTAGCTCAAGTAGACACAGAAACATATATTTAGTAAAATATATTTTTAATAATAAAGGCAATCACTGTCAGTATTAATATCACACAAAAAATATTTTATTTACGTATATAATTAATAACGCACAAACTTTAAAAAATTAATTTTTATAGCACAAGAAGAAATTTATGTTTTCTTCTGTTCCATTATTATTTTATTTGTTTTTAACTTTAATTTTAAATTTTAGAATGTTGAGTATAAATGAACTACCTAGACGCAGTCACAAATTTTCAAATCACTTGACTCCAAACTAAAAATCCGCAGCCACACCAATACTCGCTTTCAAATATATATCAGCAACCAATGCAATGTGAACATGTTAGCATAGAATCACATCGACAGAAATGTGCGTCTGAACAGCGTGATATTATTAGAGAAGAAATGGCCTTCGTCCCGCAGGAATGTGCATTTGTCAGGCGAAGGAAACATGCATATAAAACAATAAAAAGAAACGCTACGTATGGATGGGAGAGCGGTCTTATCTTGCCGGCTTATCGTCCAAAATCCATAGAGCTGGAATGGGTCAATGGCGCAGGAAATACGTCTGCTTCCATTTCAACGGTATGACTACCTCTTTGGGGTCATGCATTCAGTGGACTCGTCACCCTAGGTGCTATCACACTTCACATTACATTGATATAACTGTCCATATATATCTCCACCAGCATTGACACAACTATGAAACAAATAGTCCAAAATCAAAACCCTCTTTAAAAGTAACATATTTAAACTAGTCTAGCAGCCATCTATACTCAACTAACATTTAAATCATTTTATTAATGTAATTCAAAACAAAAAATATTTAGTTTATAGTTTTAAAATCATTTTAAAATGAGCATTATATTTAACTTATTTTCTTTCCAGAAATACTATTTTTAACCTATTTTAAAATTTAATAATGCACAAATAACGAGGTGTTTCTATTTTTAAATTTAAGTTTGCAATCGCAAACCCCTACCCTATTACAAACAGATATTAATTAAGCATGAATAAAAAACAATACAATACTTTTTTTAAAAAGAGATTACGTTTAAGACTTTAAATAAAAGTTTATAGAAATAAAGTTCAGGTTTGCTTGAGAGGGAAAGTCTATTATTCATTTAAAGACAGATAAAGTTCGAAGATTTTAAATTTAACAGTTTATATTTCATTTTATCTTTTATAAATTATACTTTCCTTTATCCGTGCTCGTTCCTTTGCGACGAAGATCTATGAAGACTTATGACGATGTATGAAGCATTTATGCTGGTTTCTGAAGACGGGGTCCGTGATTCGATCCTGGGATCCGTGGAGATGAAAGCTGCCTTCGGCCGGCCGTACCGAAGGAAGCACGATGAAGCTGATTACATTTTGGGTGACGGCGATAATAGCTTTTAAAATTTTTTATTTCTACTTTCAGCAAATACAATTGAATTAAAATTTTAATTTTCTAATTCTCCAACTCTCTAACTAACTAATTATCGTTTTGGTTTTTCCTTTTATACTCCCCAGGCACCTTATCTCTGGAATGCACGGATTTATCAAACATATTTCATTATTTATATTTTATTGGTTAATTCAGTTTGTGGCCAAGTAGATTTTGGGTTTATGGCTAAGTAAATTTTTCCACTGAGGTCTGTGTCCGTATCTTTGGGTGGGAACTCTTATCTATTTCGTAATCATTTCTTTAATTGTGATTTTGCCTTAAGGATCTGTTTGTAATTTTTTTATAATTAAAAAAATCTTCGCTATTATTAAAATCAAAGGCTTTTTATTATATATTTTATTTAAAGATTAGAATCTTTGCTTCGATTCTATAACTTATTTTTTTAAAGCTTATTTTAATGTTTAAATCAATCTAACATATTAATAATTAATAATTCGTTATTTGTGCATTTTGACAGTTTGTTTTTAATTCTGTATTAGATAAAAAAATTACTATTAAAATTCGAATGTAACGCATATATATATCCCGTTACAATATGCACTGAGTGGCACTACTGTATGGAGAGTTTGCTAAGGTGGGCTGATTGTGTTAGGAAACTTGTTAAGTGTTATAGTGACAAGGAATGAGATAGAAGAATAGATGCATTAATAAAAAATAGGGAGTTGGAGAAATGGAAAACCAGTATCGGGAGTAAAAAGAGTTTAAATATATATATAGAATTAAACAGAATATTGAGCGTGGGAGTTAATTTATGATAATAGCAAGGAAAGTAGTTTACTATTTAAGACTTGAATAGAATCGTTAGCAACAAGGGAATATACACATAAATGGAAAAATATGGGTGATTTAGTCTGCAAGTTATATAAGGAAGGAATAAAAAATATTAGGCATCTGTTAATTGAATGTAAATATCTACAAGCAGAAAGGATTCAAATAATAAACTTGTGGTAGAATAAATATAAACAAAGTGATTATACAGAAATTGGGTTCATGGTTTTTATGCTGGGTTTGGGAAAATATAAAGGGGATTTAGATATAAAGGCCATAGAATTGACAAAGATAGTATTGTGGAAATGGAATGGAGCAGGATGGAGAAAAATATAAGATAAACTTAGGATGGGGAATGGAAAAAGAAGATAATGGGGCTAACAGGTTTCTCTGGGTATAGTGGCTGAGAGATTCTTAATTCTGAGAAAGGAGAAGTCATAGTGCTCACATCACATTATTGTTTTAATAGCAAGCACAGAAATAGTGATCATGTGATAATTATTAATATTTCTTATACCATTTTATAGAATTTCAATTATTAACTGTTTTTGAACAAACATTTAAAATTATTTTTATATTAATTTTTTTCTTATACTAAATAAAGCATGACATAACTATTTTAATTTAGTTTCAATATCTGCATTGGAAACAGTAATTTATTGTTTAAATCTCTTTCTATCATCTAATGTAAATTTGAATAAGTACTGGTCAATAGATGATAGTGAAAGTCAAATTCCAGTTTAGACTCTCACTATTATTCTTTGTTGCAGAGAAAGATTTGTTTAGTACTACATCCAGTCTGTTCAAGCTACAATAGATGGCTCTATGTCTTCTCACTTTTATTATCATATCAAATTTATTCATATCATTTTTACCTTTCACTATTCTGAAATTAAAATCTCCCTTGACAATTTTCAAATATTGGTTTGATCAAAAGCATTCTATATAACTATATAAAATCGACTTTTTTTAAAAATTAAAATAAGAGTTTGAAATATAAATTTGAATTAATTGAATCTGATATCTGCTATTTAAAAGAATAACTAACCTTGTTATTTTTTGTGAAGTATGTCAATATCCTCTTGTTTCTTCCATCTTTATTAAAGTAAGTCTAGTTAATAATGTTTTCAATATTTATATCTTTACAACATAAGTGCATTTTTTAAAAAAATTGTCTTTTTAGCTTATAACTTCATAAAATCTGACTAAGTCCCATTTAATATTATACAGTTATTTTTTCAATTAAATCGTTACTTTTTTAATTTGAAAATTATGTACAGTTGTAAATAACCAAATACGAATCGTCAACAAATGAAAGCTTGGCATTTAGTTGTTGATTTGTTATTAGATCTAGATAAACTATACTTTTAGTTTAAAACCTTAGCATTTTTTGAATTTCATATCATGTGCATGATAGTAAAATGAGAATTAAAAATAGATGCATCAATTCATTAGTTCTAGCATTGAATTGCAAGACCTTATTCCTGAAGACAAATTCCAGAAATTGATCTGATAATAGAGATTAAACTGTAATATTATCTAATAACCAATGATTTATTATAATTTACAACAGATGGCGCCAAAGTAATAGAGAAAAAATAATTAAGTGGGGGAAATGCAAGGAGGTTTTAGATTAGATAGGCGTATAGGAGATAGTTTATTTGTAGTTACACAACTTATGGATATGAGTAGGAATTTAAGTAAACAGTTATATATGAGTTTTATAGATATAGAGAAGGCATATGATAGAGTAGATAGAAATAGATTATGGATAAGTTTAGCAAATTTGGGAATGGATGAAGCTTTAATAGATATTATTAAGAAATTATATGAAAATAATTATTATATATATATCAATTAGGGAATATAGAATCAGTTAAAGTCAAAAATGGGGTGTGGCTAAGGCAAGGATGCCCTATGTCACCTATTTTGTTTGTGTTGTATTTGAGTGAAATGGAAAGAGCAATAGAAAGATTAGGAAGAGGATAGAGATACCGTTAATAGGTAGTAAGGGAGTATATATTTTGTCAGGTCTTTTTTTGCGGATGATATATTTTTGGGTGCAGAAAGAAGAGAAGATATGGAAGTTATGTTGAGGACATGTGTAAGGGTTGGTAAAGAGATGGGGATTAAATTTAGTGAAGAAAAATCAAATATAATGATGGTTAATACTGGGGAAAGAGATGTAGAATTTTTATTGGGAGATATTAAGTTAAGTGTGGTGAATAGATATAGTTATATGGGAATTATTTTAAGTAATCAGAAAAATTATTTGGATGAATGGGAGAAAAAATTGATAAATGAAGCAATGAAAAGAAAGGGATCGATAAAGAAATTAACAATGTTTTCATATAATAAATATGATGTAGTTAGAATTATATGGAAAGGAGTTGCATTAGCAGGGTTAACATATGGTAATGATGCATTATATGTTAGTAAAGAGGTATTAAATTACTTAGAAAAAGTTCAAAGGGAATTAGGAAGACATGCATTGGATGCAGATGTATGGACAGCAAAAGAGGCAATTCAAGGAGAAATGGGATGGTCAAGTTTTCATATGAGAGATGCAAAAAGTAAAATGAAAATGTTTAGTAGATTGAAGTTTATGGATAATAAAAGAATAGTTAAAATAGTATTTAATTGGGTTATGAGTAAAGGACAGTTAACGAGATGGGTGAGAAAGATAATGCGGTATGCAAAAGATTTGGATAAAGAATTTATATCAGTATATTTGTACAAAAGATGGGATGATTGTGTTAAGAGGATTGTTGAGTGTTGTTGTAGTAAGGAATAAGATAAAAAAATATATTTATTAATAAAGAATAGGGAGTTAGAGAGATGGAGAAATAGTATGGAGAGTAAAAAGAGTTTAAATATATATAGAAATAAACAGAATATTAGGTGTGAGTTAATATATGATAATAGTAAGGCAAGTAGTTTATTATTTAAGGCTTGAATGGGATCTTTAGCTACAAGAGAATATACATGTAAATGGGAAAAAAATGGGTCGTTTATTTTGTAAATTATGTAAGGAAGGAATAGAAAATATTAGGCATTTATTAATTGAATGTAAATGCTTGAAAACAGAAAGGGTACATATAATGAAGTTATGGAAGAATAAATATGAAAAAAGTGATTATACAGAAAGTGAATTATTGGTTTTATGCTGGGTTTGGGAAATGATAAAAGGGATTTAGATATAAAGGTTATAGAGTTGACAAAGATTATGTTGTGGAAATGGGGTGGAGCAGAATATGGGAAAATTTAGAGTGGGGAATGGAAAATAAAGTGGCTAACAGTTTTATCTGGGTATAATTGCTGAGATATTCTTGACTTCATTTAAGGAGAAGCCACAATATATCACATCACATACTAAACTCTAATAATGTAATAAGCGGAAAGTCTCAGATGTTGTTTGTCATTTTATTTGTGATTATATGCTGGTCTATTTTCATCAACTAGAATTAATTGTTAAATGTCTTTAAAAAATCAAATACTATTCAGATATATCCAACTGTTAGCTATTACGATAATATAAAGTTGTAATAATTATATTTATAAAATGTATACTTGTTACTTAAAGTAATATGGCCGCACTTATCTTTTAAATAAGTCTTGTGTTGAAGATTTGCAGAGATTCCTGCTGTCGTTTTTTCAGGCTCATAGTCTTAAGGTTATAGCCTTAATAAATATTACTGTTAGCTATTACATATAGATCAAGCATGTGATACAACATTTCAAATAATATTTACCACCACTCTTAAAGTGCTGTTGGTCTAAGCAGTGACCGTACTAGCATTGGAATCAAACATAAGAACTTTGGATTCATGAAATACTGAATTTAAAGTGACATTCTAATCAACTAGACTAATCTATTAAAGGAAACAATCTATAATTATTTAGATAATCCTAATGATGTTTTCATTTTTCCTTGAAGACAAGGTTAAAAAATGGTTGTCAAACATTATGAATTATCGTACTAGGTTAACTTTTGTATGCTATTAGTCATTATAGCAGTTACTTTCATTTTTCTTTCTAGCTAATATTCTCGTCTTTTTCCAAATAAACCTATGTTTATTGGTACATGGATGGTATGCTACTTTAAATACATTAGTTCTTTCCCCTGTAATGATTACTTTGTACTCTTTTATTTTTCAAAGGATCATCTGATTTTAGTGATATATTTAATTCCATATTCACATGGTATTTTAGAGATACAGTTTTGTTTTTCAACAGTTTTATAGATGTTAGGATTTATCATAGGGTTGCTATAACTTGGGAAAACTTTTCTGATATTATACTGATTGCATATTTTCTTTAGTTTGTCTGTTATTCCTAGTATGTATAAATTTACTACAATGCCTATAAAATTGTCCTTTCTTTAATACTTCTTTTTTTGTCTATTTAAGGTTTCTTAATGATAAGTGATGGATAACCATTCTCAATGAAAGTTTAAAAGACTGACATGATTGGAAGTATATATTAAATACTTTACTGTATGAGTTTTCTATAGAATGTAGTTTTAATTTTGCTATAAGAAAATTTTGTTATAAGAACATCTATAAACGTTCATTTTTGTTCTCACTTAATTCTATTGTAAATTTAATTGAAGTAAATATGTTATTTGTTTAAATATTTGTAATAGTGTTTTACCATGAGATTCTACAGCAAATATATCATTGACATAGTGAAGCAAGACTTTAGAAAGAGATTGATATATGACCGTGATTTAAAGTTCTTCCATATAAATGTTCATTACTGATTAGAGATGACAATTAAGCCATAATCTTGCCTTGATTTTATAGAAAGAAATTTGTGTCACATTGAAAGCTTGTTGTTGTTATGCAGAACGATAAAAGTTTCATTATATTAATAGAAAAAATTAAAACAAGAATAAAAATTGACATTTTTAGATGTTCTTGTAAAAAGATTACCTCATAACAAAATAAAAACTAGTCTACAGAACATAGGATAATACTGAGTACATTAATTTAAGCATGACAAGAATAGATAAATTGGAATTATACTATCATTATAAAACACAGAAAAAGAAGATGTTCCAGAACCAGTGACTTTTGGAAAAAAATCTTACAAAGAACAAACTCTTATAAAGAATGATTATCCATTACTTATCATTCAGAAAATCTTAAAAGGATAATAAAAAGAAACATCAAAAACAATTACAGCTACTGTAATGTATTCATATATGCCAAGAATAATAACAGGCAGATTAAAACAAATTTAGCTTGTTCTGAATATCCCTATATAATATTTTGAATAGGCAGACGAGTTCAATATGTTATTAGAAAAGGAAATTTTTTTACCTGTAAAGTACATATAAAACTATATTCCAAATTAGTTATTTTATTAGCAAATAATTATAATATTCTTTTACATAACCCTGTTTAAGACGTTTTTTTTTTTCAGCTTATAGAAAGCAGCGCTAATTTAAATAGCACCATAACAACTTCATAAATATGTTTGTTATTTTGTTTTCTTTTTCTAATAACACATCGAACTTATCTACTTATTCAAAATAATATACAGGGAGCTTCTGAACAAGGTAACTTAGAATCCCAAGTAATGACATATTTAATAAGGTGGTAAAAGCAAAATAAACATATTGCTGTGTGTATTCACGTACATTCTCATTTAACATATAATAAGGGGAATTTTATCATCTTTTACATAAAAACGAAATAGCTACACAATGAGAGGAATTCGCATCTCTCAGATAAAACAAGTTTTTAATAAGAGGCATTCACTATCTCATATATATATATATATATTAAACAAAACAAGTTATAAATTTCATAACTTGCTTATAGCTTGCATTCTATGATCACTAGATGGAGCTTTACCAATAGCCCACTATCAAGCTTTGTTTACATAAACGCTGAGAGAAATAGAATTTAATATCTCTTTCAAATTGTCTCCAACCTTTAAACCATGGTTTTGAGCTAGTTGGCTCATGTCAGTAAAGGGTAGGAAGACTAGAAACTAGATCTAAACACCAACTCTACAATCTGCATTTATGAAACAAGTTTCTATCAGCTTGAAAGCATGAATTTTTCAGAAACGTAAATATCTTCAAATCCAGTCAAACAAACTAGATAGCTATATGGGTCTGAATTCAGTTCAGTTTCACCATATAGTAAAAGCCTCTGCAATCTATATCATTGCAAAAACCTTCAAGAGTACATTTATGATAAACAAAACAAGTTATAAATTTTGTAACTTGCTCATAGCTTGCATTTTATGATCACTAGATGGAGCTTTTATGTAAAGAAAGCTTGATAGTGGATTATTGTTAAAGCTCCATCTAGTGATCATAAAATGCAAGCTATGAGCAAGTAACGAAATTTATAACTTGTTTTGTTTATCATAAATGTACCCTTGAAGGTTTTTGCAATGATATAGGTTGCAGAGGCTTTTACTATATGGTGAAACTGAACTGAATTCAGACCCATATAGCTATCTAGTTTGTTTGACTGGATTTGAAGATATTTAGATATCTGAAAAATTCATGCTTTCAAGCTAATAGAAACTTGTTTCATAAATGCAGATTGTAGAGTTGGTGTTTAGATCTAGTTTCTAGTCTTCTTACCCTTTACTGACATGAGCCAACTAGCTCGAAATCATGGTTTAAAGGTTAGAGACAATTTGAAAAAGATATTGAATTCTCTCTCTCTCAGCATTTATGTAAACAAAGCTTGATAGTGGGATATTGGTAAAGCTCCATCTAGTGATCATGTATATATATATATATTACTGCATATAACAATGCCAAGTATATGAAGGCAAAAAAATTGAAATTGTTTGTGGAACTAAATTTACCAATACCTTACTTCTAGTACTTGTATCACTAAAGACTTAGTAAAAATTAACATGATTCCTTTTACCTTAGAACAACTTATTTGTAAGATTTAAAATTTATAAAGAGAAAGGATTTAATCTTTTCCCCAGGAACTTTAAACATTTATAATAGCTAAATGATTTAGTTTGTTGACTACAGAAGGAGCTCTGAAATCTCACTGCAAGATAGGGATTTGTAAAGATAAGAACAACCATTTTAACCCAAATTCACATTTATATAGGACATTCTGAAGCATCTTGATTTGAGAGCATGAAGATGTTACTCCTTCACATTTAAATCCATTATTTCTTTTTTGACAAATCAACACATGAAATCTTGTGACTTAAAATGAGTTAATGTCAAAATCTTCTTAATGGAAATGTAGAAACTAATGCAATGTTCTAATTATTTATAAAGAGAAAGACATTAACCTTTTCTCTAGTCATACTTTAAACATTTATAATAGCCAAATAATGTAGTTTTTTGATTATAGAGGGAACTTTCAAACCTTGACACAAGATAGGGATTTTATAAAGATAAGAATGGCCATCTTATCTTTATCTTAAATTTACATTTATATAGGCCAATCTGAAGCATCTTAATTTGAGAGCATGAAAATGTTACTCACTTCACATTTAAATCCACTATTTCCATTTTGACAAATAAACGTAAAATCTTGTGATTTATAATGAATTAATGCTACAATCTTTTTAATGAAAATATAGAAACAAATGTAATCTTCAATTTATTTATCAAGTATATAGACAGTATGTAATTATAAAGAGAAAGGTGTTAGTCTTTTCCACAAGTGATTTAAATGTTTGTAATAGCCAAACAATATAGTTTTTTGACTATACAGAGAACTCTCAAACTTCAACACAAGATAGGGACTTCATAAAGATATAATTATAAAGAAAAAGACTTTAGCCTCTTCCACAGGTGATTTATATGTTTATAATAGCCAAACAATATAGTTTTTTTGACTATAGAGAGAACTCTCAAACCTCGACACAAGGCAGGGACTTTATAAAGATAAGAATGGCTGTCATATCTTTATCCTAAATTCACATTTATATAGGCCAATTTGAAGCATCTTGATTTAAGAAAGACATTACTCACTTCACATTTAACTCCACTATTTCCTTTTTGAAAAATCAACATTATGAAATCTTGCGATTTACAATGAGTTAATGTTGAGATCTTTTTAATGGAAATATAGAAACTAATGTAATGTTCTAATTATTTATAAAGAGAAAGGCATTGACCTTTTTTATAGGTATACTTTAAACATCTATAATAGCCAAATGATGTAGTGTTTAGAGTATAGAGAGAACTCTCAAGCCTTGACACAAGATAGGAACTTTATAAAGATAAAAACAGTCATCTTATCTTTAATCTAAATTCACATTTATATAGGCCAATCTGAAGCATCTTGATTTGAGAGTGTGAAGATGTTATTCACTTTACATTTAAATTCATTATTTCCATTTTGACAAATCAACATGTAAAATCTTGTGATTTACAATGAGTGAATGTTACAATCTTTTTAATGGAAATATAGAAACAAATGTAAAGTTCTCATTATTTATCAAGTGTACAGACAGTATATAATTGTATTGAGAAAGCTTAAGCCTTTTCCTTAGGTCATTTAAATGCTTATAATAGTCAAACAACATAGTTTTTGATTACACAGGGAACTCTGAAACCTCAAGAACAGTTATCTTTATCCTAAATTCACATTTATATAGGCCAATCTGAAGCATCTTGATTTGAAAGCCTGAAGATGCTACTCATTTCATATTTAAATCCACTGTTTCCTTTTTCACAAATCAATATGCAAAATCTTGCAATTTACATTGAGTTAATGTTACAATCTTTTTAATGGAAATATAAAAACTAATGTACTGTTTTAATTATTTATTGAGCTCACAGGCAGTATGTAATTATAAAGAGAAACGCTTAAAATTTTTTTCACAGATGCTTTAAAAGTTTATAATAATCAAACAGTGTAGCTTTTTGATTATAGAGGGAACTTTTAAACCTTGACACAAGATAGAGACTTTATAAATATAAGAACGGCAATCTTATCTTTAACCCAAATTTACATTTATGTAGGCCAATATAACACATCTAGATTTGAGAGCATGAAGATGTTACCACTTCACAGGGAATGATCAAATTCAACCCATGTAAAAACAAGTTTCCATGGAGATTTAATTATATTTCCTGATCGTTATCCTCCCTCCACCTAATAATTTATTACATTAAGCAAAATAAAAAATAAGCTTGTTTGAAAAATGATTAAACAATACAATTATTAACAACAACAATAACTTTAATTAAAGAATAGAATTATGTGATAATAATAATAATAAAATTGTATTTACATATTTACAAGTAAGAAAATATTTATACGGCAATCACATGTGAATGGGAAAAAATCTTTATAACTTATAATATTTTGAGGATAGCTATAGAAAGTTCAGTTGATTTGCTTTAACATCTTTGTGAACTCGCATATATATTTTATATCAGTAACTATGGCAACATGGCCATTAATCACTAAATTTTAATGTCTTCTGGCAATATAATATTTTAGTTTCTTTTGGTTTGTTTATTTTTTTTAAATAAACGTTTTATCAGTATAAAATATATTCACCAATACAGTAATAGTCTGGGGGCTTGTTATACCTTTCATTGTTGCCTAAAAAGAAAAACATCCATAAAAGCACAAAAAAATCTACCATCTTTAATAGTTAATCAATTTCGAGAAATGAATTTTTCCCAAGAAAATTTTCCCTCATTAAATGTGATATATTTTTCTTTTATATTAAAGTTGACATAATTATTACAACATGCAAATCAAAAGGCATTATTATCTCAAAATATTATTAGCATAAGGTTGCTTAAATCACTTATCAAGTCACACTAAAATAAGAAAAAATAAAATTATAACTATACAAAATGATTATCGAATCATCATATCTGGATATCAAAACTGTATCAGTATGAAGTGCGGCCAATGGGATGGGTTGCCCGTGAGGTAGAGACTCTATTGGCTAACCAAGTATGGGATTAATCTAAGTGAATTAAGAGACTTTGTGAGTCCTTTATCCTATTTTTCCCATTACATGATCAAAACAAGTTACTTAATGGTTAGTCCATAGGTGGAGCTCTTACTGGAAAGTCATCCTCCTCCCAGCTCACACAGAATGGCTCTGAAAAGTTGGTTTTGCAGCAGTGAAAGGTGCCTTTTATATTTATTTGGCCCTTTAAAGGCCTTATTTTGTTAACATACTCTTTCATTCACTAAATCTCAGTTTTAGTGCATTTTTAACACAATTTCCCTATGTCTACCTTGTGCTTATCAGCATTTAACTACCTCATTTTACCCCCACCCCCGCACCTGTTTGGTGGGTAGTTTAAATGTTTCATGGAACATAAAAGGTTTTATTCCCTCTTAGACTCTTAAATATTTCCCCTACTCCAATTCCCTGTCACTTAGAACTTGTTTATAAAGTTTTTTGTGTGTTGTTCCAGTTATTTAGGCCATTTTAAACGATCCTTTTTTTCAGATCCCCCCCCTCCTCTGGGGTAACTAACCGCCCAAAATTCCACTCAATTTTCTCATTACTCAATTAAAATTATTAATAACAAGTTTTCCAGTGATTTTTCTGCTTTAACATCAATATATTTAATTTTTCCATTTCAAAATTGTTTTCTTCATATTACTTTTCATTTTTTCAAACGGTTTAAAGATGACCGCTACCCCTTGCGGGAAAAAACGTGCAGAGTCCTATACTACATGAACTAAAACCTTCAAAATTACCCAAATTTTATCCAAATCGAATTTCAAACAAAACTTAACTAAAAACATCATCACCAAAGAGCTTATTTCAAAGTCTCTATCTCCTTGCCCTCTGGACTTTTCTCCCTTTCAGGCTGTGGTTTGCTCTATCAAAGGTAAAAAGTCAAAAAGAACAACACGATCATAACGTCATTCCAAGTACAATGAAGAAAACTAAAATTACTCATCTACAAAGGACAAAAATCAGCTTGTTGCATCTAAGCATCACTCAGAAACCTCCTCATTCATTCCTTCAAAGTTAATGTAACATATGGATCCTCCTATTAATCCATCAGGGCAACCAAGCCTATCAATATTGCTCTTTATCAAAGACTCTTCTTTGCCTGGACTACATACCCTTTCCATATCCCCTTCCCATTTCATATGTATTCCTTGCCATGTAATCATTTCGTTGTAAACCTTTTTAACTGTAGTGTATTTTGTCTTTTTGACGAATAAAAGCTATCATCACTGAGAACTAGCTCTAAAATATGAAAAGAAATGTAAGTCATGGATTTGAATGACAAGTAACTTATATTTTAAAAGATTATTTACAATGGATTTCGGTTGGTAAAACGATTGATTTTTAGCACAATCATATATAAAAGCAATTGTGATTATAATGTATTTATAGTTATTAAGTGAATTATGAATGTATATGTAAAATATAATAATAAAATGATTTCCTGAGATTATATTAATGTTAATTATAGAAACTCATGATGATGTGAAACAATAGAGAATATATATGTGTATAAGTAAACTTAATAGAATCATCAATGAGAGTTCAACTTATTAGGACTTGTTCAATTCAATGAGGTTAAGAAAATCTAAATAAGTTGTTAAAACCTGCATAAATTAATCAGACTATAATTTTGAGTAATGATTATTATTTTCTCTCAATTATATCTGCTTGAATAAAATTGATGTTAAAATAAAATAACTAACAAATATAATAATACCAAACGTAAAGGACTTTCTAGATATTTAGAAATTTGCAGTCCTGCAATGGCTTAGTAAAATGGATTGTTTATCGTGTATTCCCACGTTGACTAAAGTATTTCATATCGATAGTACATGAGATTCCTGTTTAACGATTAATATAGATCCTGTTTTATAGCTCGAAAAATAACACTTCATTTATTTTCATAATGAATAACTATTATATAATGGATTGGCTGTGGTTGAATTATAATTTGAGTATACACATATATATGTGTTTGTTTTTAACTTCTTTATATCATCATAATGTTTTCATTTATTTTTTTATGTTATGCGTTACTCTTCCCGCAAAGTAATATATATATATTGGCACATCGGTTAAATCTCCTAAAAATGTTAGAAATCGATATTTGATATAAAATGTTTCATCAAGTTCACTGGAAATCAGTACATTTTTCGGGAATATTACGATAAAAATAAATAAATTTTGTTTAGGTTGTTGTCAAGTCATTACTTTGTTTATTTGGAGAGTCGATAGTAAGTTTTTTAAACTTCCATAAAATAGAATTTCTTTATGTGGAATTTTATAGATATACACCACACCATTATTATTTAGGTACCTACAATTGCAGATCACTTTGAAGGAAGATTGCAAGAATTGGAATAACTGTCTTATATTAAATGGGATATTATTGGACTTTGTGCAGTTAGAAGAAAAGATAAAGAGACAATTTAAAAAATGGACATGTACTTTACTACAAAGGCACAAATATTGAAACTACAAGTGGAGTAGGATTTATTAGAAATAAAAAGTGGAAGAATAACATTGTAGAGATAGATGGTATATCAGATAGAGTGGCAAGATTAGCTATTTAATTTAATTGCAGATAAGAAGATCATTCAAGTTTGTGCTCCAACAAGTTCTCATAATGATGAAGTAATAGAAGATTTTTATATGAATGTACAAAAGTCTTTTGATTACACTAAACAACATTTTAAAGTTGTTAATGGGAGACTTTAATGCTAGAATTGTAAACAAACGAAAGATGAAAGTGCTGTAGGTAAATTTAGTTATGGCAATAGAAATGAGAGAGGATATAGACTTGTGGAGTTTGCAGAAAAAGAAAAACTTTATATTATAAATTCTTTTTTTGAGAAAAATGTGAAAAGGAAATGGACATGAAAGCATCCAAATGAAGGTACAGCAGAATTGGATTATATATTAACTAACAGAAAATACATATTTCAAGATTTCTAATGTTCTTAATAAATTCAACACTGAAAGTGATCATCGATTAGGAAGATGCAAGATAGTGTTAATGCAAAAATAGAGAGACAAAAATTATTTAGAAAAAATAATATTTACAGTTGATATTCCTAGTCTTCAGAAACAGTCTAATGAATTTAAATTAGAACTTGCAAATCGGTTTCAAGTATTAGTAGATTTTGAACGTGATTTAGATTTGTACGAAATTAATAGGGAAATAGCTGATACACTTTTAAAAACGGCAACAAAGATAGCTGGTAGAAAAAAGCAGTAATTGACCAATAAAATTTCTACTGAGACTAGAGAATTTGTGAATAAAAGAAGGAATATAAAAAAATATAAAAATGATGCATTAAAAAAAGATTGAAATATCTCGAATTTTGTAAAATGGTGCGAAAAAGAGTTGATAATGATATAAGAAAGTATAATTGTGAAATAGCAAGGAAATCTGTAGAAGAGAATAAAAGTCTCAAGAGTGTAAAATATCATTTTGGTATTCATTGAAAACTTATATCCGCAATAAGAAAAAAAAAGATGAAACTATTACAAAAAAGAGAGATGACATCATGAAATGGGTAGAAGAGTTCTAACAAAAATTATATAGTAATAAAGAACAAGTACCTCCTATATCTATTATATCTTCTAAATTACCCAGGATCTAAAATTAAGAAGTAAGGCATGCAATTAATTTTATGAAGAAAGGGGAAAGCTCCAGGTAATGAAGGAATTATAATTGATATATTAAAAGAAGCAGGCTAAAAAATAGAAAAAAATTATAGGAAAGTTATATACCAAATGTCTAAATGATAAAGATGTACCAGATGATCAAAAGAATGCGGTATTAATATTAATAATATTTAAAAAAGGCGATAAACAAGATATTAGAAATTACACACCTATCAACCTTTTATCAGTTTTATACAAACAATTTTACCAAAATAATTACAATTCGTCTACAGAGAACATTGGATTTCAACCAACCAAGAAAACAAGTTGAATTTAATAAGCAGTTTTAGTACAATAAATCATATTCGAGTATTGAAAGAAGTTATAGAAAGGATCAATGAATATGAGTTGCCATTATGCTTTGGATTTGTAGATTATGGAAAGGCATTTGATTCTATAAGCATTTCTTCAGTGATTAAAGCATTGAGTCATGAAGGTATAGACCCAGAATATTGTCATATTTTAAAGAATATTTATAAAAATGCAACAGCAACAATTAGATTACATAATGACATTAGGAAAGCTAACATTGAGAAGAGTGTAAGACAGGATGACTCCATATCCCCAAAACTTTACTTTGTGGATTAAAATGAAAAGCTAACGGAATAAAGAGATTATTTAAGTCATTTAGATTTTGCAAATGTTTTAATTGTTTTTGCAAATAATGCTCTAGAACTTCAGGAAATTTTGCAAGAGTTATCAGATGAAAGTAAGAAAGTAGGATTAAAGATCAATGTTAAAAAGACCAAAGTAATGTTCAATGGATTTTCTCAAAAGATGAAAATAAAGATTAATTATGATGAATTAGAAGAAGTTAACAACTCCAAACACCTTATTCAGATTATTATTACAGATGGAAACATATTGGATGAAATTAATCATGGAATTAAACTTGGTTGGAGTGTTTTTGGTAGAAATAACTTAATATTAAAAGGAAATATGACTATGGGTTTGAAAAAGAAGATTTTTAATAAATGTGTTTTACCAGTTCTTACTTATGGATCTGAGACTTGGACTCTTAGTAGAAGAGCAATAGAGATACTTCAGACCACTCAAAAAAGTATAGTGAGGTGCATGTTAGGAGTAGAAGAGACTGAAAATGCAGTATATGGGTAAGAGAACAAACAGGTGTTACTGACATCGTTGAAAAAATTAAAAGACTGAAGTGGAATTGGACTGGAAGCATTTCTAGAAGAGATGATAAATAGATGGACAATTTAAATTTTAAACTGGATTCCAAGAGATTATGAAAGACCCAGAAAGAGACCACATGTGAGATGGATGAATGAAATAAGAAATGTGCAGGGGTGATGTGGTGAAGATGCTAGAAATCGGAGATGGATTGAACTTGAGAGACTTTCATCCTGCTGTAGATTGTTAATGATTGACAATGATGATGATTCCTGTAATAAAATGAAGATTGTCTAAGTCTGTTTTCTTCTATAATGAGCAAATACACATTTAAATGAAGATAAAAAAAGATGTATTTCCTTTTTTTTTTTTTAATAATCGCCTGCCAACTGTTTTATATCTATTTCGTTTCTGATGTTGTAATAATAATATCATATCATTCATTGCCAGTCTACGCGTGACCTCGTGATCTTCTTTATAAAATTATTATTAAGCAGTTTACCAGTGTCAAACATAATTTGAAACAATTATATTTATATATAACAGATTTATAGTGAGAATTGTGTAAATTTGCAAATGTACACATTGAATGTGAGTGTGCTTAGAAATATATGTGTATGTATGTGATGGATGTCGTTTTTCTGACAACAATATTGGCATCAGCATGGGATTTCGAAATTCTATCATCAGATTTTCAGAGGTATAGATGGCTGAAGAGTTGGAGGTTGGAGTAGGTTGAAGCCTGTCCATTAAAGTGTAAGGGTTTGCTATCTTAATATAAACTGAGCATTGATTATATATATATATGGTAATCTGGACTAACTGATGAGTGCTGGTTTAGCACGAAATACGTTTATTGGTGATTATTTATCTTTTCTGCATGTGTGTGGCCAAGTGTATCAGTAGTACAAGATAGTGTGGATAGTGAAGTTGACTTGAAAGTCTGAGTTCAAATCCCCTATATTTACAATTAGGTTCCAAGTTTAAGAGTGCCTGGTATTTCAAATCTTACCTATTAAGCCTGCATTCTGTCCATATGTATTTAAATGGATACTTTATCTTTTCTGAATGTGTATGATCATGTGTACCAGTAGCATGAGATAGTGTGGATAGTGAAGTGGCTTGAAAGTCTGAGTTCAAATCTCCAATATTTTCTGACTAAAGTAATAAGCTATTTTTAATGTATAAAGAAAATATGAACAGTGCCTGATACTGTTTTGGTTTTGGATTTTGGGATCTAACCATATGATACATATTTTCCTATTAACAAAAAAAAAAGTGAATTTCTTTTTTTTTAGAAGGAAATATTAGTGTAGAAGGTCTCTACATATTCTTTTGAATTTAACCATCAAATGTTAACTGGTATTGGATTTTGTCTTGTAATTTGAGATTAACCTTGGGTTTTTCATTATTTTGTTTAATTATATACACAAAACCCTTTATAGCTCTACACCAAAACTATAAAAATATTTATTTTAGTGACCCAAACTATATTGAAATGGGCTATTTTATGACAACAAAAGAGAATCTTTACATTGATTACTATTACTATTAAAATGGACCAATGAAGATAAATCAACTTTAATATTAAACTACACATATGCTTAACAAACAAAATATAATGTACCATGTCTAAATTTCTACTATCAAAGCAAAACAAATAAAAAAACCACAATTTAATTATTTGAAGGATGTTGTAACTACATCATGAGCTAAGTTTGCAGAATATAGTCACTAACCAGGGACTCTTGGTTTGGGATAACCTTAGAAAATGCAGGAAATATCTACTGCACATTCTCTTATAAAGTCAAAATGTGTCAATTCTTATTATTTCACTGGGATTCTTCTCTACCAGCTACTTTGGAAACCCAGGATATTCTTCGACTGGCATTTCATTATTAAATTGTCTAAAGTTTTGAATACAGACCCATATGTGTAATTTACTCAGTTTCTTCAAGAAAAGGCTCAACTATACAACTGTCCTAATTTCCAATGCCAACTTACAATACCTCCCTTACCATACTTCTAGGTGTCAAGTTACCATTCACTATGAGATATTAACATAGCCTTATCATTATTTATAAGAGCTATTCCACCATGAAAACAGATCTATTTGTGATCCACCAAGTTTTAAAATATCAATTGAATAAGTTTCACATAAATATACTTGGAGCATGGTTGATTTCACCAACAAGGAAAATACTCCTTTCATCTGTCTAATTATCAGAACAGCATTTCAGAGAAATCTTAATATCTATAAAATCCAAAATAGAAATGCTGAAAAACAAAAACTGCATCTACAAAACATGTTAATATGAAAGATCAGTCAACCCATTGAAAAGTGATTAAAAGAGCATAAAGTAATAATTAAAGAGGAAAGAACAAATACATCTAAAATAGCAGAGCATGCAGTATCAATGAACATATGTTCAACTAAAAAAAAATGAAAATCTTGGATAGTAAGGAAAAAGTAAAAAGAAGATAATTTCAAGAAGCTGTTTTTAGGGTAATGGCAAAATATTTAGATACCACTCATTAATCTTGACTTTTAATAAAAAGAAATCAGAAGGATCCTAGTAGATAAATATATCAAATTTCTACAGATTGTTGTTTTTAATAGACCAGTTAGTTTGTCACAGCAAATTCAGTACTCATAAATCTAAAGGTTCCAGGCTTGATGCTCATGTTGGTCAGGCCAGAAAAAAAAAAGAATATCATTTAAAACTTTGTGTTATATCTTTGATCTGTAAACTATTACCAACAATCGAATTTATTTGAAAAATTTAAATAAAGTTTAAATTTTTCTAAAGACGTTTAATAATTAATTCTAGAAGGTGAAAATAGTCCAACTTATACCTACAAATCAGGGATTATGTGAATATATATTTTAAACAAAATTAACTTATATAAGTTTTCTTAAATAATGCATGAAGACAAAAAAGTATTAAAATCTCAATTCTGAGCCGTACATTTAACATTATTAATGTAAAAAACAACGAAAGAGAAAAAATAAAACTATATATGCTAATATAATAAAATAGGAATGGCAAAATTAATTGCAGCTATAGAGTGTAAACTTCAAAAGGATGTGAAAAGCAGTGACAAAAAAATTCAAATCAATAAGATACACCATGAAAATGAAACGCCTATTTTAATTTCTTTTGAAAAAAAAAAAATGAATTCTAAATTTTAAAATTTGACTTATAAACTTATATATGATAATGATTTTCTTTTTTTTATGGAAATGCAAAATTTTTCTATTATTTATATTTAAATTTATTATCTTATTTTCATAGATATATTAAAGAACCTCCATACTTCCCCATTCTTTTTAAATTCATATAAATAAAGATACAATAAAAGACAAATGACCCCAAGATGCATTTCGTGCTGAACCAGCACTAATCAGTTGGCCCCAGGTCACTATCTCCCATATATATCTCTATTATATGAAGAGTATTTATCTGTAGTAAATTGTTACATTTTTATTTATCATTATCAAACTCACTCCATTCACAACTTTGATAACATCCACCTCAGATAAATACAATAATGATTATTACTAATCATTTTCTAATCTAGAGATTATCTCTAGCACAGATATAAACTTTAAACCTCAATATATATATCTGATGATTTTTTAATTTTAAACATACACACACACATAATTTTTTGAATTCAAATTAATTATTACGTTATAACATTGTACTGTATTTTTAAAATTTCATTCCCATTAATCCTTTTAATTTCAGAAAAATTGCTAAACAGTATGTAAAAATATATCTTAAAAGAATGTTATAAATGTAATCAAATACAACTGAAATTCTATGGCATATTTTTTTAAAATATAAATAATGGTAGTTTTTCTCAAACTAATAAGATGTATTAAGATAATTGATAATAACAATCATTATTAAAATTAAAAAAAAAACACACAAAAAATATAAAATTAAGGCAACACTGGAGAGAAATTGATTTATTTATGAAGAGCACTTAAAGTTATAAAAAGACTCATAAAGAACTGAATTATTTGATTTTAATAAAGAAAAGAGTTTATACTGGTGATGGCCAACAGAAAGTGCATTATATAATAAAGTGATTGTCTTTTTGAAAAAGTCTTACAAAATCATTGAATATCAGAAACCAAGATGGTTTAGATTTTATAGATCCTCTATTTAATATGATATTGACAGAAAATAAAAAAAATCGTCACTACACAAACTTTAAAGATATCTCTGGATTAAAAAATTATGATAGAGAAAAGTGAATTTTTCAGAATATGTAAAGACAAGTAAGATATGAAGAAGTGTTAATAAAAGCTAAGTAAAATTTTGAAAAAAAAGTTAGTGTAACGTTAAAAATTTTGGTAACAATATCTCTGAGGAAATGTAATATGGAAAATAATTATACACAAAAACATATACGAAATAAGTTTAAAATCTGAATAAAGTTCGCAATTTTTGCCTAATGCACTTTCAACTAAGTTATATTAGTCATAGTCATGGCATCTGAGAGAAAGATAAAGCTGGAAATCTTCTCCCTTCTGTCAAATACAATGACTTAATCAAAAGTGTACTAGGCAAAAATTGCAAACTTTATTCAGATTTTAAGTGTATCTTGTATATGTTTTTTTTTGCATATAATTATTTTCCATATTAACAGAAATAACTAAAAAATGAAAATAGCATTTCAGAAAAAATAAAAAAAACAACTGTACATGAATATTTTAATGAAGAAAACAAAACAAACTTGCTACTTTTGGTTGCAACAAAACTATATTTTACAACAAAAACATTGGCTATTAAGAAATAATTACAAAAACAAACAAACAAACAAACAACAACATTATATCAGACTTGTACATTTACCTTCATTGTTATTCGGGGTTCGAACTCAGACTTTTATACGACCAACCACTCTCAGTGCCATCTCATATTGCTGACCCACCTGATCACACACATGTTAAAAAGATAAATAAAATGGAAGGCTAAAGATTTGTGAGTTGGAATAGTTTGAAGCCTGTCCATTAAAGGATATAGATTGGCTATCTTAATATAAAGCTGAATACTGATTATATATATGTGTGAGGATATAATCTAGACCAACTGATGATTGCTGGTTTAGCATGAAATACGTATATTGGTGATTATTTATCTTTTCAACATGTGTGTGATCAGGTGGGTTAGCAATATGAGATGGCACTGAGAGTGGTGGGTCGTGTGAAAGTCTGAGTTCAAACCCTGCATATATTACATATATAAATGCAGATTTAAGCCTGTACAATGTATTAACTTCATTGTTATTACTATTATTAGCTAATATATGAAAAAAAAACATTCTTAGAGTGTCTGAAAGGCGATTGATAATCTTTTCAAAAACTAATTTTTCAAAAATAAAAATTGCCTTGCAATTCGCTGCTGTTGATAACTAAAATAAGTTTGGCAGTTGTAAATAAAGATGTGACAATTCTCCATAGATAAATACTCTTCATATAATAAAGATATATATGAGCGCTGGTGACCTGGCCCAACTGATAAGTGCTGGTTCAGCATGAATTGCATCTTGGGAGTCATTTGTCTCTTATTTGGATCTTGAATATATCAAATCACACAGAGTAAAAGTTATGTATAGTTAACATAAAAAAATATCACTATGATATACAGTTTCTGGCCCAGCAGCAAATCTATTTAATCATGCAAGCATTTTAATTAGCCCAGGTTCACAACTTTTTGCTGTTTTTAAATTTATGATATTCACTTGAGTTTAAAGAACTGTCTAATTGTAAGAGCAATATTGATTATTATTGAAGGATGCCAATACTGAAAAGTAGTTTATATATCATTAGCATTTAACATCAGTTGATTATTCATAGGGGTCATTCAGAGACACTCAGCCAACGAATGCATCATCACGTGGTGAGTCATTATAAAACAATATTATAAATAATAATTAAATAACATGCTTTTTATTGATTTTCAGAAAGAATTCAATGACATCAAAAGAAATAAGATGTGGACTATGTTAAAGAGATTCGATGAAATGATTTGACTGAGGGAGGCAATGTCTTATAATTGTAAAACTCATTAAAATGGAATCGGAAATGAAACTGGGTGAATATTTTCACATTTACAATAGTTTAGCTTTGAACATCTGTAGAGCCAAAATAACTTAAAAAGTATCAGTAGTTGACAAGTGACTATTAAATGATCTGAATTGTGAAGATGACTTGTGTCTGCTTACTAAAGCCTTTCAAGGCATAGCACATTATCAAATATTTTGATAACGATATAAAGCAATCAAACTTTAAAATAAACAATAAAAAAGATAAAAATAATGAGTTTCAGCAACAGAGATGGCATGTAATTTAAAATTGGTGAAGAGACATTCAAAAAATATAAAATTTATGATCTGAAATTTAAAATGGAGGAGCAGAAAAAATATTAAAAGTGGAATATTAAACCTAAATTATTGCATGTTTATCAGTTTGAGGTAGATATGAAAGTTAACAAAACAAAAAACTGACAAAACTACAAATATATAGAACATTATAAAATCTGTTGTCATAGATGTGAATCTTGGAAAATAACTCATCCACCAAATTAGTAATAAAATATATTCACGTTTTGTATATGTGGATGGAGGGGCGCTTGTGGTGATTGAGAATAATATCCAGTAATTAACTATGAATGGAAATCATGCAAAATCAGATTAGACATCAAAGATGGTAGTGAATAATATAGAAAAAAAATTGTAAGGAAATCTATTATATATTAGGTATAATTTAGACATTGATATAATTGCAGATTTAGAATACCTTGGAAAAAGACTGTAAATAAAAAGAATCCAGAAACTTGGAAAATAAAAAAATAATCAAATGGTTACTTTCTCAAAGACTATGTGATATTTAAGCATCAAAAGCGCCAAGTTAAGATTTGGCCCAGGGACCTTTAGCTTTTGAGTGCATCACATTATCATCATGATAAATTGCACAAGCAGTGGTAAGATCATTGGATGAAGCAAAGCAAAATTCCATATAGTAGTGCCACTTGTGCTAAACAGAGTAATCAATGGATGCCAGAAGGCTTGTGCATAAAATCCCTATCCAATATCTACTCATCCAGTATCCCCAGACTAGTTTCTGGCTTGTGGCCTTCGTCAGTGAGGAGCTTTGGATCTGAGAGCACTGCATCTAGATCTTAGGATCTAATGCAACCCTCTAGCAACCACCTTTTATCTCTACTTAACTACAAAACTATGAGCATGAAATTGAAAACACAAAAAATATTTTCAATCTAAGCTCAATTATGTGCTAGTATTGGAGATGTGATCATGTGATCATTGGATAAAGTAAAACAGAAGGTAGAAGATTATTGCTAAACATAATTTTTAAAAATTGAAGTACATAATATGATTGTCATGTTCATGCATAATTCTTATATACATGTATGATTTATAAAGAAATCTACACAAATAAATACAGCACTTACCAAAGTTAACATAATCAAATTTGATAATTGTTAAATGTGAACACAGTTAAAAGGAAATAAGAATAATTTGAATTATAAAGTTTAATAATGATTGGAAATAGATATGAATATAACTTTATAGAATATACAAGCAAATTCATTTCGATAAGAGTTTAAACTTATGGCATAGTGGCATTGATGACTGCAATATCAAATCATTCGTAATATTTAAAAGATCGCCTTATTTAAAATTTTATATCGAAAAACAACAAATCAGTTTATTTCAAAAATATTTATTTTTAATATCTATACAATAAATTGTTTTATTTTTTAAATTTATGTATAATAAATAATATTTTAATCAAACAAAGATAAAACTATTTCACAGATGTCGTTTACTAAGGAATCTCCAAATTTGAACAGGTAACAAATGTTTAATTATTAGTCCATTTCTTTCGAAAATTAAAAGATACATAAATAAATCTAAAACAAATTTATAAATATTCTTTCTTAAAACTTTATACATCAAATCAGTGTTCTATTTTAAAAAACAGTTTTTATATGCCAGAAGAGTTGATTTCAACTATTGCTTACCGTAGGTGTAAAATGACTACAATTGTATACTACATGACCAGAAGTAACAGCAAGCCTTGGGTAATGAAGACCAGAAAATGATGGGGTTGTCATTGTGACAGGAAAAGGAAACATACGCGGTAAAACTAATGGTGAATATGAAAACTGAGTATGACCATTTAATCCACAAAATGCAGATACGTGATTGAATGCTGATGTAGTAGAAATAGGAAATGTTTCACCTCTGAACAGTTTGACAGGTCGAGTAGCATCGGTAACAATAGTAGCGTCAATTTTATTGCTTTTTTCTGCATCAGAATCTGAAATAATAATAATATTTTATGTTTTAATCATAACAATAGTATTCTGATCAAATATTTCTAAATAATCTTAGTCTAACTGATGATGAATAAACTTTGAATCTTTACTTTTCTATAAGATTATAACCAATGTTTGATTTATCCATAGATGTATCATAAACTTTAATTTTTTAATCTTTTAATTTTAGTATTTTTTATGCAAAGTAGCTTTCATTATTATTTTTAGGTCAAGGCTACATAATATACAAATCCAATCATGATATCACAAATATAAATCTAGCATATATATATTCTCTCTCTCTATATATATATATATATATGTATATAAATCTAGCATATATATATTCTCTCTCTCTATATATATATATATATATGTATTACACTTATATAAGTATATTACACACAGAATATATATATAATTTAAGGTTTATTGCTGGGAGTTTATAAGAAACTAAGCACTGGAAGACAAGGAACTGAAAGCAAGCACCATAAACCTTGAACTCCAGATTTGGCTACAATGCCAGGGCATTACACCATACAGAGCTAAATGTATATTTGATTATTTTTATCGATAAAAGATGTTTACATGTGAACTTCGAAGGAAACTTTTAGTATACACTTCCAAAATTATCAATTTGAAAGAGAAGTTGGTTTATGGTATGATTCCTAGGCAAGTATTTTGAAGACCATCGGAAACTTTAATATTCAAATAAAAAACAATAATCATATGAAAAAAAATAATTATTAGAGGAAAATAATTTTTTATAGCCTTTATCCAGTAGACTTAGAAAATAAATAAAAAATCAATACTGTATGCGTTTATACAACAGCCCTATTAGTAGATTATCTTCCTGTTAGGTTTGAATTTTGATGAGAAAATATTCGATATTTTTTTAGGTTTTCATCAGGTTTATGGTATTTCTTCCATGTAACTATCCTATATCCAACCTATATGATTATTCAGTATTGATTGGTAATAAATATTTAACTATTTTTAGATGCTAAATAAAAAATAACAAACAACTCAAACGATCACCAACTGTAATAGAAAACCTATAAAGCAATATCTTTTTCAACAATATTTATCAATAAGTGACAATTGAAGAGGTTTCATTATCTGTAATAGATTATTGAAAGGTGGTTTACCTTTATGTTTCTTTTATACATTCTTACAATTTAAAAAAGCAAGAAGCTTTGAAGAGTTTGAATTGAGATCACATTGAAACACATCTATTTATTATTCTATTTTTATAGAATTACTGTAATGTAAAAGAAAAGTCAAATAGCCTTTAAATAGCTTCAGAGAGACAAAAATTGATCTAAAGGTCTTTAATATGAAAACTGTAATATATTTAGTTAAAACAGTTTCTGGCCAACTTCAAAATATTGCAGGCCAGAACATCTTTCAGGAATATTTTTTAATTGCAGACTTAATATTAATTAAAATATTTTTCAGTCATATATGTCTCATTCAGAAATTGAGTGCAAACACAGACATTCATAAATGTATGCGTAGACATAGATTTCTCTTAATGTATACATTCGAAAATAATTGATAAATAATTTTTGTTCATTCTTTTTATAAAATTTATGAAAGCGTCTAACATATGTGTTATTTATAAAGTACTTTTTAAATAAATGCATTGTTTTTAAATTTAAAATAAATTAAAGATCTTTAAAGCATCTAGAAATTTCCATTTTATTTTTTACATTGCCACATGATGAAAAATTGAAATAATCCTCTCAGGATACATATTTCTACATTTAATACAAAATAGATCCTAGTAATGATACTGAAATAAGAAAAAAAATCATTTCTCACATTGATTTCTTACATTGCTTTCAAAGACAGTTGAAACGGGAATATGATTAAAACATGGATCATGCAAGAATTGTTTCAATTTTTCCGCTTTATGGTAACATATGGAATAAAATAAAAATTGTAAATAGTACTTTGAAATTCAAAATAGGGGAGATCGTGTACTAAAATAGCACCGTTTTTTTTTTACCTTTTGTTATTTATTAATTCATTATTCATCACTTTAAAATATAAAATAAGTGCATTCTTTCACCATCTTATTTATTCTATTTTACTACTCAATCGAATAACTCATAAGTAACATTGGAGTATTCTAATCAACAATTTTAGCCTATAAGTGATAATGTAAATTCTGAGCTCAACTATAATATAATGTCATGATTTTGGGAATAAATCTTTTCAAAATTCTTTATATTAATTTTTATTTCAACAAGAGAATCACGATAATCAATCCTAGAATTGTAAAAAAAATTATTAACAACAGTCCAATTAAGCTTATAAAGTCGGATAAAATTATTTTTAATAACTT
Organism: Epiperipatus broadwayi; assembly: GCA_028023455.1. Taxonomy (NCBI): domain Eukaryota; kingdom Metazoa; phylum Onychophora; class Udeonychophora; order Euonychophora; family Peripatidae; genus Epiperipatus; species Epiperipatus broadwayi. The sequence goes on from JAQFVV010012696.1 coordinate 688,351, forward strand.
TAGCAAAGATTTGATATTCGTTTAAGTTTTATCAAAGATCCCAAGAAAAATAAAATTGATCTTTTATTTATTTATACAAAACTTATTCTGTTCAAGTTAATATGAAAAGGTAAATGTAATGTCTTGCATTGGTGGTCGAGAGGCTAGCGCGACTGCCTTGCACTTGCAGGCAGTTGCTCGGGTTGCGGGTTTGTGTCCCGGCCGATGCTATGACACTTAAAAAAAAAAAAGGTAAATGTAATAAGATCCAAGAACTCTAAGCTAGTTTTTTGGAGGTTGTTGCCAGAATTTATTTTTATTAATGCAATATAAATATAGACAAAAAACTTTCCTTTTATAAACTTTTTAAATCATAGTATGGAGAATAAGTACTGACAAAATGAGGATTAGATATCATTATAATATCATTTTCAAATTTCATTAGATTTTCATTGATAAATCTACAAATTTCAAGGAAAGAAAATTACAAATTATACATTGAAATAAAGTCCAATACCATGTAGTCTTCTTTCCTTTGGTGAACTATTCTTCCAAAAATTATATTATATTCCCTACTTCTGGAACATGGTGTTACTAAAATCCCTACATTTAGATACATTCCATGTATTCATTTTAGAAAAAAATATGGATACCTACTATGTATCTAAATTTAGAAAAAGTTGAAATATTTCCATTACCTCATAATGTTATGCTATTACCATTGCTGAGATCGTGAACATTTTATATTGCTTAAATAAACATGCATAATGACCTATGTGGTTGGAGTGGCAGATTCTGTAGTTCAAGATCGATGGATCATGGCAAACTCTGTCGTTTACAGTGCTTAAATTTCTTATGATTATTATTATTTATGTATGGAAATTTAAACCAGGTTATATGAGACAAGATGAATATGTTGTTGCACAATACTATTTTTATAATTAATGTATACAACTTAAGCAACTAAAGATAAAATAATGGTAAAAAAGAAATGCAGATATTCTGATAAATTAGCCACAAAAGATTGTTAATATCAAAACTGTTTCAAGCTTTTGTTGGTCAACATTATGTACTTCAGCAATTAGGTTTATACTCTTGATTGGACAATATTACTGATCCTTCATATTCAATGTGCATATTTGTATGTGATTTCATTATCTGTCAACTGTATACCTTGCATAAAAAGTATTTATAATATATGATGCATTTTTAATGTAGTATGTGATTCTTTAAAACACTATTAATTAATAATATTTAAAGCGCAGTCGATATTGAAATAATTGAGAGAGTGCAAATTTCTCAAGCGCTTATGACTACAACTAGCCAATCAAATCTTAAGCACTGGGACAGAGAATTTAATAAGAAAAGAGCGGTTCCACTCTCTTCTTTACTTGTCTTTATATATATCCAAGCCAGTCCAAAGTACTTATTTGAATCTTAAATATTTTCACACTTAACTCACTGAGTTCAAATTATGAACATACAGCGTGAAATCTTTCGATTTACTATGCAGTAGTTTTCGATGTTATAAATTTGCAGCAATATATGTAAATAATATTTAAAGCGCAGTCGATATTGAAATAATTGAGAGAGTGCAAATTTCTCAAGCGCTTATGACTACAACTAGCCAATCAAATCTTAAGCACTGGGACAGAGAACTTAATAAGAAAAGAGCTGTTCCACTCTCTTCTTTACTTGTCTTTATATATATCCAAAGCGCTTGAGAAATTTGCACTCTCTCAATTATTTCAATATCGACTGCGCTTTAAATATTATTTACATATATTGTTGCAAATTTATAACATCGAAAACTACTGCGTAGTAAATCGAAAGATTTCACGCTGTATGTTCATAATTTGAACTCAGTGAGTTAAGTGTGAAAATATTTAAGATTCAAATAAGTACTTTGGACTGGCTTGAATATATATAAAGACAAGTAAAGAAGAGAGTGGAACCGCTCTTTTCTTATTAATTTCTCTGTCCCAGTGCTTAAGATTTGATTTTCTAGTTGTAGTCATAAGCGCTTGAGAAATTTGCACTCTCTCAACTATTAATTAATGTAAACAGAAAAGTATTGATTCATTTGACAAAGATATTACCCACAGATTCCACATTTCAGTGAAAAATTTAATTTCATTAGCTATAATAAAACTATCAAATAATTAATAACATTTGCTTGTATATTAAATTAACTGGTGATATTGAAGTGTGGTTGGTAGTTGGTCAGAGTTCAGTTATAGAAATGAGATTTATGATCAAAACCGGAACCCTAGATATTATCAATATTTTTATGATGCAAAAGCTAACTGTTTATATGTATGTAAATTTTCAGACACTTTATATTATAGTTAATACTTTATTATATATATTATTTTTATCAAAAATTCTTCTAAGAAACTTCTATTTCTCTCATTCTTACTGCATACTATTGGTTTGCTTTTATTTCAATGGTATTTTTAATGTAGCATTATTTTTGTATTTATACTTTCTATTTTTTGTTTCTGCATTACAGATAATGAATTTTTTCTTTTTATGTTTCTTATAGTTTTATTGTTAAATTTTCGGTTTAGACCGCTGACAATATATATATACTTATTTAAATAAATAAATTAAAAATTAAATTTATGAAAAATAATAATATTTATCAATTTATTATTAATATTTAAATATATGTATATTATATATACTAAACTTAATGTAATGACCAGGGACTTGAACTTTCAAGCTCCCTACATCTATCTTATACAACTGATACACATAACCACATACATACATGTGTAAAAGAAAAATGATCTTCAATACACGTATTTCGTGTTGAACTAACACTCGTCAATTGGCCCAGATCACTATCTCCCACACATATATACAACCAGTACTCAGTTTATTATAAGATAGCAAATATTTAAACTTTAATGGACAAGCTTCAATCTTCTCTACTCTCCAAATTTTCACCCATCCATTTCATTGAAAATACGAGAATGGAATTACATCAATTTATTATTAGTATTATTTAATAATAAGTTATTCAAAAGAATGTTCCACCATCAGATTTTCAATGATATGGATGACTGTAGAGTTGGAGGATGGAGAAAATTGAAGCCTGTCCACTAAAGTTTGAAGATTTGCTATCTTAATATAAACTGAACACTTTATCATATATATGTGTGGGAGATGATGATCTGGACCAAGTGATGAGTGCTGATTCAGCATGAAATACATATATTAGGGACCATTTATCCTTTTACATGTATGTGGTCATGTGTACTGGTTGTAGAAGATAAAGTGGATAGATGTAGGAAGTTTAAAAGTCTGAATTCAAATCCCTTCCAATTAAAAAAAAAGAAAATATAAATAATTTTGCCAAGAAAATAAAAAAAATATATATATGTAATAAAAAAATTAATACTGTTCTAAATCATGTATTAAAAAGTGGCAGTAGGAGGATATTTATTATTTACTGTAAGAACACAGTTTGATTTTTAATTGAGACCTTAAAGGAATTAAGTAGGGCAAATTTCTAATACCCATTGTATAAGAAAACGGTTTGATTTTTAATTGAGACCTTAAAGGAACTAAGTAGGGCAAATTTCTAATACCCATTGTATATGTTCTTCTCGATGCAGCAACTATTTATATGATAAATGAACATGGATGGACTGTTCACTGACATGTATGAGCCAAAATGCAATTCCAGAGATTAGATTATATAGTAACATTAATATTGACATTAAATAAGGGATACAGCAGGGTAATTCCATATCTTCAGAACTTTTTACAATAACTTTACAAGAAATATTTTGTGGATTAAAATGAAAAGTTAAGAAAATAAAACATGCAATGAGATTACTTAATTTATCTAGATTTTGCAGGTGACGTGATTATTTTTGCAAATAACGTTTTAGTTCAAGGAAATGCCACAAGAATTATCATAGTAAACAGTGTCACCCTTTGGATTTTGAGGCCCCAGGCACAAATATGGAGTGGATGATCCAGTAAATAAAAAAGTAAATAAATAAAATCATTAAATTTTAATACAAGGCAGGAACATAAACAACATTTATTCTCATCTAAATACAAACTATCAGCTGTTTGACCATTTATAAAAACGTTCAAATGGAGAGACGTTTGAAAATTGGGTGCGCTTCATTTCAAAAATAAGCATTAGCTTTATATATAAGAAATTGCATCAAATGTAATTCTCTCAGTCTATTTTATTAATGTGTGTAAGATATATATTGTGTTGTTGATTAAAATAAAATAGCTCAGTGTGGGTCCACTAGCCCTCGGACCCTCGGCATAGCCCAGTTTACCGATCTTAGACTATTACTGATAGTAAAAATATGAAAATAGGTAGAAGAATAAATATAAAAAACACTAAAGAATGTTCAACGGATTTTAAAAAAAAAGAAAAGTAAAGAATGAAAATCATGAATTAGAACAAGCTAACAATTACAAATATTTTTGTCAAATTGTTAATATAGTTTGAAAACTGATGGATGAAATTAATCATAGAATTAAATTTGAATGGAATGATCTTTGTAATAATAAATGTTAAAAGGAAGTATGCATTTATGCTTGAAAAATGTTGTTTATATATATACTTTACCAAATCTCATTTATGGATCTGAGACTTGTAACAGAAAAACACTCAACACAGTAAGGAGAACTATGGAGAACAATATGTTAAAAATAAGAAGTAATCAAAAACGAGAGACGAAACAGGTATATTGATCATCACTGAAAAAATTAAGAGTCTAAAATGAAGCTGGGCTGGAAATATTTGCAGTTGAAGTCTTAAACTGGATACCCAGGAGATTATAAGATCTAGAAAAAAATAATGTACCCGATTATTGGATAAAATTAAGAAGTTTGTTGTTATAATGTTGACAACAGAAAACTATCAAATTAATAGAATTAGATTAAATTTGGAGATTTATTCTGAAATGGGTCAATAATAACTGAAAATGATGATGATGATAAAAATGTAATAATATTTGATAAGAAAATTTGTGCATGTTTGACATTCTGTCAAAAATAAATTACAAAGCTCTCTAGATGTAAACGTGTTAAAAAAATGTTTCAATCCATTAGAACTATGGAGGTAGTACCAAAATAAACATGAAAAGTTTATTTTGGTGAAGTGTGCTTAATAGGCAAACTGTGAAAAAAAATAGCCATATTTCCAAAAATACCATACGAAGCAAAGTATTTTTAACATACTTCTAAAAAAATGAGCCAATTTATATATTGTTGAGGTAGATGAGTTTACAATACCAGTGTACAAAATAAAGAGAATTAACCTGACATAATTTTGAAGCTGAGGTACATGATTTTAGATTTCAAATTAAGACAAATTTCTTGCTTATAGTTAATAATTGCAAGATTGTTTTTAATGATTTGATATGACAGCCTCCTTATAGCATATCTTTATATTTATTATGATGAATATTATTCCCTGAGTCATTAAAATGAAAAAACAAAAAAAAAGTTTTGCCTTTGGTACAACATGAAGCATTGTCATTCTTGAGCTAAAAATGATTTAAAATACCTGGATGTGGGTGTTTCCAAAGTTCATCACAATAATTTAAACCTTCTGGAGAGACACACACATACACCAGCTAGATGATCCACTTGACCAGAACCACTGCCTAATGTTTAACATTTACAAAGGAAGTATTTGTATATGATTGTTTATAGAATCTGCTACTATTATATGACCTTTTTGATCAACAGATTCCTTATAGTCTTAGAAAATGGATCACAATTGCTTCCCTCATTGCCAAGAAAATGTGCAGATTGAAAATCTAGATGAATAACCAAAATACAATGATTAAAGTCTGTTATCATGATACATTATTCTGGAGTAAATTATCTCCCCCAGGCTATGAATTGAAAGTACTCCTAATGTTGAGCAAATGATCAATAATAAAATTACTACACCTATTCTTGGAGCTCTGATGTTTATAAGCATACCTTTGTCAACATTATTGGTAATTCAGAGTGAAATTAATTTATCAGCCAGATAGAATATGACATTTAAGTGTTATTAAATTCATAATTGATTATGCAAGGCTAGAGATAGAATCTCTTTTTTATTAACATCTTGATTGTATGAATTAAATAATATTTAATATGCAAACTTTTAAAAGTAAACATAGCTCAATGTATATGTAAACAAAGAGATTAAATCATCTTCCACCAAGACTATAGATTAAAACCACTCTAAATGTTGAACAAAGCATTTTGAATAAAATGAATCCATCTATTATTGGAGCTCTGATGTTTATAAGCATATCTTTATCAACATTGTTGGAAATTCAGAGTGAAATTAATTTATTAGCCAGATGGAATATGGCATTTAAGAGTTATTAAACTTATAATCAATTATACATTGAGTTATATTTAATTTAAAAAGTTTACATATTAAATTTTATTTAATTATTACAATCAAGATGTTAAAAGAGAGACTCTGTCTCCAGCATTGTGCAACTAATTATGAATTTAATAACTCTTAAATGCCATATTCCATCTGGCTGATAAATTAATTTCCCTGTAAATTACCAACAATGTTGATAAAGATATGTTTATTCTGTGCCCAGCATTGTATAACTGGTTATGAGTATAACATACCTTAAATGTCATGTTGCAAAGGTATGCTTATAAACATTAGAGATCTAAAAATAGCTGAATTTATTCTATTTTTGATCATTTGTTCAACATTTAGAATACAGTACTTTTAATTCATAGCCTAGAAGAAGGTGATTTACTCCCTTTGTTTATATATACATTGATCTATATTTAATATATATATATATAACATATATATATATATATAGAGAGAGAGAGAGAGAGAGAGAAAGAGAGAGAGATAGAAAAAATCATCCATACTATATCAATATTATCAATATATATTGGATATATTATCATAAGTTCTTGTATATACATATTAGTAAAAAAAACATCGTAAATTAAAACATAAAATACAAAATAAAAATAAATTATAGTGAATGTTTAGAAACTCAAAAGCAGTAGTCTCATGACACACAATGTAAAGTATTGCATATATATTTAAAGCTAAAAAAGTGTGTAGAAATAAACATAAACAAAATTTATTTATATAATTATTTAAAACAAATGTCAATCGCCAATATGAACTTAGTAAATGAAAAAAGAAAAAAGTTAGAGATTATATAAAAGCAAACCTTATTTAAACTTTGTAAAGTATTCATTTATTATGGTTGGTAAAATTATGTTAGTCTACCAATCAAAAATGAATGCTATATTAAAGATAATATAAAACCATGTATTGTATGTAAGTAGTGATTAATATTGTAAATTAATTATAATAAAAATAAGCTCTGCAGGGGAATTAAATTCTTGAAGAGATAAAATGTGAATAGGTATTTGTGTGATGGAACCCAACCAGTGGTATAAAAAGATGACTCCAAGAACTTTGATTCATTTCCCTTTTGCTCCATTAAGATTGTTAGTGAATTCTGAAAATTAGAGTACTGCATTCTTCATTGAGCAGCATATCACAGAGAAAGATCTAAAAAGCTATATAAAAACATTTGCCTGCATGTTTGTTTTTACCTGCAGGGATAATTCAAAGCAGATGCACTGCTAAGCAGTAACCTAAAGTTGAGATGTCTTGATTCAAAATGCTATGCCTATATAAGACCAGGAACCTATCAAGCTAATAAGAAATACAATATATTAAACCAAACATAACAGATTCCATAATTTGCTGAAATAAAAAACCCATGGTCATGATAAGCACCTCTTTTACCAATCATTAAATCCAACTGAAGAAATAATAGATAAAATTAATGAGAGATCTATACTTAACTTTAATATTTATCTGAACTAATAATACAAACTTTCAATGAACTAAAAAGTCAGATGAGCTAAACTTTATTATTGCTAATAGAATACTGAATTGAATTTGTAATTAAGAACATGTGTTCTACATTTATTCTATGTAATGTTATGTCTATGTGTTAATATTTAATAATATTAGTAGGGTAGTAATAAATAATTTTGTATTTATAGTTTGTACTTACTTGTTTATTAACTCTATGTGGTAATTTAGATTCAGAAATCTTCATTATTTAGATTCTGTCATGTACAAATGCTAGTACATGTAATTAATTTATTAAACCTCAAAATCTGATAACAAAAAAATACTGTAATTAGAAACAAGAGGGAAGAATCCCATCTTTATTAATTAACCGTGTGATGGTGTTGTCAGTGAAGCAATTCACTGAATGCTGGTGCCTGAAACTAATAAATTAAAGCTGCACATGTTATGTGTTCTCTTTTATATCATATCATATAATATGAGTTGGAATTTGATTGATCAGGAAATACAATCACATTTCCCCCTAATGTTTATGTAGTAAATTAGAAAGTGAGGGAGAAATTTGGTCATATTACAAACTATAAACTGTTATATGTATGTATAGGGTAAATAGTTTAAAACACATTCCGTAAACAGGATCTATATAAATATAAAAAAAATAACAGATAAAAAAAGTTATGACCCTGTACATTAATAGAAATTGAAATTCAATTTTCTTCTTTTCTGAGCCAATGTAATATCTGATAATTAATGAATATACTCGTATAAAAGGTAGTTTTTTAATATATAGCTCTATTATTACCCAACATGATTTCAATATATTCCCAATATCATATTCTTGGGATATAGTTGTTTGAATAAATAATAATTTTGATATTTTAAAATACTATAAATTATCTAAACTCAAATATAAAAAATCTCATATTTAGTACAAATAATTTATTTTTCTGATTTTGACAAATATGTAAATTATTTCTGGAAATCGGATTTTTTTGTTCTATGTATATTATATCTATAGTCTGTTCATAGTAGAAATTTTTTTAAAAATAATTAATTTTAATAAATGTACATTGAAAAACAGAATAATGGAATTAAATTACCTGGTTGTTTATTAATAAAAATGGAAAACAAACCTTATTTAATTATGCTGTTTTCAAATTTCAAGATATACTATAAGTAGTGACTTCAAATTAGAGATTATTATTATTACATTATTAGATTAGAGAGAATGCAAAAAAGCAGTTGCTAGTTTCACATTGGTTAAGTTTAAACTCACATAAAAGTATAGAATGGTTTTTTTTTGTTTCATAGCCCATTTGCATGTACTAGACTGTTTGCCTGACTGAAGACCACCTAAATATCAAAACTGAACTGAATTGAGGATAATCAGTATTACTGTAAGTACTTATATATTGAACATGATAATAAGCCAGACTACTATTCTATCATAAAAAATAATCGTAAGAACCCAGCTTACCAGTCTTGAGACTCCAATGCATATATATTGTAACAGTATGTATATACTCACGTTGCACAAGTGTGTGTGTATATACAAGTTACATAATTCACTTGTTTTTTTTTAATTAAAAAAAATATTAAATTTAAAATAATTATAATTTAATAATTTGAAAGGCTAGAAGTTAAAAAAAAATAAAGGGAAATTTTAGAGATAAGTTAGGAATTAGTAATAATTGTAACTTGTCTTTCTTTTATATACTTTTATTTTATAATCCTGTCAAAAATACTTTTTGAAAAAAGTATTTTGATTAAAAAAATAAAAAGATCTTATGATTAAATTAAATAGTTTGTACAAAACTAATCAGGCTCTGGAGATTAAGATTTCAGATTGATTAGTTAAACATTATGACTAATCTCTGTAATTAAAATAGAAAAACAAAAAAAATAAAGAAATGTAAATTGTAATTAAATTTTTTTAGAGATAAAATGTATTGATAGCATGGTTGAAACTCAAGCAAGAGTGGGGTCAGAGGAGTATAAAAAGCACACATCCTCTATTGTCTTCAGTTTGAGTTTTTAGAGTTTTTAAGTTCAGTTGAGTTCAGTTAGAGAGTTATTAAGTTATTATTCTATTGAAGTATTAAAGAGAATGAGTGTCTAGAACTGAATATTGGTGTTCAGCCATTTCCTCCTCATCTCTTGTGTGCCATTAGCAAAATGCCATGGTAATTTACTCTAACTCACCTTCTACCAATGTTTCAATCCGCCCTACCAAATTAAGTAAACCAGACATGGCATAGAACAAGAAACAAAGAAGCTTCCTTTAGGTTACAAATACCTTGACCAAGAAACTGACATGATCCAAGAAAATTGGGTGATCACCCACATACAAAGAAAAACCAAGAACTGTGCATATCCACATACAAAAACCAAGAACTATGTAAAAAAATGCTTATGGAAATTTGAGACGATGTTTAACCCACAAACAAACTCCAAAAGTTGTGCTGTATTTATCCTAGGTAAATATTCATTGATGTCATTATAGAAACTTTTAAATTTTATCTAGAATAAGAGTTTGTTATCATAAGCATGCATACTTGTTAAGTGTATACTATCCCTTATGTGTTTCATATTTTATTATTTTTATTATTATTATTACATTTATAATTATTATCTTTTAATAAATTTCTTTAAATTATTAATGTTGTTTTACATCTCTTTCTCTCCATTCATGAAAGTGTGCAGCCATTCTCATGTTAAGAACTAGCCATGGGTCAAGTGCTTGAAATATGTTAATGACATTTCATGGGTTCCAGTGTAAGTGTTGGATGGCACTTCTGGGTTTAAACATGTTATAAATAATCCCCAAGAGGTGTTTCACATTTCATGCAGCCAGGGAGCTACTTCGGTGTGGAAAGGTGACTGTCAGTTTAATATTTTTATTAAATCTCAGTCTTATTGGGGGTATGATTGATATGTAATTATTAATCATATTTACTCCTTTGCTTGAGTAACAGGTCTCTTAAAAGACATATTGCAAAATCATATTAGTTTTATAAAATAGAATAAATAATAGAAAGTTAAAAAGTTAAAGTTTAAGAAGGGGCAATTCCTGTTACTATCTATCTATCTATCTATCTATCTATCTATCTATCTATCTATCTATCTATCTATCTATCTATCTATCTATCTATCTATCTATCTATCTATCTATCTATCTATCTATCTATCTATCTATCTATCTATCTATCTATCTATCTATCTATCTATCTATCTATCTATCTATCTATCTATCTATCTATCTATCTATCTATCTATCTATCTATCTATCTATCTATCTATCTATCTATCTATCTATCTATCTATCTATCTATCTATCTATCTATCTATCTATCTATCTATCTATCTATCTATCTATCTATCTATCTATCTATCTATCTATCTATCTATCTATCTATCTATCTATCTATCTATCTATCTATCTATCTATCTATCTATCTATCTATCTATCTATCTATCTATCTATCTATCTATCTATCTATCTATCTATCTATCTATCTATCTATCTATCTATCTATCTATCTATCTATCTATCTATCTATCTATCTATCTATCTATCTATCTATCTATCTATCTATCTATCTATCTATCTATCTATCTATCTATCTATCTATATAGTAACAGTACAAATATAAGGTATATATGGGGTGATGGGAAAATATAGTATTCAAAGTTGGAAATAAATAATAAATTTATAAACATAATATATTATATACATCACTAGCATAAACATGAGTAATTGATGTCATTCTGTGTAATGAAATCAGGTTAATTACCATAGAACCTGTGTAAACTTATGGGATAATATAAAAGCAATAATATACATGAACATATTTAAGTGATAAGTTACAATAATACACATAAAAATGTGCTGACAACTGGTACTTTGAACTTACTGGCTATCAATAAAATAGTAATTATCATTACATGAATTTACTCTAAAAATAATCATAACCTTTGCACCATCCAGAGAAACAAATTGATATCCAAACACAAATATATACCCTCATATATATAAAAACATAATAAAAATATACAATTACTTCTCTTTAAAATTGCTTTAATATTTCAACCAGCAGACTGGTTTTCACCAGAAAGCACAACAAAAAAAATAAACCATTTTTTTGTGTGCTTTCTAATGAAAACCAGTCTGCTAGTTAAAAATAATAAAGCAGTTTTATAGAGAAGTAATTGTGTGTTTTTCTTTTTCTTTAAGTTAGTTCATATATTTATTATTCTCATATATATAAATTAATTGTTATTGCTCTACAAATCATTTATAACACAATGATATGATGAAATCAAATGACATACTGCTAAATTACAGAACAAATAGTTGGAGAAACAAGGACATTAACACACTAAAAAATTAATTTCAGAAACTATTACTTTTTAAACAATTATTTAATAAAATTAATTAATAAATAATAAAAGTGAAATTAAGTATCTTATTATGTAAATACATTTTCTGATTTTGATTTACAAAATATTTAAAAACAACTTCCATAGACTGAAAATGTAACATTAGGATTTACATATCTACCATCATAAGTTTATAGGACACCCATATATATATATATATAAGCACACAAACATGCCTATTTATAGGACACCCATATATATATATATATAAGCACACAAACATGCCTATATAATAATATAAAATTAACATACTCCAATTGTTAATAAATCAATAAAAATCATTTTATTTTAATAAAACATATTGTAATGGTCAAATATTTACATTCACGTAACAAAATCTAGAGATTTAGTAAATCATGCCAAGGCTGACCAGAATATGGTGGTGAAACCACTGGTCTGATATAGCCGTAGTTCCTTTACTATTGCTCAGATATTTACCACCTTATGGATGACACACCTGAGTTTACAGCAGTATTTCCCCCCATCATGTGCCGGCAGTAGAACATCAGTAGAGCAAAAGACTGGGAGAAAGTTGACATTCTATCTAGTATAGCTATATAGATATCATGTGGCTAGGAGATGATTATTAAACAATGAAATGATTTTTAATAACTAATAATAAATAATTACTAAATGATGGAATGATTATGAGTCAGTGAGCAAGACTGAAACATGAAGCATAGTTAAATTTAAAATTAATTTAATAAAAGTTAAATTTTGAAATGATAATTAAAACAATAATTACAAATGTTTATATGCATTATCTCACTCGCAGATGATTAAGGGATAGTTTACATTTAAGTTTGGGTTCACACACAGGTGATGGTTTTAGATATATAATTCTTTATGTCTGAGTTATACATAACTTGGGTTACATATATAGGTGGTGTGTAAAATCACTCACAGGTGATATTAAATTTCTAGTTACAAATTATTTGGTTTCTTACATATATGTATATCACTCGCAGGTGATGATTTAATATTTAGGCACTTCCAGTTTATATATATATATATAGCATTTTAATCATTCACAGGTGATTGCAGTTTTTAGGTTACAAATATTTAATTTACTTAGCTATATATATGAGTTTATCACTCGCAGGTGATGAAATTATAATACATTAGAATTTGCATTTTCATGAGCTTTAATATTATTTTTATAACTGAATGAATTTTCTCATGATTATCTATGCCTATTTCATGCTATATCATAGGATGTAGATTTGCTTTATAGTAAGTAGAAGTGATTATAAATTTTATAAAGAACATATCTTACTAAGCATGAATAATCAATATATTCTCTATATAGCTAATATGCTTATCAAATTGGATTCGAATTCAGATCAAAGTTGAGAATAACAATTATAATGGCGGGATGAACTGATTATTGGCAGCCAGACTTCAGATACTAAGGCGTATAGAAAACATACAATTCTGAGTCTCTGAGTCTCGTATATGTGCCTTTTTCATGGGATTCATACCAAGTACCAGTTCCCTTTTACCATACTCATTGCTGTGAAATAAAAGACCTTTAGTCTGGATGATCGAGCAATTTATTTAAGTGGGAGTCTCATGCTCTGAGGGAGTCTCATGCTCCATTTCTAAGGATGCAGAATGGGGAGGTGTGAACCCATCCACCATCTGAAGTAGATAATTGCTCGAACTAAGAGTACTGGTGTAGCCCTAACACATACACCCAGTAAGGAATACAGCAACAAGTAAATACGTCATAGTGTTTCTTAAGGACACATACACACCGCTGAGAACATTATCATATAATAAAAATTAAGATGCTAAATAATAGTTTCCTTCATAAAACTACCCTGTATCAGTTCATTTCATAGTATAAAGCTATCTATATAGGCTTTTGCACTTCTAAGGAGGATTACAGCATATTGAGGGGAATTACAATATAAAATTATAGATTTATGCTGCATTTCATCACTTCAACTGAATATTGGTTACATATTATATTTAAAAGCAAATCTATCTTAGAATAACTGTAAGCTTGTAATTATATCTTAATCAAGATATTTTATCTGTTTCAAAACAGAGTTTTAGTTCGTGCGTCAATATACACAAAATTACATATATATGCATGAGAATCTAATTACCTCTCACTAATGATTTAATTATGAACAAAACTCGGTTTTGAATACATCTAGCATAAACAATAACATAATTAAAATAATAAGATTTGGCATAGATTTAATTAAAAGAAATGTAAGATTTAAAATAAGATAAGATTTCACGTATGTGAAATCTGAAATTTGTCTTTGTTTTAGCATAGTTTAAAATGGAACTTATAAGACATTAGCTGATATTTGATTGATTTAGTTTAAGATAATTTTAAGTTGTTTAAGAGAAATTAATTAAGGCAATTATTATCATTAACTTAAAATATACAAATTAGCTTAGAAACATAATTATTATTTTAAAATAGATCATTTTAAATTATCCGTGACAAAAGTTATATTGAAATAACTAAAATATAGATTTTAGCAAGTTAAAACTAAACAACCTTTAATTACTCAAAATAGGATGAATACATAACTAAATCAATCATAAATACATTTAGCAAGTAAACCAACAAATAAATAAATCATATCAACAAATGAAATATGTTATTAATGCAAATAATAACTCAGATAAAATTATAAAGCAGTTAAATTTGTGAATCAAGTATTTAAATCAGTTATCACATATTAAATCAGTTTTCAAATCGGCTTATAAATTATTAAATGAGTAAATCAATTTATAAATTAAATTAAATCTGTAAATCATTAAACTATTAAATCAGGCAAGATTTTAAGACTGGAATAAAATAAAAATTACATTTAGAAATAAGTTTAGTTTACATTATTATTATGGCCATAGATTTAGATTTAGCTAGCATTTTAAGATTAGTTGACTTTAGTTGAAATCTTTAGAATTGAAGGAGTATTTACCATTTTCTTCTTTTCTCTGCTGACAGGCTGTTTAATCATCGAGGAACTTCTTTTAGGTGATGGCGGCTGTTACTTCATCTCTTCCCACATCAGGTAGTTTCTCATCGAGGTTGAAAAGGCAAGAGTTTTAGCCCTCTACCCCAACATCATCGTCATCACTCTTTTTGCACATACTTTATTAAACTATATCGATAGAGTCTTTCAAAGATGGCTGCAGTAGCTTAATCCCGCTGTGATTATTTTTCACTTAGGTCAATTTAACCTCGGTGACTCGTGGTATATTCAATTTTTTTAAATTTAAATCTAATTTTAACCTTAAATTGAAATTGGGCCAATTTATAGTGAGAAGGATTAACTTTTCTGGTGTCATCCTTACTAGAAAAACAAATCTAAAATATGGAAAACATTTTGTTATATATGTAACTCGACCGTTTAATTTGTGATATATGCAGAATATAATAATTTCAAATATTATTAATTTAATAAATATTTTAAAATAAAGAAATCTTAATGTTTAAATCCTATTAACATTATTCTTCTAGCATATATGTAGTCTTAAGTTATGCACACAACTCATTTTTCATTTATTTATTACCAGAAATATATATGTGTGCATTTATAGAGGTTTACGTATATGATGGAGTGGCAGGATCAAAAGTAATTTTAAGAGATTTCCTTGCTTAATGCTGGAAAGATCAGAGAAAGCATTCTGGATATTTATATTCCAGAAAATGCATGATATTTTTTAAATAATTATTATCATTTTTAATGACTTCTATTCAGTAAGTGACATGATAAAGAAGTAGTAACAATAAAACCCCACCTTTTCCTTGAAAATGTAAATGATTTTAGATGCTTCAAATGGTTCCCATAGCAACATTAATTTGTTTAAAATAATATTCTTTATTTTTTAAAATAATAAAAAGATAATATTTTACTTTTTGTTTTTTGATAATTTTTACTTTTAACCATGATTTTTATCATTTTCAAAATGTTTTAAAATTTATTTACAGATGACTTTTAATATTTTGTAATATATAATAAAGAAAGGTATTCATATAAAAACAATGCCTGTAAACTCGGACATGAGGGTTATATTTACCCTGTCTCCATTTATGAATAAAATAGAGTTAATTTAACATAAACATGGCCCAATTTTATTTCTACTCTAAAAAATTTTCTTTTAATTTTATACTAATGCCATGTTTAGCTGTACTTTATTGGAAATAGAATTACAAGCTGGTATAAACATAATTAGTGTCATTCTTATCTAGATAACATTTACAGATCTATTACATTGGTATACATATATAAAAAAATGTTTCACTAATTCCATTAAAATTATTCATTCTGTCTGCAATTTTGAGATAAACAAAGAAATCTCCCACTGACAATGAGTGTATTATGTAATATGAACACCAAAAGGATTTTCTTGAAAACAAACATAATATCAACCAATCCATACAATGAACAATATATTTAAATAAAGCCTTACTCTGCTATGAGATTTAGAGGTTGACAAATATAAAAATATGTCTGATTTACTTTTGAGACTTAGAGGCTGACAAATAAAATATTATTCCTAGAGCACTCTTGAGACTGACAAATATAAATAATAACATGGTTGAGAACAGTGCCGAGATAAGAACTCTGAAGTATTAATAAAACATGACAACCTCAAAGCAATGAAAATCTTCAGTCAATCAATACTTTAAGCAACATGATAAAAGTTTGACAAACTCCCTATTTCTGCAAAATATCATTTTCTTTCCTCAGTTTCTGCTTTATCACTACCACTTTTATTTTTAACAGTATCAGGGGCATGATTTACTTTCCTAGTAGGTGACTGAGCTGCATAATCTGATTGGTGATAATATTCTCTATTATTAATATCAGTTCTGCTTCCAGTCTGACAAATTATTCTTATTTTTTGAGGGTAGTGGCATTACCTGTTGACCATCTTTTTTGGATAGTTATCCATGATGTTGACCTTCAGGTTTTCCTCCATATCATAGTTTTTTGTACCTAGTGACATTTATCTGGTGTTCAGATCCCCTTTTAAATGGCTCTCTATGTTGGGGTTTAAATCCCTGTTATTTATCACCATTATTTGTAGATTTGCTGCTATTAAACATATTGAATACCTAATTACCTGATCTACAGCTTTTTGATCAGTGCCTATTGATGTCTGTTCTATGTGACTAGGGAAACTATGCCTAACTATGCATACAATCTGGCTCTTAAATAAAGGATCAGTGAAGTCTCTTTGTTTGGCTACTTGTTGTTGAAAAATTGAGTGAATGACTCTCCAAATCTCCATTTCTTTGGGTAATATGGTGTTTCACCCCTTCTTGACAATCTGCATTCCAGTAGAAATTTAATAGTGCCTGATTAAACTGGTCAAAATTTTCAGGTTTGTCAAACAACAAATCCAACTATTCCTGAGATGCGCTTTGGAGATGGCTACAAGCAATTGTGGTCTTAGCCCCTTCCTGTAAATTATTTAAACAAAATATCTTTCTAAGCTGTTAAGATACTCAACTGGAGTCTTCTATGCATGTTCTGAAAAAATCCTAATATTTAAGTATTGATTAACAATACTGGCATTAAAATTATATACATGTATATCAACATCTGTGTACAAGTCCCTACTAATATCTTGTTGATTATTTTCATGTGCTCATTAGTTTTTCCATATCCGTGCCTACCTTAAATAAGATTTTTTTTTCTTTTATATCTAGCTTTATTTTTACCAATCTCTCATATCTCTTCCTGCATTTCAATTTGATTTTCACATTTTATTTGAATATTTTCAATTGCTTGAGTCAAGTAATTGATTTCTACCTTTGCTTAAGTCAACCCTTGCCTATTCTCTATTTTTACATCTTCAACTCCCATGTAATTGTTCAAATTTCTTATCCTGTTCACATTTATTCAATTGAACTTCAAGACTTAATTTACCAATTTTACTTTCTAACTCTAAAAATGATTTCCCAGTCTACCTGTTATTTGTTCACTTAATTGTTCTGTCTATTGTATTTTCTTTTGTCTGATTCTCAATTTGGATTTTCATTTCTGTGAATATGCTTTCCATGTTTTCTTTATTTTGTGTTTTAAGATCTCTCAATTCTGTGTTTTGTTCATCCATTAGTTTAAACATGCTTTCCATGGTGCTCTTTAGTTTTTTTTATTTTGTTTAAGCATGCTTTCCATGTTCTCTTTATTTTGTTCACTTTATTTTCTTTATTTGGTATTTTAAGATCTTTCATTTTGCCCTTCAGATCTTCACTTTGTTTGCAACACATTTCAATTCTTTTATTCAGTTCTGTGCATATGTTCATGATCATGTTGGTAAACTCACTATTATGCATCTCCATTTTACTTTCCTGATTTTCCATTTTTGTTTTAACTTAGGTAATCATATATACACATTTATAATAAATTTAGCTGACCACTTTTCTATAATTTATATGTTCTCTTGTAATACTGGGTACACTTTTCCATTTGCAAATATTTCCATTATTATTCATTAGTTTTAATTATCTTTTAAAATGTATACTTAACTCTCTCAGAGATAATTTTCTTTTTATTCATCCATTGGTTCCAACTTAATCTTGTCCAACTACTATGATAGCCATGCATAAATATTTCATCTTGCTTATTAATTAAATTATGTATTACAGAATACTCACAGTGTTTTCCTTGAGTTTATTTATTACTTTACAACATTTTGGCATAAATGTACAACTTTCTTCTTTCATTCTTTTAATATATTTTTTCATATAATTACTCCAATATATTTTCTGAAAACTATTAAATTGTTGAGTTCACAAGTAGAGACTTAACTTTTTTTTTACTCCTGCATTTTAACAAAATGTTATGATATATAGTTTTAAATTCTCAAGTAGATTATAATCAATTACTTTTTTTAAAATAATAAGTTTTCAAAGAATCTAAACAAACTTTTAGAGACAAAAATCAAGTTACTTTTTCCTCTGATCTGTAATCCTTTTTTTTAAATTTTTGCTCCATTTTTTTTCTTAAAACATTGTCTGCTGACTGTTAATTTATTCCAAATTGCACTTTCCCATTGGTTAATTTGCTTGCTTTTCTGATTTTGAATATTTAATGAGTTGTTTGTAGTTTACCTATTTTTAAAAACAAATATTATCTGTTTTAAAATATTTCTCAATAAAAAAAAACCTTTTGTGAACTGATTAAAAATACAATTTATTTTAAATCAATTTAGATTTCATTTTGATTTTATTTTTATACAGATTAGATCCGAGATTATTTTTGTGAACTTTTATTCACCAAAATTCATAACATAAATATTAATTATTTATTTTAAAACATAAATTAAGATTTCATCAGAAATAGTCATTGCTTTATAATATTAGATGCACACTGACATGATTATCTATCTATATTATGTATATTTTTATTTAAAATATTGGATTTGAACTTCATTAAAATTTGAAATATTATCAAGCAATCACTTATTATCAAATATTATTAATTTATATTTTATTTTATCTTTTATATACCTTTGAAAATAAATACTTTACCCAGGTTTTATAGCATTTATATTACTTTAAACTATCTAAGCCCAAGTTCAAATCCTATGATAATTAAAATGACTTATTTTTCATAGTTTAATAAATAAATATTTTTGACTTTATAAAATGTAAATTATACATGTTAAAATATATTCCCAATTTGTTTTATGATGGGGTGTACCAATAAAAAGGTACAATATATATATATTTAATAATGAACTATCTATATATATTTTTTAAGAATTATGCTTACATATGGAAATTGACTGTAGTTTTCTTATTTTAACTGCTTTGGGTTATTAAGTGAGTGTCCCACCCATCTTATTTGATTGGTCAAAATGTTGTTTTCTTTTTTTAATGCTGTAAAAACTATAAGCATGATGTCAACAGAAATATGGGCATTTGATACATCTCTAACATAGCTTTCTAAAGATCTCTTTAACAAAAAATCCAATGAAATTTGAATTTTTTATTAATTTTTTTCGTAACTGGCGCATTTAATTTTTTTTGATCAATTTTGTAATTTCCATGAAGCAATAAAGACAGAAAACTTTTATCGGCCTAAAAATACACTTTTATCAGATTAAAAATACACTGATTCACAAACAAGATCTTCCCTGGAGGCTAAACGTAATTGCAGAATATTGGGCTCATAAGTATACAATTTTATATTTTAATTTTTTTTTTAATTATTTGAAAAAATGATTTAATTTTTATTAATTTGCATTTGTAGTTGTGTGTGTCTATATAAATTCTATATTTATTTATGCTCATATGAATTCATATGTACAGTAATTTTGTGTGTTCTAATCCACTTATTTTATAAAAATAAACTTATTTTATAAAAATAATGATTCTCAAAAGGTTTAATAATTTATTACTATGTTTATATGGTATGCTTGTGTTTACAAGTAATGATTTACAAAACTAATAATCAAATGTACAGAAAGATTGCATATGCAGGCAAATAATCAAATTCTGATTCTTGTTTATGCCTTGATACTCATGCTTTGGAGTCACTCTGGTTTTGCTATATGTTTTGCATTATTTTCAAGTCTATAGCTAACAAATGGACTATATGCAAATAAATTATATCTATATGATACAATAAATATAACAAGATAGCATCACTGGTGTGCATAAAGAATATAAACATCACTGATATACACAAAAAATATAAAATGAAGAGATAAAACTAATTTTATCAGTGATACAGACAGTAGCCTACAATTTCTAGTTTTAGGTAGACAAGAAGCCAATTGCTATGATGACAAATGCATATCTATCATCTGGAAATAATTTGTTTTGTATCTTTTAATAGGATGAATCTTTTTCTTATAGATGCCTTTGAATTTTGATAACTTTTGGGGTACAAGATAAAAATGAAGAATTCTTATACAAATACTTTTGGAGATTCTGAAGCTATGGATTATCTCAGGTAAGACATATTATATATGGTTTGAAAGATAATTTTGTGAGGAATACAAAGAAATTATCACTGAAGATGTAATTTAAACTTAGTTAATGATGAATTAGAAATTATGAACAAACAATAAAGTAATAATTATGTCAGATGTTGAAATCTCTTTTTTTCCTTATTTTTAAATGGTATTCACTATTTGCATTAGTCTTATTGTTTTCCTTAGTTTTTCTAGTTTCCATCATTGTAAATTTTTTTGCTCTAACATTATTAAAACTGAAGTTATTGTAAAAATTGTGTCTCAGGTCAGTTTTTAAAAAATTCAATATGGCGCCTGGAGAACATAGCAGTTAAGGTGAACTAGGTATTGTTCTGACAGATATTCAGTAGCCAAATAATAAAAAAGATCTTCAGCATATCTTAGTTATATAGATAATTTTTTAAAGCATTTAATGTAATATTGTTGTTTCAACTTTTGTACAAAAGCAGAGGTAACTACAGGTAAGATGATGGCTTAGGGTTAGGATTAGGTAAGGTCATATGTTTTTAGGACTGAGAAGTACAAAAATGTATTTGATAAATAATCTTTAATTAATCAGTTAATCATCATTAGTAGCCATTGATAAATGAGTATATCATTTTCAACTCCAGATAAAAAAAATCTCAAAAATATGAATGCAAAGAAATAAAACAAAAAAAAAGTTTTTGAATGACTTTTCTATTCAGGCCAGCTCAATGCATGATTAACAATCACATACAAATGTATAAGATGTTGAATCCTTATTCTGATTGCTTGACATCTTGCAAAGTTTCTTTTAATTATTACCAAGGAATAATGATTAAAAAACAACAAATTCTACTTTTTGAAAGATTCTCCATTAAATCTTAATCTCATTCATATCATTCCAATAAAATCAATAATATTGCTCCTTTTTAGAATGTTTTGAGATAGTATTTATAATAAGGCTTGTTTCTTTCATTAAAAAAAAAAACATGCTTAAGTTTATATAAAATATTATTTTGGAAAGTATGTTACCATTTATTGGCTTCTTATGCCCATTGTGCTGAAGATATGCTACTCCAAAATTAACTTCAATAGTATCCTGCCCAATCAATTTTATGATTTTACCATGTATTTTTAATTTTTTTTTTATATATTCTTTAATTAAATTTTTTAGGGTCTTTACCGATCATGACTTAATTCGATGCAAAATATGTGCAATCTGATAGCATTGCATAGAATTAGTTTAGTTGTAGCAAGTTGTAAATTTTTAAATAACAAATTTCAAAGAATAAAAATAAATAAAAACTAATCAATAAATTTAATGATTATATAAAAATAAATATACATTTATTTAAGTATTTAACATCACATGGGTACAGAGAGTATTTAAAAATTGTACTCTAGATATTTTTTATTCTGGAAAAATTGCTAATTTGAATGGTTTTTTTACAATGGGATTTTCTTTTTATGACCCCTGCTGTTATTTATAATCCAAAACAAATCTTATTCAGAGGTGCCTAATTAAAGATTTTTTAAATACAATTTCACCACAATAACACTATATTATAGATAATTATTAACAAATTTCTAACTCTTTATTCTAATAATCTTACTTCTGCCTAGTATATTAAGCTCTACATTTTAGTATTAAACACACATTTTATTATACTCAAATTTACGCTCTTTTACAAAAAAAAAGAAGTATCTTTTTTAATAACAGAATTTATAAAAATATGGAAACACAATTACATAAACAACAAAAAAATCCTAATAAATAACAACATCAATTTTCAATAAATAAAATCATGGCATTATGTTTTGTTAGTAAAAGCCTTACCACCACTTGGTTATTTTTAAGAAAAGGATAACATTTAATTTTATTAAAGCCAACAACACTAATTACGCTGTGCCATATAAATGAGATACGACAAGTGGTAACGGCATTCTCACTGCCAGGTCCTAGAGAATTACGTTAAACTTTAACCGAAGCCGATAACCTTATAAAGATTTTTTAAAAAAAATTAAGCTTAATTAAAAGTAAAAATCTCTGCAAATTCTTTATCATTTTATAGCGTGTAGTGTTTTGTTCCATGTGAATAATTTTTGAAGTTTTAAATCTGTAAAATATTTACAAAAGAGATTTTTGAAGCAGTCAATGATTAAGCTATATTCCGCTTTAAGAACAAATTAAAGCTGAAAATGACTCATTAATATGCCTATTTTTTTAAAAAACATTTGAAATTTTTTTAAAAAAATAAACGTATTTGCATTTAACATTTTTGCAATATCTCTATTCTTGACAGTATGTGTCGACACAACTCTATTTTATTTGTTTTCTCTCAATTTTTTTGGCATTTTCTAAAAATTTTACAGTTACTTCAGAGAGCACCAGAAGCAGTAAGCCAAAGAAACAAAGAAGCAGTAAGCCAAAGAAACAAAGACCAAGTGATAATATTTGCTTATCTGAAAGGAGATATTTGCTTTCCAAACCCGTAATAATATGTGTGAAAATTTAATTTTTTCTTTCTTTCTTAAAAGATTAAAAAAAAAAAAAGAACTTTTATATTACATAATATAAAATCTAAATGGAATAATAATTAGCTAAACCAGTACTAGGAATAATTGTGACTTTTTTTCCACTTAATAATTTAAAAAAAAGGATCAAGTAAAAAATAATCAAGTACTACGTCATTCACTTACAAAATAAGCGAGAATCTGACGGATTGCTAGACAAAAAATAACGGGTTTTCTATTTTATTAATTTAAAGGCATTATAAATCTTTTTTGTTTTGTTTTTAAGCATAACATACCCGCACTTTGTAATATCAACTTAATCTTGCATAAGAATTAAGTTTTAATCATAAAACGTGAAAATAGCCATCCTTTTTATGTATTTATCTACATCTGTGTATACATTATTTGTACTTTTTCTAGATAAAAAGCAAGTTATTTAGTTGTGATTAAATAGATTTTCTGTTTTCGGTTATAAAAATGAAACACGTCATTAATTTCGGCCGTCATTTAAACATGTTAGAGTGCTGAATTACTTACAGCCTCAAGTCTCACGCACACCTGGCCAGTCTACGTTTGCGCTATTTGTGAAGGTAATTGTGGGTGAGAAAAAAATATGTTCTCTGGGTCAGTGATGCTGACGTTCAGCTTACCGCCAATAGCTGCGAGACAAATTAATAATTAGCAAACGGTCTATGCACGTGCATCGTGCGTAGTCCACACGTTCCACCAACTGAGCAAATCAAAGAAGCCTTTCACTAATAGTTGGGAAATGATTGAGTGAGTGAAGTGGATATGCTTTAGAGCGCGCATTGTTAATGATCTCTTTGCAGGTAAAATTTAAAGATTGATATACTACACTTTAATAATATTTTTTTTGAATACATTATTTTTTGCATTTTAAAGTTGAATTTTAGTGCTGCTTTAAAAATTTTTTCGTTCGTAACAAAAAAAGCAAAAACGCGGAATATAATATTGTATCAAGAAAAAAAAAGTATGAAAACAACATAAACAATTTGCGGCGTACTACTATAAAATAAACAATCGCGTAGAAGACTGAACATAATATATATATACATATCCACACGCATTTATATAGAATGTGTTTAAATCATTGTAAATATAAGTAATATTATTGGTTTAAGAGTCAAACACGGTACTACATAATATTGTATTATTAATATTTGTTAAATCTATTACTTATATATACATATTTGTAAGTGAAGAAGATAAAAAAAAAAACATTAAAAAAATCACTGCAGGACAAAGCTATCTCAACGGCCGGTCTTTTAATTAATAATAATAAAAAAAAGTAATGAAGGAGATATCATTCAACACGCTTACTACCTGCGGGAGAGCGAAGGTTTTCGCGGTTTTTCATTTTAATTTTACTCTCTAGTCAAAAAGAGCTATAAACACAATTTTTCAACCAAAACTGGATAATTAGCTAGGCTGAATATGAAGTAGCTTCCTGAAAAAATAATCCCAAATGTGTTTGAAGTTTATCGAATCTTGATTTGAATCCCAGATCTCGAATATAACAAGCGGTAATGCTAGCTACTATATATCAATTCTTTTACACATAATGTATGTAATTTATTTACATAAAGTTTAATTAGTAAAGAGTTAAATTAAAGCAATATTGTTAAGAATAATAATTATAAAATAAAATTATTCTTTAAAGACTAATAACAGTTGAATAAGTAAGCTAAGCAAACATTAAGATTAGCATACCCGAAAAACAACAATAACAACAACAAACTAATGAAGATAGATAATATTGGCTATACAAATATTTATTTTGCATATTCTCATCTCCTTGAATTGAAGTTCAAGTATTAAACATAGTTGAAATTTCCAAGCTTCTAAAAGCACTATAATATATTATTTATTCAGAGAGCTGGTCTATAACCAGTTTAATAAAAATAACCAAATGTTTAGTTGTTTTTTGGAGATCATGTGACATCGACGCACCGGCACGTAATAGATTAAACTTCAATCCAATAGTCTTCAGCTTTTAAATCTATCGGTTTAACACTATGTTAAACTACACAGTGCAATAACGCAATTACAATCTAATATTGATTAGTAGAAATGTATATCATAATTTTAAATTTATGCTGTTCAATCTGATTTTGAAAGCAGTGAAAGTGATGGTCTTTTGAAACAAATCAAAATAGAACAGAGAATAATGTGATCAAGACGCCACCACAAATTAACAGTTTTAATGTTATCAATAATTATAGGCTTTAATGTTACTTGGAAAAATGTTATTAACCAGATACCATTACTATATGTTAAATATAAATGTTTCTGCTTTACCCAAATACATTTTCAATAAGTGCATTTTAATTACTAATTAATAAGACCTATCTTACTATGAATTAATAATTTGTTCATTATCAATTTACAAACACATTATGAATATAAAAATAACAAATTATTATCATTATATATATAAATTAATTTATACAATTAAAAGGCTAACAAATTGAACTGAGAAGTAAAGTGTTAAAAATAAACACATTTTTTTTCTTCCTTAAGTCTTATAAATTGATTGTTAATAGAAGAAATCGATATATTAGAAAATATAAAAAAGGAAAAACAAACAAGATCATTAATCACAATAATAGATGTCTATCCCAACGATCTTTGTAAAGACATTTCAGCAATTAATGGTTCCTTATCTAATATTAATAATGGCTCTGGAATTTCATTCCTATATAAAAATGGGTATAATAGTAATTGTGGTTACTACTTTTTTTATGGAGTAAAAAAAAATTGAAGATGTCCAATTTTTTTTGCTGTGAAGGCAAAACAAAAAAAATTGCAACATATTTCATACTATATATATCTTATTCTAATATTTCACCCTGTATGCCTTATTCTAACTATGAGTATATCGAGTAGTACTATGGTTAACCATCAGAATCAAATAAATTAATGACAAATTTATTATCAGTTAGAAAGTATTGATTAATCATAATGATTTATTATTTTCTTTCTTTTTTTTCTTTTATAATAAACAGGTATTCAATATTGATGACTGAGTATTTGTAAAAACTCTTCAAGTCCAAAAACCCAAGAATTATTCTTATACATTTTTTATAATCTTTATGAAGAACCATTTGTAATTATTAAATTATATGTGTACAATTCATTTTATGATTATACATAAAAAAAAACTTTGCTAGAGACTGCAGCACTACAAGAATCAAATAAATTAATGACCAATATTTTTTTGATAGAAAGCACTCATTAATAAATTGGTAATAATTTATCATTTTTTTAATATAATAAATTTATATTCAGTATTATGATTGAGTATTTTTAAAAACTCCTCAGATCAGCAAAGCCCAAGATTATACTTATAAATTTTTTTGTTATGACCTTTCTGAATGATTATTCAAAATTATACAATTACTTGACAGCAATTCATATATGATTAAATATAATATTGGTGTAAAAGGTTGTTATATCATATAAGTTTAAAGCCTTATCACAAATATAAAGATAAGAAAGCATAGTAATAATAAAAATCAAATTAATGAGAATAGATAAAATTAATTTTAGAAAATATTAGCAAAAAAAATGCCTTTATTTTTTTTTATAGAGAGAGTAACAACGTGTCAAGATTCATATGGGTCAAGATAATGATATAGATAATTTTATTAAAAAATAGTCAAGAATGGATAAAAATCAAGTATGCATATATAATCATTTTTCCATCTAAACATAATATGATTCAAACCTATAGCACATATTTTTTATCCTTTATGTTACTGCTCTTTATCTTTGTGTGTATGCAAGAAAAATTGAAATTTGCATTTTTGTATATAAAACATAGCTTTGAATTTAGATACATTATGGAATATCTAATTATTTTATTATAAGATTAGAAGAGATAATAATTTATAAATTTTAATAGAACTTAATTTAATAATTTTAAAAAGTTATTTGTATAGAAAAAATATTCTACTATTTTTGTCAAACATTTATATGCATATGTAATTCTCAAGTATCTAAGATGACAATATTTTGTCACTAACAGTTCGAAAAAAAAAGAAGAAACAATAGAACATTTGTTGCTATAAACTTTAGAACAATTATGACTTTAAAAACTTTCTTCTCTAAAATATGAAATAGAATATCTGTTTGTGATTTTAAAAATTTTCAGCAAGCATTTCTGAACTTTAAAAAAAGACTGAATACCATTTTTCATTTTGAAGGATAAAAATTATCTGACAATATTACTTTTTAATTCTAAAGAATCTGTCTAAAAGGCATCTGTAAAATGGATATCTTTATATTAAAAACAGTCAAATTAAATACCGTAACTGCCTTCCCTCTGTCTGAGCACCAGATTGTTAGAATTTTCCACCATAATATTCTAAAATATGTAGAACAAATTTTGATCAGAGCAGATTATTATACTATAGAGGATATGGCTAAAATACTAGAGGTTTTCAAAACCAGTGATAGGAACTCAGACAGTAAATTAAAGACAATTAGGGAAACCTTTCATCCTTTGAATAATTTGAGTATATCTGTTATGCAACAAATTCTTAATAGAGGAATGATTCAAAGTCGATTGTAAAATCATAGGTCTGTTCCTTATATTAGAAATGGTTCACATAAGAGTTAACCGAGAATCAAACTTAAAGAAGTTGATCTAAACCAACCCTCTACTAGTGGTGCACAAACTACATCCAAAGTAATTATAACAGGTAAATCTAAAGCTAGTACATAAAAGTACCTACAATGCACACAGCCTAAAATCTTTTCCATATGGGGATAAATGAGTATCTTTTGTAGCAAATAAAATATTAACTTTGCAAAATTAAAAAAACTAGTATATGGTAATATTTTATTTTCATATATTGTGCTCCTATAATAAAAATATTTGCACACTTTTACAACTCAAATATTTAATATTATATTTTAATGTACCTTATATAAAACATGAATAGATATGAATCACTAATTAAATATAAATGGACTATATCATAACAAGAATAGGTTAAGTTTATTATCATTTTACAGTTTTATTACAGAAGTTTTTAAGATTAAATAAATTTGCAAGTAAAATTTAAGGATATCAAGCTATTATAGTTAATGGTGAAGAAAAATTGTCTGAACTGAAATCTAATTAAGCCCTGAGTGATTAATATAAGTTAGATTATAGTATTATAATCTGGCTTTCAAAATAAGGACATAAATATAAACAAACAATTTTGTTACATTTTGGGTTGATAATTCCAAATACACACTTTAACCAAATAAGATATCTACCCATTCCCTTACATTTTGACTCTTGATCACAACTTATGAAGCAATCTCCTCAAACTGTTCCACTACATTTTGGCATCTAGTTAAGTATGCCTATAAATATTCATTCATATCTTTTTCATAATTTAGAAACATTTATAAGTAATCCTTTAAAGCCATTTATAATCAATTCTTTTATGCTGAGCTAAATATTTAGAGCTTTTATTTTAGCAGTAAGTAATTCACTTAAATATATGTGATTATTTTTTAAACAGTTTGCTATATGACGATCTATTCCATGTACGATAAATTTTGTCTGAAGGGCACTACTTCTGTACCTACTTTCAAAGATTATCAATGGTTGATTGATACCAAAGCCGATGTTACTACATAATAATCATTATAACTTTTTATAAGTTTTGTATATGAATTATTAGAATGGAGAGATTTCTATGAGTTTTTTTTTTTTAATTTTTAATCGGGAATAAATCTTTAAAGATACGGCTGGATTGACAACATTTGTCTTTGTACTTTATCAATAATAAAATCATTTAAATTTCCTGATTTTCTTGATCAGAAACATTTTTTAAATATTTATTTTTATATAAACTCATGGCAGATTTTTGTTTAAGCTGAGATTTCATCATTTTTTTTTATAGTTTATATATTTTTGTACAACTTCCAACACTTCAAAGCCACATCTTTAAGATCTTATTTAAAGTGATTTTCTATTTGTTCAAATTTATCCTCTTTGTAATTCTGGTGATTTTCTATTTTTAATTAGACATGGACTTTATTCTTTCCACAGTTCTTTTCTATGTTTTCAAATCGATTTTCAATCACTTTTCTGTAAATTTCTAATCTCATTCTGTATATTTATTTGACCCTGCTCCATGCTTTTAATTTTCCTCCCACATTTTTAAGACTTTGCTCTATATCTTTTTAAGAAAGGCTAAATTTTTTTAAAGATAGATCCTTACTTTCTCTAAAATATACATTATTTTGCTTTGATATGTGTTTCCATCTTTTTCAAAAATTCATATAAGAATTTCTCTCTTCCCTCCATATGTGCCATTACTGTTTTAATATGCTAAATAAATAAAATATCATTAACCAAACTTTTGTTGCATTTTCAGTAATAAGATTCCCCAGGAAATTCCTTTCTTTAAAAGGCCTTGATATCTTTTATACACTGAATTACTTTCACTGATTTGTTTAAATGTATGTCATGTATTATTTTAAATGTTTTCATGCTCGACCATTTTACCTCTTTGTCAATTAAATTAGTTTATTACATCTAATCCTAATGACAGACAATTTAATCAAGTTCTTATTCAAAAAGTAAAAATATAATGGAACAGATTAGGGTATTTGTGTCTCTATTCAGGCACCAAATATAATAAAACAGTTTGAGGAGATGGGTTTATGGTCTCTTCCAGATGCTAAAATGTAAAACAGAATGGTTAAATATCTTTATATGTATGACATATGTGTATGGTATCATTCACTCAAAATATAGTTGAATAGTTATAGCTTTTATATATCTGCTTATTTTTTAAAATAAATTTATAATAAAATAATTCAACTTATATATGAACAATTAACATCTTAATTAGATTGCAGATGAAATTGTCTTTTTTATTCACTATTAATTTTGATACTCTGATATCTTTAAATTTTATTTGATAATTTATTTAATTTTAAAATACATGATTAGTAATCACAAAATTACTTTCTAGGCACAAGAAGGTGAAATTATAAAATGAGAATGATCCTAACCTTTTCTTGTTATAATATATCCCAGATGTAATCAGTGAATCCTATCAGAACATGTTTTTATGAGATACATTAAGATATAGTATTAAATATCTTAATTATACAACTATTTGAATATTTGTATAATATAAGCATAAAAAAGTTGATGTGAGCCTTAATTGATCTAAAACAAAATATTTTAATAAATAATTAATTTTTTCAACCAAGAAAAGTATCGGATAACTTATAAATAACAAATATTATTCCAGCTTAAATATTAATTAATTATTATCAGTTGACAGTATGACCTTTTGAAATAAAAATACATAATCTAAATTTATAATTGATAAGTTGCATATATATTTACAAGTGTTGGTTAAAAGAGATGAAGTGGATTTATATAACTTTGAATTTACTCCTTTTTTTGTTTTCCTTTTGATATTTTCAGCTTTAAATAAAATTCATTTAATAATAAAATATTAGGAATTATATTCCCCCTGTAATTACTTACTACATGATAAAACTGAATAATAAAAGAATATAAAAAATGAAATATATCAAGCTTCCTATTTCATCTAATATTAGAGGAATTCATAGTTGCATAATGTTTTTAAATAAAACATTCATTAAAGTGGCAGATTTAAAGAGATTATTTTGTAATCTTTTTATACCAATTTTACTTACCATAATATCTTATTTCACATGAAGAATCACTTAAATGAATATATAATTATTTAGGTAATCCACACAAGCATTTTCTTTTTTGCAAAATTGAGGATTATGAAATCCTCTATTATTTATACACTACTGCTTTTAACATAAAATGTATCCATTTCATAGATGCCCTTTAGGCGGATTCTTTAGAATTAAAAAATAATATTGCTAGGTAACTTTTATCAAAAAAAAAAAAAAAAATGAAATGAGAAGTCATATTAAAATTCAGCAACACATGATGATTTTTAATATCACAAACGTATATTTTGACTTCATATTTTAGAAAATGAAAGCTTTTAAAATAAAAATTATTAAAAAAAAAGGTCTGTTACCTCTTCTTTTTTTTTTTTTAGAACTTTTTTAATTAAAAGATAAAATCTTATCATCTTAAATACTTGAGAAAATTATATATGCGTATAAATGTTTGATAAGAATAATAGAATACTTTTTCTAAACGATAATTTTCCAAAATTATTGAACTAAGTTCTATTAAAGTTTATATCTATTATCTTTTCTAAAAAAAAAAAAATTATCTTTTCTTCTAATCTTACAGTAAGATACTTAGATATTCCATAACATACCTAAATCCAAAGGTGTGTTTATATGCACAAATGCAACTGACAGATAAAGAGTATTCTTATAATTAGGTAGTTAAAAGTTAAAAACATGAGCTATAGGTCATAAATAATAATTTGTTAATATGGTGAGAAATTTATTGTTTATACATTCTTGATCTTTATCTATATTTGAGCATATTTTTAAAAAAATTAAATAATCGACATTATCAATTTAACAGGTATGCAGTCTGTCACAATATATATGTACATGCACACTAATAATTGCGAAGGCAGAAATATTCATTTATTATAGTTTATATTTAAAGAGCATTTGAATTTCAGTTTATTTTAAATATCTTTACTTCTGCATTAAACCTTAATGATTGTAGATTATATAATGTTTGGGCAAGGATTAAAAATGACCAAACGTGTTAGATGACTGATAAAGTTGTTCAGTTGGAAGTATCCTAAAATAAAGTTATAAAACAATTTAATTTTTATGATAAAAAACACTTTACATCAGTTGTTCTGCCTTTATGCTCATTTATTATTTTGATTATTATCAATATATTATATGACTAAAAGTATGATTTAATTCAACACATTTTCTTGATTAATAGCTTTTTTTCTACATAATTCCAAAAAAAAAAAAAAAAAGAAATATCTATCTCACATTTGATCTTTTTCTAGAATTAGTAGCAATAGTAATCAAATGAGTTTTGTTCAGAAATTCATAAGTTTGAATATCAGAACTGGAATTGATCTGAGAACTTTAAACTCCAAATTGTTATATCCTATCACTGCATTCAGGATATTAACAAATTGAAACTTGATATATACTATTAGTATATCTTTTACAAGATAATTATAAAATCATTTACATATTTTATAACACCTCTATATAAATGCATTTTAAATAACATCTGATACCAATGAATGTCTGAATTGTCAGCTTTAAATCATTTAAACAACAAAAAATCATTAATCAGCCAATTTATCTGTATAGTAAAATTGATTTCTAATATATTCTTGAAATCTGGAAATGCATGGTAACATTCTGTCTAAGTGCAGGTATGTTCTGTTGTCAGGATGCCCTTTATACTATCTCTTATGCTTCATGTGACA
The DNA here is from genome assembly GCA_028023455.1 of Epiperipatus broadwayi. Classification (NCBI taxonomy): domain Eukaryota; kingdom Metazoa; phylum Onychophora; class Udeonychophora; order Euonychophora; family Peripatidae; genus Epiperipatus; species Epiperipatus broadwayi. Next base: position 721,492 of record JAQFVV010012696.1, read on the forward strand.
AGGATATGCAACTCAAAATATATTATTTAATATTATTAAATCTTCTTAGAATTCTAATTAAAACTATATTTATTCTCTATTATCATAGTCTAGATTCATTTCAGTTTCTTCTATTAAATTTCAAGCAATCTTGAATTCAAGTACAAATGGGTGTATTTCAATTTGAGATTGCGTGAAACTTAATAGAATAATAATACAAAAACTATATCCACCCAGCAAAGTATGTAAAGGTGCATGTTGACATTAATAAGAACATATCAAAAGAAAAATATTGAGTGAGAAAACAAATTGTTATTAACATTATTGAAAAAAATTAAGAAACTGAAATGAATTTGAGCTATCTCAGTATAGAATTTGAATTTTAAAATATTTTAATAGTATTAGAACATAGATATCTTCTGAGTTGCATATCCTTACCATAGGAAAATGAGAAATAGTATAAAGCACATCAACAACTGGACATGTCTGAATATAAGCAGAATCTGCAATATTATCCTACAGCTCCTTTGATGTAAAAAATAGCATTCAATTGTTCAAAATCACTCTATCCAAGTTTAATTCTACTATACAACTTATACATTATCTTTTTATTTGTAATAATTTGACCAAAATATTTATAGTTTTTATCTTGTTCCACTTATTAATATTAACCATTGTTTTCTTTTTAAAAACAATCTCTAGTGACCATCTTTAGTTCTTGTTTTTTGTGGATAATGTCTGATAATTCTAAAACATTATTTGCAATATAAAAAAATAAAAATACCAATTATATGCAAAATCTAGATGTATTAACCAATTTTATTAATAATCACAAAGAAATAGTTTATAAAAAAATGGTAATAGTATGAATACTGAACCCTACCGTCTGATGGCGCTCTTTTTCACCCAATTCACATCAATATACCAATTCACCGGCCGTCTGTTTGTTTACATAACATTACGGTAAAATATATTTTTTTCAACTGGTTTTTATTATTTTTTCATTGGCAATGGTAAACCACCAAAGTCTTTTTTTATTACATAATATTACAGTAAAAGTTTTTTTTTTCAACCAGTTTTTAATTTTTTTTTTCCTCAGCGACAGTAAACCACCAAAGTTTTTTTTATTCCATCCGGGTTTTTTTTTTTTTTTTAATAAACAAATACTTTGTTCTTAAATGGTCTAGGAGTGTTGGTTTGTTTGTAAATTAATGATTAACTGTCCATAGGTTTTTACATAATATTACTTATGGTAAACCAAATTTTTTTTTCACACGTTTTTTTTTTTAAAAAACACTTTGTTTTTAGATAGTGTAGGGATGTTGGTTTGCTTTTAAATTATTGATTAATGCTCTGTCAGTTTGTTTACACAAAAATATGGTAACAAACACTTTATTGTTTTTAGATGGTGGAGGGGGGGGGTTGGTTGTTTGCTTTTAACTTCTTTTTTTTGGTTGATGTTTTGATTTGCTGAAAGACTTCAACAATTTGGAACTTTTGAATAAACCAACGCTTGGTTTTTTAGAGGGTGGAGGGGTTGTTTTGATTTTGAATTGTCATCTTTTTTTGTTAATTTATTAGGAGGCTTTTTTTTGTTTCAAATCTTTACACTACAAAAAGCTTTATATAATAGCAAAAAGTTCTTCAACTTTTTGGGCCTTTAATTTAAAAAAAAAAAAAGACATAAACAGTTCGTTTTTAAAGAGCTTTTTTTAAGTCGGGGTAAGTGGGATGGCGGGGAAGGTTTGTTTTGATATTTAATTATTGACTTCTTTTAAAATTTTCTTTTTGAACATTTTATTATGTTACCGCACAGTTTTTTATTATTATTATTTTTTGGTGGGGTCTTTTGAATAAACTCTTAAACACTTTTTTTTTGGGTATAATAATATATTACCTACTTCAACTGTTAATGAAACTTATCAAATATTACCTACCTACTTTATAATCATGTGAACAACAAAAACAACAACAAGTTTCCCCATAAAATAATTTATTGAATCAAACAGAAATGAAACTTTGGACAAGTTGTGAAGCAAAACAAGTAAAAAGCACCACCACCACCACCACCATTTATGGTGGCATAAAAACAGCAGCCAAAATTAACATGCAAATAAAATAACAGGGAAGCCTCAAAGCTGTCAGCAACAGGATTTTGGAGCCTTCAAACCAACAACTTCCCTTATACAGACCTACATAGGTATACTTGCAAGAGTTTCTCTTTCTGGGGGAACACAATATTGTGTATCCACTTGTGTGGCCAGCCAGCAATTCATTCAGCTTCGACCAATTCGGACAACTTGCAGATGACATTTGACAGTTCTTGCACAGATTCACATGTAAACAGGCATTTGTGCATGAAATTGGAAAAAACTCTGATGAAAAGAAAAATCTTTTCAAGTTGTGTGCAGTTCAAAAGCATAGGGAATCATGTGTGATGACATGACAATTCTTAATATGGAAAACTAATTCTACTATGCTTTCTAAAAAATTTCTGACAATGAATTTTTGCAGAGTTTCATCTCTTTCAAATATGGCCACCATCAAATCAGACCGTAGTGAGAGTTCAAAAGTGCTCACTTGATGAATACTGTCACAATGCAATGGGCGTAGTATTTCATTACATAATCATAGAATACATTGCCCTCAGGTGGCCTGTTATGGCTCAAAAAACACCTCTTGTACTACTGTCAGCAATAAGTTAACGCCACTAAAATGGTATATTGATGTGTGTTTTGTGAAAAACAGTGCCATCAGACAGTAGGGTTCAGTTTTCATATTATTACCAAAAAAAAATAACTGAAGATTTTATCAACCAAAAACAAATGACTGACTTAATTTTTAAATAAACTAATTTGTAATTATTATTTTATAAATAAGTTTCTTATTTCAAATACATTTTATTTGATTAGTTAATATTATTATTATTAATATAAGTATTTCAGATTTATTTCAAGGAACACCTATTGTACATACTTCCTTTCTGCCAGAATGTTGTCATTCTGTAATATTTTTGGTCTTAAGCAAATTATTCTACCTATTATACCTACTGATAGACCTCCACCCAGAGTGAAGAACTTTCTGGATAGCACAATACTGCTTATTCAAAGCCACATAACAAGATTAAAATGTGGGAAGCATATTACATTGTCAACCCGAACAATAGTACAAGTCATTCTGAGTTAGGTTTGTCAAAACAAAAAAAAATGTTTCTCTCTTTAAGTTTTGGTGCATGGAGCCAAAATACCTTGGATTTTGCATTAAAAATCAATATGAACTCAATAAGTACTAATTGGTTCCTAGCTTAGCTACTAAAAGAGGCATCATGAGCATTGACCTCAGTTGCTCTCTCTGCCAATGTCAGGATGAAACGTTCAAACATCTAATCCGGTCATGTTCAGGCATTTGGATTACAAAGAAAGCATTTTATGATATTAACATAGATTATTATCTTATTTTTTCTTAAAGGATAGCATTAAGACAGAGACATTTGCAGTAATTAGACATTCTCCCTTTGTTATACACTCTATCTGGAATGCCCATTGCAAAAAGGTATTTAATGCTACCTTCTTTCAGGAAGACGGTTATATCATGCACAAGCTTCCCAAGATTAAAAGAAGGGACCTACTTCTCACCCCGAAAAATAAATACCTAGATATATGGAGCCTAATTTCAATATCAGACTAGTCCCACAAGTACAATACAACTGCAATCCTTCAGGAAGTAATTTTGTTACACAACTCAGCTGCTAATTAAAATACATTGTGATTTTTTCTCAATGATTTAGCCTGCAAGTTCTCACAAAAGTCTACTAGACTACATTTATATTTTTATTGTTGTACACATTTGATTTGTTAATAAAATTGTTATTAGAGATAAATAAGAAGTGGTCAACATTTTATAATTCATGTATGATTTTTTTACGCAAAAGTTTAAATGCATATATAAATTTTATACATCTATTTAATTTGTGTATAAAATACAATATGATAATTAGATGTTATTCATTAAGTGATTGTTCTATATTTATATCTGGCATCAATATTAATTCCATTACAAAATTTCAATGTGATGGTAAATTTAGTTTTATTTATATTGAAGGGCTTAAAAAAATAGATACTTCACTTCATGCTTTAGTTTTCTAAATATAATGTGGTGAATTTGTTTAATTATTTCATGGAGAGATGGATGCTCTATTTTAGTGTGCTATGGATAAATAATATTTAGTAATTTTTAATTATATAATACTGCTTAATTAAATACATATCATACCATTAACACCTTCTTAGACACTTAAATGTGATTTCAGAATGTTTTGTTTCCATCAGACTTATTAGAATCTGAAGTTAAGAAGAATACTTTTCAAATTTAAATCACTCAGATATGATCCCATTTTACATAACAAAAACACTTATTTATAATTGTTAATAAAGAAGAATATATAAATTAATATTAAAGTTTATCATTTTAACGTTTTCGAGGATCCATGCCTCATATTCATAGCCTTCATAAAATGTATAGTAAAATATATGCAAATATTCAAATAAGCTAGTATTACGTAGCCCATTTCTTCGAGAAGCAAGTGTCTTTCCTATTAATAGCATGGATGTTTCCATTAATATAAAATGCCTCCTTTATTTTTATTTTGTGATCGTTTGATTCTGAGCACAATATTATGGGATTGGCAGGTGTGAAGTTGTGTCCAGATTGTTTAGCATGCTCCAAAAATACAGAGGTTGTGTTGCTGTTCCTCTGAACTCTGTTATACGTGTAAAGATGTTGAGCCAGTCTAGTGTTGATTGTAGCTTTCGTTTCACCATAATATATAGCGTGGTATCCGGCCTGAGGGCAGGCAATGGAGTACACCACGTGTGGGGGCAACGATCGACCAATGTGGTCTTTAGAGTTGTTAATCAATCTATTAGAATTAGGTGGAGTTCTAAATTCTATGATGAATTTATCGGTTAATGCTTTCGTTAGTTTGTTAGATATTTTAGAAATATAGGGGATTGTTATTCTTGGTAGATTGGTGTGAGGTGCTTTATTGTTTATTGTATTATGAAATTTAGTGATTTTATTTTTAATAGATTTAAATTTGAACCCTGCTGCTAATAGATCTTTAATATAGTTGTTTATGTTTTCTTTCCTGTCTGCCTCTTATTTACATAAATAAAAGTTTCTGAACTAACGAAAGCATTAACCGATAAATTCAACATAGCATTTAGAACTCCACCTAATTTTAATAGATTGATTAACAACTCTAAAGACCACATTGATCGATCATTCACTCCACACATGGTGTACTCCATTGCCTGCCCTCAGGCAGGATGCCACGCTATATATTATGGTGAAACGAAAGCTACAATCAACACTAGACTGGCTTCAACATCTTTACAAGTATGAGCTCAGAGGGAAAGCAACACAACCTCTGTATTTTTGGAGCATGCTAAACAATCTGGACACAACTTCACACCTGCCAATCCCATAATATTGTGCTCAGAATCAAACGATCACACAAGAAAAATAAAGGAGGCATTTTACATTAATGGAAACATCCATGCTATTAATAGGAAAGACACTTGCTTCTCGAAGAAATGGGCTACGTAATACTAGCTTATTTGAATATTTGCATATATTTTACTATACATTTTATGAAGGCTATGAATATGAGGCATGGATCCTCGAAAACGTTAAGCCGATAAACTTTAATATTAATTTGTATATTCTTCTTTATTAACAATTATAAATAAGTGTTTTTTGTTACATAATATTGAGAAGTAAAACTATATTGATCCCATTTTATGTTTTATTAATTTTATTGATTTAAATGAAGAATTACAAAATGAAAGTTAAAAACAATTAGGATTAGTTCTGGAATAGTTATCAAAATCAGGCAAATGTGAAAATATCTACCTGCAGATTGAACCCCAACATTTTTTTTAAGTTTAATTCACTGAATTTAAATTTTTGTTGTATATTTTTATTCTGAATATTAATAAAAAAAATTTCTTTGTTTCATTACAGTATTATTTTATGTAGATATAACTTCATTTTTTATTTTTATATTAGGGGTTTAGCATACCAAAATTAATTCATAATGCACTATGTTTGGTGCATATGACACATATCAATGTTATTATTAAGTAAATATTTAAAAACAAATTATTACACAATCTAATATATATTTTGTTTTTATGAAAGAAATTACCACAAATATAACTGGTAGATAATATTGCATATCATTTCAATTACAATTTTTATGTTTACAATTTTTATGTAAAATAATTTAAACTTATTAACTAAATACCTATCTAGAAATTTACATACCAAACTTAAATTAAAAATTAATAACTTTAAAAATATTTAAATTCCTTACTTTTTATTTTTGTTTTATAATAATGATTATAATGTCTCAGTTTTATTGTTTTATATGGTATGTTGTTACCTTTATGAAACATCAAATATTTTTATTGTCATAAAGTTATTTGAAAATTGACTTTGCATAATTTGCATATAATTACTTCACTTAGAGCTATGAAGATGAGAGCACATCTCTTGAAAGCGCTTGCAGAGTAATATAATTTTATTTTGTTTTTAAGTAAAAAATAGTTTTGCGGTCAGGTGCAATAGCGCATATATTATTTTACAAATATATTTTTGCACGCCAAGTTTTCGAGTTAGGTTTGAATTACAACGTTATGGCATATTTAATAAGTGAATAGACTAATTGAAATTTGAAGATAGTAAAGCAAAATACAAGTCAAAAATGTTCAACAGGTTTAGTAGAGAACTCAAGATTTTAAATATATTTCCATAATGAACAAAATATCTGCTTGATTAACTGAGTATAAATGTGATGCTCATCTTGTCAAATTGATGTAGAAATAACATCCATCTTCCTAAGCATCTGATTAAATTTATTATTTATTTAAGGATAAAAATATATGTAATTTTATTATAAAATTAAATTTGTAGCATCTAAATGCAAAAAATTAATTAATAATAAAACTTATGTCAGTTCTCTTTCCAAATGTTTTAGTAAAAATCAAATTATGATTTTTTAATTTATTTACAATTTGCAATCCACCTTTATTTAATTTTATACATTTCTCCAAAATGAAATATCTTTTGAAAAAATTATATGTAAAAAAAAAAACTTTTATATATATGATTTTTTTTAAAGAAATTCATCCGCAGCAACACTTAGTATTGATTTTCATTATAGATCGTTGCCTGCCATATATTTCTACTAAAGTTTATAAAATTTTTTATTCTAGTTTTAAAAAAAATCATTACTTACGATAATCAATTTTGAACACCTTCAATAAACATATCATTATTTCAGAATTGCTTTGTTCCTGAAAGTTTTTTATTTGTTCAAACAAATTGTAATATGTTTCAACTTCTTTCAGATTTTTCACTATTAACTATAAAAATTGCCGAGAGGTCATCGCAGCCGCCTTGCAAGCAAGTAGTTGGTTGCAGACGGTTGTGGGTTCGCCTCCCGGCCGATGCTATGACATATGGAAAAAAAAACAACTATGAAAACGTTGAGAAAGAAATGTGAACTTTGTCTTTTGCTTTATATAAATGGATTTCTGGTTTACTTCTTCTGTAATGACAATTTTTTTTTTTTTTTTTACCAGGATCGAAGTTTATATGAACAGATTATTTAAGATCAAAATCTATTTGCCATTATCTTTTCCTAAAATGAATTTCCTTTTAATTTTTTAAAAAACAACAATGTGTACTTTGTAATTACTTTTGATTTACAAGTATCAAATTTTCTGCATTCACAGCCTTGATACCAGATACTTAAGGTAAATATACTACTCATTACTACTAATCATTTATTAAATTGGAGATTATCTCGAGTTCAAATATAACTTTAACCCTCAGTTAAAAATAAATATATCTGACTTTTGTATAAATATATGGAATAAATCAACTTTATCTCTTCATTTTCATGTGTAATATTTTTTAAGATACACTTTAAACCTCCACTCAACTATACATTTTTGAAACACACAAATAAAGACATCTGAAAAAGACAAATGATCCCTTCCCAAGATGCACTTTTCAAGTAGAACTAGCAATTATCAGTTAGCCCAATCTCTAACTTTTACATATATCTCCATCATTTATTCAGTATTTATTAATATAATTTGATCTATCAATTGATAAATACTAAACAAATGATGATGAAGCAGGAAATGCCCCTCTTAAGGATCATTTGTTTTTTTCAAATGTCTTATCCATATGTTTCAAAGCTGTGCAGTGAAATGGAATATTTAAATATATCTTAAAAAATAATGATTAAAGATATGAAACGTTAATATAATATAAAATCATTTTTCTTTTTTAAGAAAGAAAGTGAAAGAGAAAGATAGAAAGAATATATTTTATCAAATTTATTAGACTTTTCCATGGAAACATTATTGATATTTTGCAGGTATGCATTTGGAAATGAAATCACTAATAAAATTTGTTCAAATAAAAAATCAGGAAATTCATTAAAAAAAAAAAAAATAGAGAAGGAAATAGCTTAAAAAATAAAGTAGAAAGAATATGTATGTGTGTGTGTGTATAAATGCATTTGAGCATTTTAAAATATATAGTAAGTTGTTTTTATGTTTTTTATAATTTAAAATTATTATTTCATTCATTATAATGTTTAAAATGTATAACAACATATCCTCAATACATTTGTGCACGTGTCTTAGCTTTAATTTTTCCATTGTATTTTACTTAACTTTTTTAAATAACAATACATAATATTCTTCTATCTCTTCTTATGTAGTTCAGTATTAAAGTTATATCAAATTCTATTTATTTTTTCTTTTATAGGATTATAGATTTGTCTGGTAACTTATTTTGAATAAATAGATGGCTCTTTTAAATAGATATTAAACTATATTTTAGTTTTTAAAAACAATATTTAATATTTTTTGTATTTGTAATATAAAAATCATAAATATTTTTTATTTATTTATTTTGGTAGTTAATCTTTCGAAAGGATTGAAAGCTAATACTTGGATGAGATAACAAACAGGTATCATTGGCATATTGTTAAAAGAGATGACATTTCAAGTCTTAAACAGATTCCCAAGAGATTGTAAAAGACCTAAAAAGAGACCACGTATAGATGAAATAAGAATGTTTGTTGGAGAAACTATGGATTGAAGAAACTGAATTAAACTTGAAGGATCTTTATTCTGCAATAGTTAAATAATATTTAAAAATAATGATGATGATGGTATTTAACTCCCAAGCACATAAGTAATAAAATCTACCTAGTTGGTATAAGACTATTTTTATTTTATTTGCATATTTACACTGGATGAAAAAAAAAGAAGAATAGATTTGGTTTTTAACTAGATAAAACAACACAGTATCTTTTTAATATTTTTTATTGCCACTATTAGACGTTGTTAATTCTAAAATAATATTAAATAACCGTAATATAAAATGAAATTTTTCAGTAGGAACGCATAGATACAATATATATATAATATTAATAAAAGAATGTATTGAAAGTATTATTAGATATAAATGTCAATGTTACAGTAATTGAAATATGGCCAGTGTATTGAGACACACTAATTTGATTAAGAGAATCCTGATAAATGAGTCGAGACAGACAAAAATAATTTAAATGTTAATGCAATAATATTATAACATGTTAGTAATTTTCAAATTGAAATTAAGTTATTAAGATAAGCTAGTGATATTATTTTTACAAATATATACTCTAGGATAAACTAAAATTATTACTTTTTAAAAAATATAATCTATAGGCATTAATAAAATCATGTATAAGTCAGCAACACCTGAAGAAGAGGGGAGAATAATACCTCTTGAAACGTTGTGCATATACAAACCTGTGTGCTATTAGTAACAGTTGAATGTATTTGGAATATTTAAATAAAGTTAAATTTTTATAAAGACATTCAATACTTATATTAGATGATGGAAATAGTCCAATATATAAATACAATTATAATTATAAATTTATTTAACGCACACTGATTATGTAAGTAATATTTACTAAGGCAATAAACCCAAAGCATGTGCGGTTGAAAATACGAAGGTAAGAACCTCTACAGGTCTTAACCACAGCTTACGCATTTTCTTCCAATGTGTAAGCTTGTGATTAATACCTGTAGAGGTCCCTACCTTCGCATTTTCAACCGCACATGCTTTAGCTTTATTGCCTTGTAAATATAAATACAATTAATAAAGATAGAATCAAATAGTATTTGTTATTACTTTTGTTTATGGCAAGATATAAGAAAAGACTTGATAAATAAAAATAAGTACAATGGATGCATAGATTTTTTTTAAAAAATAAAGTATTGTGCAAAAAAAAAGAAAAAAACTATATAAAAATTTTATAAGAAGAAAAAAGTTCCCCCCCTAGTTTTTTTCTTTTTGTGTTTGTAGGTATGGTTCTTTTTATGATTATGAATAACCAGTGTTCGCATGGCTTTGCTTGCATTAGTAGAATATTACCAACATTTTAAAAACTATTAAGTAACAGAATGCAAAAATGCATTACCTATCAAGCAAACTTTTCAAATTTATATATATAAGAATAAGAATAAAGAAAATGATAAAGGATAAACAATAAAGGGTGAAGGATTACTGGGTAACTTATGCCCAATAGAGATGACTTTAATTTAAATATTTTTGAATGATTTGTTTTAGAACTCTGTTTGATGACTGAAAATCCTTTAATCCTTATTGAAATATTTGAATTATAGTATGACACCTATTGCTGGTGCTCATTACATGCAGACAATCCCTGAGACAGTTTTTCTAAATTACTTACTTTTAAAAATAATAGCAGTGTGAATTATAATTAACAATTAGTCCACTATGATATTTTAAACAATCCTTTAAATATACTTTTATTAATCTTATAAATATAAATTTGATGGCTTGTATGTTATATAATAACTCCACAAATATTTTCCCAATTTTCTTACTAGACACTTTTTTTTCAAGGATTGAAAATATTACTTTTAGGTGATAAAAAATTCCCTAGAGGTCACCGTTAGTACAAACTTTCAAATTATGTACACACAGCTTTGTTCATGATAGAAGTAAATTATACCAATGTTTTTTAAACAATTAAGTAACATAAAGTAAAAATCCATAGCTTATATAAAGTTCAAATAAAAAGAATGAAAATTGTGCAAGATTCATCAAGATTGGTGCAATATTTGTTGGGTTATTAAGTAACAAAGTAACTAACAAACAAACAAGCTTTCAAATTTTTATACATAATAGATTATAAAAGTTTAGTACATTTTATCTTTTTTAATCTCTCTTCAAAATTTTATAGCATAACTTGTTTAGTGGCAAACTCCATATTTCTATTTTGAATGGACCCTTCTAAGATTTTGTCTACATTCCTCCATATTTGGACATTTTATTTTTACAATTAAATATTTCCTATAACATATATTGATAATTTTAACATTATTTGTTACAAATGTAAACTTTTGAATGTTAGGTACTCTAAAAGTTAATATTTGATATTTACAAAATATAAAAATAAATTTCCAAATGGAATTCTTATCTATAATAATGGTATTTGGTATAATTGGACATAATTTGTCTGTTCAAAAAGTAAGTTAATATTTGATATTTACAAAATATAAAAATAAATTTCCAAATGGAATTCTTATCTATAATAATGGTATTTGGTATAATTGGACATAATTTGTCTGTTCAAAAAGTTAGTAGAACAAAATATTACTTGAATTTTATATTAATAAAAGCATGGCAAATTTAGGATTAGTTATCATCAAAAAAAAAAAAAAAAATCCTAAAAGTAAACATATTATTTATTGTTGTTCAAATTTTAAAAAAATATATCTTTTTACCATTTTGATAGTAGGCAATTAGTTTACAGAATAGAAACTGTTTCCACCTTGCAGTAATAAACTTTTTAAGAGTTGTCTTTTTAAAAATAAATATTGTCAAAGAAAATCTTTTAGTAATGTAAGTTTTTGGTTTAAAATAAATTATTTATAAAAATAAAGCATAAATCATCTTTAAAATATAAACAAATGAATGAAAATTTAGGAATGCAATTTTTTCTGCTATTTAGCTTCAGGTTAAAACATTCCACCAATAAGAAATTAGCATTTCTATTGACTTATAGGGTCATGCCCATTATGACATTGTTATGAAAATTGACTATTGCTATTGTCTAAAAAGTCCATATAATGCTTACATCTTCAGATTTTTTTTTCAACTAATAATTTTAAAATTGTACCAATCAATAAAACTGCACATAGTAATGCAAGGTTAGAGACAGATTGAAAAGAATGCAGAGAAGATCATAATAACCAAAACAAAAAACTCTTTGAGGTTGCTATTACTGATGCAAATTAGGTTAAAAACTAATTATATTTACTTAAATTATAACTGGTCCAACTGTAACACTGCTTATTGTTTTCATAATTTTAAGACAAGAATTTAAAAAAATATACTGGCAAAGCTCAGTAACTCTCAATTTTTTTAATCTTTAACTTGAATTATCATATCTTTTGGATTTGGCTGTATATAATTACTTCATATTAATATCAAATTTTTATTACTGTTTCAGATGAGATTATATCTTTTCTCCAACAAATTCTAATTCCACAACCTAATGTATTTTTTAATAGATGACAGATTATTCCCTACTGAGGGATATTCTACTCATATCCCCAGATTAGTTTTTAGCTTATTTCATCAGTGAACTGTTTGGAATCTGAATCTAATGATTTTTTTTGAATCTAATGCACAATTTCTTCACCAGTTATCTTTTTTGTTACTAAGCAAAATTTAAAAACATTTTAATATTTTTGAATCTAAGCTAACCTGTTTGCATAAATATATAGATCTGAGAGAAATTCAGTGACTAGTCTTAACTAACACTGGATGGCAAAACTGAAGTAAAAGAAATAGAATTTGCTACTGAAAAGAGTTATGTAAGCATGAGTCATATGATATTTTGTTGAGATCATATCTACTCTCATCTGAGTAATGTAGATTATTTAAGCCAATATTACAGAGATACTGAATTATCACTTCCATTGGTATAAACTCTAAAGAAAAGTAGAGAATCTTATGAAAATGTGGGGAAAAAAAACTTCCAAGAATCTTTAAAAGAACATCATTAAAAATCTGAAATAAAATGTAGAAGAAAGTTTTAAAATATCAAGTAATGTTAAGGGGAATTAAAAAACTCAGATAATATCAATGTAAAATTCAGAAACAAAAAATAAGTAGATAAGCAATTGAATTACAAAGAAAATCAATAATGGTTCAAATATCTGAAAACCAATTATAATAAAATCACATCAACGTAACTAAGGAATGTTCAACAGATACTTTTTAATATTTATGGAAAAGTAATATAGCAAATTACTATTTTCACTACAATTGATTTATTTACTATATCCCTTATTAGATAAATAAATATTAAGCTTACATATCTTGTTTGCATTGGATCTTTGAAATTCTTATATGCTAATATGGATGGCAGGCTCTCTGTAAGCTAGTTACAGCAATTAATAAATGATATAATAAATAGAATATAGAATAAATACCCCTTTTGTTATTTAGATTAACAGATTTGAAAAAAAGTCTGTAAATAATTCACTATATAGCAAATGCCTTTTCAACAGCATCTCATAAAGGTACATCAGAAAATATGATGATGATGATGATCATCATCATCATCAACCATTATCAATCCACTGCAGGATGAAGGTCTCTCCAAGTTTAATCCATCTTCTCTGATCTTTAGCTTCTCTTCTCCACAACACCCCTGCACATTTTCTTATTTCATCCATCCATCTCACATGTGGTCTCTTTCTGAGTCTTTTACAATCTCTTGGAATCCAGTTTAAAATTTCAATTGTCCATGTATTATCATCTCTTCTAGCAATATATCCAGCCCAACTCCATTTCAATCTTTTAATTTTTTTCAATAAGGTCAATAACACCTGTTTGTTGTCTTACCCATACATTGCGTTTTCGATCTCTTCTTGTTACTCCCAACATACATCGCTCCATACTCCTTTGAGTGGTCTGAAGTCTCTGTATTGCTCTTCTATTAAGTGTCCAAGTCTCAGATCCATAAGTAAGAACTGGTAAAACACATTTGTTAAAAACCATCCTTTTCAAACACATAGGCATATTTTTTTTAGTATCAAGTTATTTCTACCAAAAGCACTCCAACCAAGTTTAATTCTATGATTAATTTCCTCCATTATGTTTTCATCTGTATTAATAATCTGACCAAGGTATTTGTAACTGTTAACTTCTTCTAATTCTTCATAATCAATCTTTATTTTCATATTTTGAGCAAATCGATTAAACATTACTTTAGTCTTTTTAACATTTATCTTTAGTCCTACTTTTCTACTTTCATCTGCTAACTCCTGCAACATTTCCTGCAGCTCTGAAGCATTATTTGCAAAAACAACTACATCATCTGCGAAATCTAAATGACTTAAATACTCTCCATTTACTTTCACTCCTTTAGTTTCCCATTTTAATCCACAAACTACTTCTTGCAGCACTGCTGTAAAGAGTTTTGGAGATATGGAGTCACCTTGTCTTACACCTTTCTCAATGTTGATTTTTCCAGTATCATTATGTAATCTAATTGTTGCTGTTGCATTTTTATAAATATTCTTTAAAATATGACAATATCCTGGATCTATACCTTGATGATCCAATGCTTTAATCACTGAAGAAATGTGTATAGAATCGAATGCCTTTTCATAATCTACAAATCCAAAACATAATGACAACTCATATTCGTTTGTCCTTTCTATGACTTCTCTCAATACCTGGATATGATCTATTGTACTAAAACCACTTCTAAATCCAGCTTGTTCTCTTGGTTGGTGGAAATCCAAAGTTCTCTGTAGACGAGTTGTAATTATCTTGGTAAAAATTTTATATAAAACTGATAAAAGGCTGATAGGTCTGTAATTTCTAATATCTTCTTTATCACCTTTTTTAAATATTAATATTATTACTGCATTCTTCCAATCTTCCGGTACATCTTTATAATTTAGACATTTGGTATATAACTTTGCTAAAATTGTTTCTATTTCTTCACCTGCTTCTTTTAATATATCAATTATAATTCCATCATTTCCTGGAGCCTTTCCTTTCTTCATACACTTAATTGCATGTCTCACTTCTTCATTTAAAATTCTGGGCAATTCGGAAGATGTAATAGATATAGGAGGTACTTGTTCTTTATTACTATATAATTCTTGATAAAAATCTTCTACCAATTTCATGATGTCATCTCTCTTTTTAGTAATAATTCCATCTTTTTTTCTTATTGCAGATATAAATTTCCTACCAATACCAAAATGTTGTTTAACATTTGTGAGACTTTTATTTTCTTCTACAGCTTTCCTTGCTATTTCACAGTTATACTTTCTTATATCATTTTCAACTCTTTTCCGTACCATTTTACAAAATTCGAGATATTCAATTCTTTTTAATACATCATTTTTGTATATCTTCATATTCCTTCTTTTCTTCATAAATTCTCTAGTCTCAGTAGAAATTTTATTAGTCAATTGCTGTTTTTGTCTACCAGCTATGTTTGTTGCAGTTTTTAAAAGTGTATCAGTTATTTTCATATTAATTTCATTCAATTATGAATCATGTTCAAAATCTCCTAACACTTGAAACCTATTTGTAAGTTCTAATTTAAATTCATTAGAATGTTTCTGAAGATTAGGAATATCAACTGTAAATATTGTTTTTCTTAATAATTTTTGTCTCTCTAGTTTTACATTAACACGTAACTTACACCTTACTAATCGATGATCACTTCCTGTGTTAAATTTATTAAGAACATTACAACCTTGAAATATGTATTTTCTGTTAGTCAGAATATAATCCAATTCTGCTGTACCTTCATTTGGATGCTTCCATGTCCATTTCCTTTTAACATTTTTCTCAAAAAATGAATTCATAATATAAAGTTTTTCTTTTTCTGCAACCTCCACAAGTCTATGTCCTCTCTCATTTCTATTACCATAACCAAAATTACCTACAGCAATTTCATCTTTCATTTGTCTACCAATTCTAGCATTAAAGTCTCCCATAACAATTTTAAAATGTTGTTTACTCTGATCAAAAGCCTTTTGTACATCCATATAAAAATCTTCTACTACTTCATCACTATGAGAACTTGTTGGGGCATAAACCTGAATTATCTGCATTTGGTATCTGCTATTAAGTTGTACAACTAATCTTGCCACTCTGTCTGATACACCATCAATCTCCACAATATTGTTCTTCCACTTTTTATTTATAATGAATCCTACTCCACTTGTATTTCCAATATGTGTGCCTTTATAATAGAGTATATGTCCACTTTTTAAATCAATTGTTTCTTCTCCTTTTCTTCTAACTTCACAAAGTCCAATAATGTCCCATTTAATATAAGACAGTTCTTCTAATTCTTGCAATCTTCCTTCACTTGAAAGTGATCTGCAGTTGTAAGTACCTAAATAAAAAGTCATCATCAAATGGCAGCCTGTGTCCGCAATCAGGGGATTTTTAGCACCCTCTGCCTTCGGCCACCAACCGCTGCCTTGGTTGGTGACTTTACAGCCTCCTGGGAATAAGGGCCATGCTTTATTTTTGTCTGTCATAATTGTACATATGTATTGGAAAAATATTTATCATTTACACAAACATTCATTCTGCCTTATCAGGCACTGAGAAGAAAGACCATGGTGTTTTTAAACTCAGAGGTAAAAAGCCAATAAACTCACCACGATGGCTAATGCATGTTGGTGAGCAGCCTATCCATGTTCATATACTATATGAATAATCACATAGTAATAACAGCTGCAACGACAAGAACGTATGGAGTGAACATAAGGAATTTGCCCTGCTCGGTTCCTTTAAGGCCTCCAAGAGGAATCAAAGGGTCTCCTTTCAGTTATTAGCAAACTCCTTATTCATTAAGTTTTTCAATTGTTGGATGGTTAAACTGTGAGTAATTATTTATTCCTCCCCCCCCCCCCAAACTAAGAACAATTAGATATTAAACCACTAAACATCACATGATCAACATCTCATGCTGGCACATAACTTTTACTAAACAGGCAAAAACTCTCCATATAGTAGTGCCACCTTGTGCTAACCAGAGTAATCAATGGATGCCAGAAGGCTTGTGCATAAAATCCCTATCTAGTGCCTACTCATCCAATATCCCCAGACTAGTTTCTGGCTTGTGGCCTTCATTACTCTGATTAGCACAATGTGGCACTACTATATGGAGAGTTTTTGCCTGTTTACTAACAATTAGATATCCATTTATCTCCCAATATTGTATATTTAGCTAGATTAATTATAAGACGAAGACCTGAAAAAAAATCCTATACTGAACTATGTCCAGTTATTGGAATCCAAGTCATAAGAATTGCAGGTTAAAGCATATGATTCTTAATTTTGTTATATATATATATATAGTAAATGCTCCTTATGACACAATGACTAGTGCATCCATTTGCCATGCCTATGACCTAAAAACACATCTTTATTTTAAGTGTTAATGAGGCTTATATTTTTTTTCCCATGTAGATGATGTATGTGTCACTTTAGATCGTCATCCAATATTTTTTAATAAACAAATATGTGGTTATGCTAAGCTAGCTGGGAAAGTAGGGCTAAAAACTGCCATACTCTCATGAACTAGAATATTATTAAGGCTAATAAACATTGATGCCCATACATATATATAATTCAAAGTCAAAAAAAAAAAATTTCAAATAACGGAGTAATTCTACTATCTCAACACTTTTTTCTTCAAAGTCAAAAAAACCGAAAAATCAAAATAAAATAAAATAATTAAATATAACATAACAATTTCTAATAATTAATTTTACTTATAATTTATCAACTAATTTTTATAATTATCATTCTATTTCATTTTACAATAGTCTGATTTTTAAAATTAAAGATTTTACGGGACCCATTTAAAAACAGTTTGATTTATCATTTCTTTAAACTGCTTTTGTTGATGAGTCAAGGCGTTTGATTTAGTTAAACGTTAAGATTTGTAATGTTTTAATATTCCCCCCCCCTCCCCAATCATATTACACAAGTATTATATTATTGCATAATGGCGAAAATTACATGCACTTAAAATGATTTAAAAACGATGTGTACTAGCAATAATTTTATAAGTCATTTGATAGTTTTTGGAATGGGTTTATTTGAAGCAGACATCAGGATACAATATAGGTTTTAATGGTGGAGTTTTTTTTTTTATTTAAAGTGAACTAATTAAAAGAAACAAAAACTTTATCTTTTTGGCTTCTGGATTAACACTATACTATTATTTTCCCATTGTAATTTTTTGAAATCATATATATACATTGATTATTATTCCTAATCATTTATTAAACTAGATATTATTTCTAATTTAGATATACATTTTAAACTTCAGTTAAAGATTAATATATCCATTTTTAAAAAAAAAAATACATAAACATGTAGAATAACTCAATTTTCAGTCTCTTTTTTTCATGTAGATTATTTTTAAAGCAATATTTAAAGCCTTCTTTTCATCAAACATTCTTGAAGCATAGAAATAAAGACGTCTGAAAAAGTTCAAATGAATTCCAAAATATTTATTTCATCTTGAACTAACATTCATTAGTTGATTCAGATCTTAATTTTTTAAATATGTCTTCATCATTTATTTAGTATTTATCCTGACAAATTTGATTTACAAATGTAAAAGTTTCTGCATTTACAATTTTGATAATCATCGAAAAGTTAATACTTGTAAATAAAATTGTAATCATTTGGTATGGATAAATAAATATCGATCAGATGATGAAGACATATGTCAGAGATTAAGACTCGGATCAATTAGCGAGTGTTGATTCTACACAAAATATTCATGTTGGTGATCATTTATCCTTTTTAGATGTCTTTGTTGATATATTTCAAAAATGCGTGGTTAAGCAGAGATTTTAATCCTATCTTTAAAAATAAATGTTTTAATATTTAGACAACAATTTGTGAATATCAGATTTAGTAATTAATGTTAAAAAAAATATTCAAGTGTTTTATCAGTCCATAATGGAAAATAAACAACAACAATGTTCGGTTTAGATATTAATATGAGAGGATTGACTAGTTTAAATATTTTGTTTTTTGTTTTGGGGTGGGTAGTTGAGGTGCAGCAAACATCAATGTGTTACTACTGCATTTAACAAATTAAAAGATGAAATATTTCATAATCAATTTTAAATGCAGTAATAATAATATTTTTTTTATATAAAAAAGAATGTGTATTATACTATATTTATTTTAAACTTATAAATAAATAAACAAATGTGTGAGACAAATAAAAATATTTTAATATTTTTTTAAAAAAGATACACAGTTTCGTCTATTTCCAATCAATTATTAATTGTAATCTTATCCCAAATTAATAAATGCTTCCAAGTTTGGAATCGCAGCTCTGCTTTCTAACTTTCGATATTCGAACTTCATAAGAATTTCTTTAATAATCGATAAGCATAAGATTATTATTGTCCCCCCCCCCCCCATTTTTTACGTAGACGCCATTATTTATTGATAGTTTAGCGATACTATTTTTAAAGTCTTAATGATAAGTGAACTTACCTTTAGTAATATAGTTTTTTAAAAAATAAGAATAAACACATTTATTTATTTTCAAGGGTATTAAGTATAGTTTTTTTTTAAATTTCATTTTAAAATTATGTTTTAATCTATCTAGTTTAATGGGTTATTATCGCTTGGGAGTTCATTAGAATTTCGAGTGACGGAAGTAACAGAGCAGAAACCACAGACCATAGACCTTAAGCTCTAGAGTACACAATTTTGCCACTACACTAAATCACGCACAATAAAAAGTTAAATTTGTATATTCAAATTTTAAGTGTCCTCTACAATTTTGAATGGAACTTAAATGTTCATTCAATCTTACAAATTATGATTACAAGCCGAATATGTCGTATTCGAATAAATATTCAAAAATGAGAACATTAAACGACAAAAATATATTGATTAGTGCATTTCGAGTAGCAGTGTTTTTTTTTTGAAAGGGAGTGAGACCAGCGGGTCGGAGAATTGACAGTTCGGAAGATTGGCGGCATACTGAAAATATTTTAAAATTAAATCGAAACTTGCAATTATTAAATGTAGAATATATTTTGATTTTTTTTTTTTTTACAGATTAAAGTAATTTTTTATTATATTAAGCTATTTAATAATTTAAATTTATCTTAATGTCAAAATGTTAAGCTTTATAACTGATGCAAGATGTCTGATTTGAACATTTGTCATTATAAAAAGGCAATGCCTACGGATTAGCTCGGGGCTTTCCAGTATCTTTGAGCAGATTTTTTTTTTTTTTGTTTGAAAGATAACCGTTAGTCATAAATGGTTTTAAAAGTTACAAGCATTCGGTCAATCTGCTGCGCATAATGAAGCCTCTAATCAAATGCATTAAGATAATAACTAAACCCATTACTAATTCTTTTGATAAAATAAATTTTTCTCCAAAGCGTAACCGATATATTTTATAATAATTATTTTTATATTTCTTTTATAGATTACACAAATGCGCTAATGTACGCATATAATATTTTATAAGAACATATAAAACCAATTTTCGTTTATTTACCAACTAACTCCTACTTCATAGAAAATTAGATTTAAATTTTTAATTAATTTCATCCACACCGTACGTTAGTATTCTTGCATATTTTGAAAAGTAATCATATGACATTGCGAATTCACATTTAACAGTAAACAATTCATTGTTTCACATAAAAACAATAATGAATGGTTCAAGTTACAGTATAAACTAATGATACAAAGCAACTACTGCAGTAATCTCACAAAGAACTTGGGAATCGGTGTTGATCAGTAGTTGCACCAGGATGCCTTTCAAATATTTGAAGACTATCTTCTAGCTCACTTTAAAAAAAAAAAAAAAAAAAGTTATGAATATCGTTAATTCTCTCCCTTATTACCCCTTTCTTTTTTTAAAAAATTTAATTTGTTTAAAATAAACAGTATTATTCCACCAAAAGCGGTTAAGAAATGTTTAGTAAATTAGTGCATGGTGTTTAAAATTTTTTTCTTTAATAACAATCTATGAATTACTCAGGAGTTCATAAGAATTTCGAGTACAGGAAGGGATAGATGATAGTCCATCATATTATCACACACATACATATATACCTGTATGCATAAATCTTTTTCTCGTGTTAAGAGATAGATTTTAAAGAGTACAATAATATTTCTTCCGGCAGAAGTTAGAAAATAATTTTGTATCGTAAATTTTAATAAGTTAGAAGAAAGTTGAATTAAGAAGCCAAAAACTTTTGGAAAAGAACAATAATAAGAGAATAATATATTAGCTATAAAAATGTTGCATGTTGAAGATGTATTTTTATTAAGTATTTTGAAAAATAATTATTTAGAGTCAAACATCCAAAACAGATGTTACTTTAAAGCAAGGAAAATAACCAAATAATTCATGTAGTTGATGCCTGTAATCGACTTATTGAGTCTCAATTTTTACAAATAGAATAGTAACATATATATAAATAAAAAATAAAACAAGGCTATTATCATAACAGATCATTGTAGAAAGAAATTTTGAGAAAAAAATTCAGAAGATATTTATTTGGATTCGCTTATTAAAAAGTAAACTGGAAAATATATATATTGGCAGGGTAAAGAGATATTGTATTGTTAGAGAGATTACAGAATTTTAATCACAAGAACTTGCTTAATAAAGTTATAATATCTAATTAATAGCAATTGGGAATGATGACCTGACTAATATAAAGGGTCGATAATTTTTTAAAATAATGTTATAGCTGCAGAAGTGGAAAAGCCTTTCTTGGCAAATTGGTATTAAGAGAAATTATTGGCTGAATTTTATATTTTACCAGAGGTTTTTTGTATTTTAAAAAAAAAAAAAGTTGACATTAAAAGTAAGTCTTAAATTATTGAGAAGAATATCTTTTTTCACAAAAGGGATCATTGACATTGAATAAAGTTATTTATTAATATATGAGTTCAGAGAAAATCTGACAAGTTAGGAATAGTAAAATGTATAAATTAAATAATAGCATGCATAGCAGAATGTGCTCTAACTATACGGAATTAAGCATGAATGCAATTTTATAACTTGTAATATTATGAATAGTTTGATATTAATTAAAGGAGAAAGGAACAAGCTCTGAATAAAAAAATGATTGTAATTTAGATTTAAAGTGGAAAACAATATGTGTTAATATTTCTTCTCTTATAATGAATTGTGAATTTTTGAGAATAGAAGAGAGGTTGTTAGTTTTATAATAAATATCCAACAAATATTTCTTTGACCAGTTCAGTTGTGAAAATTAGCAAGAAATATTTTGGACTATTTAGTGGAAAAATAATTAGTAAATATAAGTTGTTTTTGCTTAAAAAAATAACAGAATGATTTGAAAACCTCAGATGAGGTGGTTTTAGTTGCAAGAAATCTAAATTTTTAGAAGATTAGTGAGATACATTTTTTGTTTAAAATGGTTTACTGTAGATATAATTTTATTAATAAATATATTTTTCAGCAAATAGGTGGTTTTTGAAATTAAAATCTTTAAAAACTATCTAACAATATTTTTTTTAATACATAAAAGCATTGGTTACTTTTGTAAATCTCATTTATTTTAATATTGAATAAGGTTAATATTATAATGAAGATCTGGGTAATAGCATTAAACATAAATTAATGTTAATGCTTTTTTGCATAATAAGAGATACTTAAGGCAGTTATGAGATTGTGCTTAATTAGATGAAGATATCTAGAAAATGAGGGATATTATTAGTATCAATTAATATATAGGGGATATGAAGTAGCAGATATAATTAAAATAAATGGAAAAAATTAGTATCGATTTATTGTACAGAAAAGCTGTGCTTATATTAATAGTAATGGACATATGTTGATTTAGATAAAGAATTTTGACTACTTAAAGTCACAGCAACAACAATGACAGAAGTCGAAAGTTTAGTATAGCCAAATATTTCAAAATAGAGATGAGGATCAATTTTTAAATTTAAATAGTATTTAATTTTAACAAATAGAGTTATGTAAGAAGAAAATTGGATAATTCATTTACTTAGAGCAAAACGACCCATTATTATTTCTATAAATTCATAATAAATTTAAGTAGACAAAGGAAAATAAAGAATAAAAGAAATGCAATAAAGAAATATGATTAATATATATATATATAAACAAACGTAAATAATATAAACGAATACAACAGTATAATATAGATATCTATCTGATTAAAAGAAGTAATAGCTATATATAAGTTGAATTAAATATAAAATAATAGTCATTTTTGCTGAGACAGGATTAAATTTTGGTCCGTTGTGGTAAATTCTACACTACAAGTTGTCAGTCCCAATGTTAAATTTATTATTGATATGAGAAGTTTGACCTAATTGGTTCCGGACAAATTTCATGTAGGATTGCTGACATTCTTAGATTTTGATGAATGTTTACGAGTATAAACAGTTAGCTTATAAGTTTATGAATAAAGACTAAGAATTAATCCAATCTAGTTCAATATCTGAAAATGTTAATAAGCATGTTGCCTAATCAGAAGGTTGAAAAGAATTACCAATAGATCTTTTTATGTCAGGAACTTGGTTAATGTTTGTTAAAAGTATCTATGAAATGAAAAACCTAAATGATTTTGTAATCATTAAATATAAGTCTCCAAACATAAGTGGTGTATGAAGATAATTAACAAAAAAAAAAAAGCAGTGGAAAAAACAAATTGTTAAAAAAAATGTTTATGAGTATTTAAATATAAATTTATAGGTATAAAAGCTAAAAATTAAAAATAAACTATTATTAACAGAGTAGTAAATAAAAATAATAGAATAACTTAATTGTTCTAGGAATTCATAAAGAATTGGGTGAGAATGTGCCAGAACAGAAATCGATTCAGCACATTGTCTTCCAGCAAAGGATAATCTACTATTGCATTATACTATGCAAAACAGAATGGATTTCTTTTATATAAATATTATATAATCTTTTTGGTTTTCAAGTTTTTCAAAGCCACCCTCATTATTAGGATCATAATTAAAGTCCATCTGTCTCATTGCTGGCCACTTCTTTTTTTGTTTACACTAATAATCTCTTTAGCATTAGGTAATATTATAATAAATTAGTTAACCCAAAAATTAGTCACTTTTGTGCATCTAGGAAATGTCCAAGATCTAAACCCATTGATTGCTAATCACCAATTCATTTCCTTTGCTTTTCATTGGATTTTCAGCAAGTCTTTTCCAGCCTCCAATTTTGAAAATATCAGTATTTTTCCTATCCTTCTATTTTTAATGATCAACTTTTTTATTCAAAGAGAATTACAACAACTAATACAGTTAAATAATTTAGATTTTTAAAATAAATTTCCACATATGCAAATGCTTTCTAGATTTTCTAGGCAGCTGTTTTCAGAGGCATTTTTTGGACAGCCAGTTTTTTTATTGTTAATGAATGATCGAACAAGACAAAAACTTTCTTCACATCAACTTAAAGTCTACTGTTATTACTATTGCCATAAGTTTTGTCTTTTTCATATTTAGTGTTTGTGGGAAAGGGAGAGCATGGGAAGACTAAAAAATTATATATGAGATAATGTTCATAAATATTTATGTCCATTATAGAGACAGATAAGATGCACTGAAAGAAAGATATGATGAAGCAGTAAGGACAGAAATATACAAATAGTTCTTGAAAATTAACTGTAATTTATAAATTTTATTATTATTATTATTTGCTTTTTGCATTTATTTTATATTGATTGTCAAAATATTTACCTGATTAGATGCAGACATATTTTTTAATTTATTTTAAAAATCATTATGCAAAGTAAAAGTTATCCTTTTTTATACATCATTCTTTCAATTCACATTATATATAAAATAAAACATAACCTCCCAAAAATAGTTGCAATTCACAAATAAATTATCAGGTATTGGGTGAGGATCTCTCTCTCTCTCTCTCTATCTATCTATCTATCTATCTATGTATCTATCTATCTATCTATCTATCTATCTATCTATCTATCTATCTATCTATCTATCTATCTATCTATCTATCTATCTATCTATCTATCTATCTATCTATCTATCTATCTATCTATCTATCTATCTATCTATCTATCTATCTATCCGTCCATCGATCCATCCATCCATCCATCCATCCATCCATCCATCCATCCATCCATCCATCCATCCATCCATCCATCCATCCATCCATCTATCCATCTATCCATCTATCTATCTATCTATCTATCTATCTATCTATCTATCTATCTATCTATCTATCTATCTATCTATCTATCTATCTATCTATCTATCTATCTATCTATCTATCTATCTATCTATCTATCTATCTATCTATCTATCTATCTATCTATCTATCTATCTATCTATCTATCTATCTATCTATCTATCTATCTATCTATCTATCTATCTATCTATCTATCTATCTATCTATCTATCTATCTATCTATCTATCTATCTATCTATCTATCTATCTATCTATCTATCTATCTATCTATCTATCTATCTATCTATCTATCTATCTATCTATCTATCTATCTATCTATCTATCTATCTATCTATCTATCTATCTATCTATCTATCTATCTATCTATCTATCTATCTATCTATCTATCTATCTATCTATCTATCTATCTATCTATCTATCTATATAAATACCCCAACATTAGTTTATTAAGTAAATGAAGTACTCTTAATCTAAAGCACATAATAAAACTTTTTAAGAGAAAAGAACTGATGTCTTCTCTCTTTTATGTAAATTCATTTATATAGGCAAATATCAAGCACTTAGGAAAGAAATCATGACGATTTTAAATTGATTATATTACTTCTTTAAAGCTATATTTCAAATGGCTTTATATTATTACTTTAATTGCCACTGTGAAATTTTTCAGTTTACAGCTTGTAAATATAAAATAATAAAACATATAAATATAAACATTTGCCAGTGATAAAATTATGTACACTAGATTAATATCTCAACACTGGGTTTATTAAATAAATAAAATACTCTCAATCCAAAACACAAAATAAAACTTTTTTTTTATTTCTTGTCTCTTTTACCTAAATTTATTTATATAGGCAAATCTGAAACACCTTGGAAAGAAAGCATAAATTAACAAGCTGTAAATTGCAAAAAATTGCAGATATCAATTAAGGTAATATAAAGCAATTTGAAATATAGCTACAATGAAGAAATATTTTCAATTTTATATCTTCATGCTTTCTTTCCAAAGTGCTTCAGACTTGCCTATATAAATGAATTTAAGTAAAAGATTGAAGACTTCGATTTTTTTCTCTTAAAAAGTTTTATCTTGCATTTTGAATTGAAAGCATTTCATTTACTTAATAGACTAGTGTTGGGATATTAATCTAGTGTATTACACTGGAAAAAGTTTCCACTATGATTAATCTAATACTAATTTATTGTTATCCAGGTTGGCTAAAAGCAATGTTGAACTTATTTAGGAACTTTTCAGTAATTTAAACAATTTTGGCTCAGCTCTCAATTTTAGGTACCATGAAATGTAGAAGAAGGTTAAAAAATATTTTTACGTTACAGGTGCATTTTAGGTTAGAAAAGGTATTGCTATATCCATTATCAAAAAAACTTACACACACAGGATATATATATATGAAAAAACACATATGCTATTATATATATCAAAGTATATTATTAACTTAGATTTACATACTGACATAATGTATTTTGTTATTTGCATATTATTTACAGAATATATATATATATATATATATATTTGTCATAATTTATATAGGCATTAAATATATAGATATTGATGTATAATTTTAAAGTAATTTTGGAGCATTTTATATAAGTAATATATTTAATTTAATTAAATATATATATTTTTCTAGCTAGCACATAGTGTAACTTTTACATATTTAGTTGAAAAGAAAAAAACTATCCTTATTGATATATATATAAGCTAAATATTTTGTCCAAAAAGAGATGGAAGTAACCTATGACAAAATGATATAAACTGATCTTTATCGATGATAGTTTGATATTGCTTGCCATTTTCTTATATTTTAGTAGTTAGAGTTATATTATAAATTCCAAAAGTTTTTTCTTGAAATAAAAAACAGCATTATTAAGATGCATGTAACATATTTTTCAAATCTGATCAAATGTATCTTGGCAGATATTTAAAAAAAATATATTATGCAAACACACATATGTCTACATATATATTGTAATGGTCTGTATTCCCTTAAGGGAATGAGAACAAATGCATCTAACTATAAACTATAGTTGGACCTAGGGTCTTCATGTAGGATGTCATGAATTATGCAATACAAATCTAATCTATGATTGCATATTTCAAATATGATAATTTAATATTTAAACATTTAATATAGATACAACATAGACCAGTTCATTTAATCTGAACTTCTCTTTACTATTCATTTATGCTCAGTATTCGAACTCAGGATTAATTTTACACTTATCTCTCTTCAGGGCTCAATTGACATTCTGTAGAAATAATAATACTTTTATATAAGTTCGATAGATTCTCAAAATCCCTTACAACCTAGTTATCATGATGTTAAGTCAGGATGATATGTCATCATCATCATCATTATCAACGATTATCAATCCACTGCAGGATGAAGGTCTCTCCAAGTTTAATCCATCTTCTCCGATCTTTAGCTTCTCTTCTCCACATCACCCCTGCACACTTTCTTATTTTATCCATCCATCTCACATGTGGTCTCTTTCTGGGTCTTTTACAATCTCTTGGAATCCAGTTTAAAATTTCAATTGTCCATCTATCATCATCTCTTCTAACAATATGTCCAGCCCAACTCCACTTCAATCTTTTAATTTTTTCAATGAGGTCAGTAACACCTGTTTGTTCTCTTACCCATACATTGCGTTTATGATCTCTTCTTGTTACTCCCAACATACATCTCTCCATACTTCTTTGAGTGGTCTGACGTCTCTGAATTGCTCTTCTATTAAGTGTCCAAGTCTCAGATCCATAAGTAAGAACTGGTAAAACACATTTGTTAAAAACCTCCTTTTCAAACACATAGGCATATTTCCTTTTAGTATCAAGTTATTTCTACCAAAAGCACTCCAACCAAGTTTAATTCTATGATTAATTTCCTCCATTATGTTTTCATCTGTATTAATAATCTGACCAAGGTATTTGTAACTGTTAACTTCTTCTAATTCATCATAATCAATCTTTATTTTCATATTTTGAGCAAATCGATTAAACATTACTTTAGTCTTTTTAACATTTATCTTTAGTCCTACTTTCCTACTTTCATCTGATAATTACTGCAACATTTCCTGCAGATCTGAAGCATTATTTGCAAAAACAACTACATCATCTGCGAAATCTAAATGACTTAAATAATCACCATTTACTTTCACTCCTTTAGTTTCCCATTTTAATCCACAAAATACTTCACACAGCACTGCTGTAAAAAGTTTTGGAGATATGGAGTCACCTTGTCTTACACCTTTCTCAATGTTGACTTTCCCATTGTCATTATGTAATCTAATTGTTGCTGTTGCATTTTTATAAATATTCTTTAAAATATGACAATATCCTGGATCTATACCTTGATGATCTAATGCTTTAATCACTGAAGAAATATTTATAGAATCAAATGCCTTTTCATAATCTACAAATCCTAAGCATAATGGCAACTCATATTCATTTTTCCTTTCTATAACTTCTCTCAATACCTGGATATGATCTACTGTACTAAAACCACTTTTAAATCCAGCTTGTTCTCTTGGTTGGTGGAAATCCAATGTTCTCTGTAGACGAGTAGTAATTATCTTGGTAAAAATTTTATATAAAACTGATAAAAGGCTGATAGGTCTGTAATTTCTAATATCTTCTTTATCACCTTTTTAAAATATTAATATTATTACTGCATTCTTCCAATCTTCCGGTACATCTTTATCATTCAGACATTTGGTATATAACTTTGCTAAAAAAATTTCTATTTCTTCACCTGCTTCTTTTAATATATCAATTATAATTCCATCATTACCTGGAGCCTTTCCTTTCTTCATACATTTAATTGCATGTCTCACTTCTTCATTTAAAATTCTGGGCAATTTGGAAGATGTATTAGATATAGGAGGTACTTGTTCTTTATTACTATATAATTCTTGATAAAAATCTTTTACCAATTTCATGATGTCATCTCTCCTTTTAGTAATAATTCCATCTTTTTTTCTTATTGCAGATCTAAATTTCCTACCAATACCAAAATGTTGTTTTACATTCTTAAGACTTTTATTTTCTTCTACAGCTTTCCTTGCTAGTTCACAGTTATACTTTCTTATATCATTTTCAACTCTTTTCCGCACCATTTTACAAAATTCAAGATATTCAATTCTTTTTAATGCATCAGTTTTGTATATTTTCATATTCCTTCTTTTCTTCATAAATTCTCTAGTCTCAGTAGAAATTTTATTGGTCAATTGCTGTTTTTTTCTACCAGCTATCTTTGTTGCAGTTTTTAAAAGTGAATCAGTTATTTTCATATTAATTTCATTCAAATCTGAATCATGTTCAAAATCTACTAATACTTGAAACCGATTTGTAAGTTCTAATTTAAATTCATTAGAATGTTTCTGAAGATTAGGAATATCAACTGTAAATATTGTTTTTCTTAATAATTTTTGTCTCTCTAGTTTTACATTAACACATATCTTACACCTTACTAATCGATGATCACTTCCTGTGTTAAATTTATTAAGAACATTACAATCTTGAAATATATATTTCCTGTTAGTCAAAATATAATCCAATTCTGCTGTACCTTCATTTGGATGCTTCCATGTCCATTTCCTTTTAACATTTTTCTCAAAAAAAGAATTCTTAATATAAAGTTTTTCTTTTTCTGCAAACTCCACAAGTCTATGTCCTCTCTCATTTCTATTTCCATAACCAAAATTACCCACAGCACTTTCATCTTTCATTTTTTTACCAATTCTAGCATTAAAGTCTTCCATAACAATTTTAAAATGGTGTTTTCTCTGATCAAAAGCCTTTTGTACATCCATATAAAAATCTTCTACTACTTCATCACTATGAGAACTTGTTGGGGCATAAGCCTGAATTATCTGCATTTGGTATCTGCTATTAAGTTGTATAACTAATCTTGCCACTCTATCCGATACACCATCAATCTCTACAATATTGTTTTTCCACTTTTTATTTATAATGAATCCTACTCCACTTGTATTTCCAATATTTGTGCCTTTATAATAGAGTATATGTCCACTTTTTAAATCAATTGTCTCTTCACCATTTCTTCTAACTTCACAAAGTCCAATAATGTCCCATTTAATATAAGAGAGTTCTTCTTCTAATTCTTGCAATCTTCCTTCACTTGAAAGTGATATGCAGTTGTAAGTACCTAAATAAAAAGTCGTCATCAAATGGCAGCCTGGGTCCACAATCAGGGGATTCTTAGCACCCTCCACCTTCATCCACCAACCACTGCCTTGGTTGGTGACTTTACAGCCTCCTGGGAATAAGGGCCATGCTTTATTTTTGTCTGTCATAATTGTATATATGTATTGGGAAAATATTTATCATTTACACAAACATTCATTCTGCCTTATCAGGCGCTGAGAAAAAAGACCATGGTGTTTCTTGATCTTAAACTCAGAGGTAAAAAGCCAATAAACTCACCACGCTGGCTAATGCATGTTGGTGAGCAGCCCATCTATGTTCGTATACTATATGAATAATCACATAGTAATAACAGCTGCAACAACAAGAACATATGGAGTGGACATTAGGAATTTTCCCTGCTCGGTTCCTTTAAGGCCTCCAAGAGGAATCAAAGGGTCTCCTTTCAGTTAATAGCAAAACTCCTTTCTGCAGCCAATGATATGTATATGTGGGTATATCTATTCAATTTTATTTTATTATGAAAATAAAATACATAATTTAAAGAAATCAGAGACCTCATTAAATTTAAATAAGTTTAATAATATTTATTAATTAAAATCTATTTAAATTTATCTTTATATAACAAAATTTTTAATTACAAGTGTTTAAATACATTTGTACTATATTAGAATATACATTTTAAAATTATACCTTCCCATATCCCATAATAGATACGTATCATAGCCAAAGAATATTTAATAGATTGCAAAAAAGATAACATTTTATAATTCCAAAGATTATAATAACATTAGAAAACTAAATTTAAATTAAACAGTATAAATATTAATGAAAGTCTTTGTAATATCCAATCCTTTTGAAGAAATTTCATTTTCTCTAAGATCTTCCATCTATATATGGTCCCTATCATTGAAAGAAAAGACCTTTCATCCAAGGACATTAGTCATTTATACCAAATAATAAAAAAATATTACTAAATTAATTAAATTAATAATAAACAAAAATTCAGTCTTCTCATAAGTGAATGAATTTAATATGAAGAACAATAAAATCTTATCTTCATATTATGTTTACTTATTAACCTGGTCAAGTTGCTCTGTAAAGAAGACCTAAATTTTATTAAATAAAAAAAAATCCAATGATGTTTCCACTTTTTTCATCCAATGATTTTCCAAAATGGATTATTCCAAAGTAAGTAAGTTTTAGAGGTAAAGGAAATAAAAGTAAATATTTATGGATGTTGATATGAAAAAAATGATATGATGTGTTTAAAGTTTATGATATTGTCCTATTCATTTCCCATAATTTGAGTAATAATGTTCATTAAAAATAAAGTTCTTTTATTTCTGGTCATCAATCATTGGTGAGGAAATCAGTATACTCCATTGTTTTATAAATATTCCTCTTGCATGATGTTGACATCTGTTTCCTTAAATTATTTCGCTGTAAACCAAAATTGAATATTGAATTATATACATGATATATATATATATGCATTTCAGTAGGAATGAATAATTACACTGCTTTAAGTTAGAATAATAGCATTTGATCCTATGGCAAAATGTGTTTATTCATAATGCATTTTCTATACCTTAAAATCTTCTTAAAATAAATTTATTTAAATATATAAATATATTTGATGATATTTGTCTTCCTTGGAATTCAAGTTTAGAATGATATTAAGAATTTCTCTAATTATTATATTAAAAATAATTTCACTTTTGAAATTATTATTGATGATATTAAAGAATTATTATTGATGATATTAAATAGTAATTTATTTATTCTTTACTTGAGTGATATTATAGTTCTGCTAATAAAAATTTTATAAACAAGGAAAATTTGTCCAAACTACTGATCCATCTTTCTGATATGTTTGGTATTCGAACACAGCAAAATAAGTGTGTAGTGACTAGTTCATTTATAAAAGATGGAACTGATATGGAAATTAGTTGATTTAGCTTTTATAGTTGAATCAACTTCCAGTAATTAGCATGTGTTAAATTACTATTTCATTTTATGATTTTGTATTCAATTATTGTTGAATGCATCATAATTAATAATTGTGTAATTGAGTTCTAATTTTATTTCCTTTGCATTTAGTTGCTAAGATACAACTTGACCTTAGGTTATCTCTATAGTTTGAGTCTTGATTAGTGATATTAGTTAAAATAAATAATTATTTTATACATATATATGAATGATTAAAATCTAATTATTTTAATACTTGATTTTATTAAAATAATTATTTATTTGACTTGACTTTTGTTAATAAAATTTTATAATCTAATGTTTAAGTTATATACGTATGCAGATAGGTATATTAACATAAAAGGATAATGTATTTACTGTTTATTAATTAAAATTATATTTTTAAGTTTATGGTTTGATATTGCACATAAACAAGTGAGCTTAATAAGATTGTAAGCTATCCTTACAATATATATTGAACTGGGTGGGAGATGATCTCTTTGATTATAGAAATTTACAATTAAAAAAAAATTCTTATTAAATCTCAATCTCTCCAGCTGCACTTTTATTATTGCAGCACACCCGCCCTTCAAGTGGAGAAGTCAAATACAGAAGATGGATAAGACAAACTGCACAAATAGCCAGACTGAGATTATACCAAGTACAACATGTGGCCACATTTCCAGGCTATAGAACTTCTCAGCTTCTAAATTCAAACTCCTGCCATCCAAAGCATTTCATTCATTTTGAGGTAAAACCTCAGGTGCCAGCTAATCACAATTTATAATTAGAATTCTTAGATGATAGGTATATAATTTAGTGTTTGATTAATCCCTAGCTAGCTCTTCTATTTAAGTATAGGAAGACAAATTATACAGATTGCCTAAGGCTTATATTTCTATAAACTATCTATTAGTGGCATAATTATAAAAGAGAACTGACCAACAAATAATTAGCAAACAAACAATTTATTTCTGAAACATTTCTAATAAAAAAAAAAAATAAAATATTATAATAAAGAACATTATAAATTTGTTTCAAGCAGACTTCTAGTAAAATACATAATAATAAAGACTACTATAATTAAAGCATTATAAATCTAAATACGCACACATACATTAAAATATAAATTCACTACTCAAAGAAAAGCTTAGCACATATTTAAAAATACATTATGAGAATAATGAATTATAGGAGACACTTAAAGATTGCTATGGTTATCAAAGTTCAATAAAGTCCTTTATTTGAACATGGATCAGTTCATAAATGGGAATAAGGAAGTTCATAATTACCTAGGATTCTTGCAATTTACACTCTGAGAGATACAACTCCTCACCTTTGCTTGCAGTATTAGTCACCAACCAGTCAGGTTTTTGAACTTCACTAATAGTTTTGGCTCCTGGCTAACTTTCTACATTCATTAAGATAGATATTCTGTGACCATTCAGATTATTACATGGGCATGACTTCTAGATGAAGGGCTTCTGATGTTCTGGAGGACCAGGACTGAAGACTGGCCACATACCCTGGTGACTGTCTAGCATTGCATGATGTTAGATGGTTCTCCAGTAAATGTGAAGACACCTACTTGCATAATGGGATGCTAGTAGCTTTCCCTCTCTTCTCTTCTCTGGAAACTCTTCCATGGTAGCAATATGAATACACTGGCACTATATGGTTATAATAGTATTAATCCTGATGATTAATATGCATGATGAATAAAGAATAATGAAGAATAATAATGAATGGATTTTCAGTCGTTTTATATGACTGCTCTTTATTGTTTCTCTAGTTATCAGTCTGATCTGGTTGAATGAATTTACAAATTTTATTAATTACATTCCCATTATGTTTTAGTCTGCATTTTTTGTAGATTAATCTAGCCTTTGGATAAGATACCATCTTAAATCATTGTCCATTATTTTCATTTACTGCATTTTATAGTTATTATTCCCTTTCTTTTTATGAATCAAGAAATCTTTAAGTGATTATGAGTTTATAGGCTTTCCTTTTATATTTTGATTCAATTTTCATTTTTTACACACACACATTTTTTTCTTTAAGTTTATGAAAAGGCAGATTCTAGTTTTAATCTTTTACTTAGTTAATAGTTTTTTTCTGCTTTCCTACTCACTCTTTAAGTACTAAAAACTTTTTATTATAACAAGATGACACAAGACTTTGTCTTTTGGAGATTTGTATTTCTTAAAAAAAACCTCTTTAAACACTTTTTAAATTATATTTCTCTTTCTTAAAACTTTTATAAATTATATTTCTATTTTTTAAAACTTTATGGGTTTCTTTTATGAATTTTAATCTGAGTATTTAATAATAAATGATGTCACAGTATTTTTATTTTTTAAAATAACATTAAAACTAATTATATAATTCATACAAATTATGAAACATGTAGCACTGTTCACTAGCGGTACAATATGTATATTGTAATAGACCATAATTAGTCAAATATATAAATACTGATATTTGATTTGAGTAGCTATATTTAGCACAACACACTGTCCTGTATGTAAATACATATGTGTGTAGATATCTATAGTAATAGATAAATTATTTAGAAAGTATGGAACAGTTATACTCTTTTTCATAAAAGTATTTCTATTTATTTTAATCAAGTTTGGGAAAGGTGAATGAGTTTAGCTCTCAAAGATAAAATAAATAATTAAAAATTAAGAAGAAGAAAAAAGAAGAAAATTTAAATTTTTTTAAAAAATAATTAATTTAATAGATTTAAATAGTAATAATACAAATATACAGCTTTGCTATTAGCTATTGTGTAAATCAAAGTCAGTGATTTCACCCCTCTTTTCTGGATAATTATAATATTCAAATAAATGTTCTAGCATTTATACAGAAAAGGTCACCATTATAACTTAAACTTAGCTTTTCTTAATTCTTAGAATGCTTTCGATATGTAAAATATCATAATCCTAGCATTATTACTAATACAAATATATGAATTTGCTATTTATATAATAAATATGAAATTACATTTAAGAATTAATTCATTCTTAAAACATCATAATAAATACTTTCCAATCTTTCAAATATTATGATCAATTTGAAAAATTTAATTATTTTCTAATGGATGGCAAATTGTCATTTAGAGTAATATTCTAACAAATACATATGATAAATTACTATCCTGAAATACACGAATATTTTAATGTGATTAGACTGAAATAATTTGAAAATCTGAAATGATTATTTCTGAATATTTAAAATATTTAAATAATTACCTTTAAATAGATAACATTTTATTAAAATATAGTACCTGCAAGTTTTAGTTAACCCTATAAAATTATATTTTTGATAATCATGCTTGCATATTATTTATAATATATTTGTTTTGGCTGGTAGACACATTTGGCATTCATTTTCTAGCTGAAATATCAATGATTTCCAAGACAACTTTGAATATAGATTAACCATCTCATTACTAGCTGCATTCTTTCAATACTTTCTGATGATGTTGTGGTCATCTTCAGCCTATCTTCACTTTCTTGTGGTTATATGTAGTATTTGTTTGACGATTTTTGCATTCATTGATAGTAGAAACTGGAACTAAAATATATATTGATTTGTTAGTTTAAAAAAAATTAAAATATTACTATTATATACAGAACCTAATATAAATGAACCAACAATGGTACTTATGGGTACTTTGTTCTCATACCTGAGATCATATGTCAGAACTTTTGAGATCATTGTTTTCTGTTTTTTTTTTTGTCTCACACAGAGAAGAAAAATTGCATATTTTCTATGGTTTATTTATATATTTGTGCCTTTTCTAATGTATTTTACAAATTTTTATTTTTAAGACAAAAATATTTAGGATTACAGTTTTATTAGAAAATATTTGATTTTAAAAAGTCAAGTGAAACCATAATCATAGTAAAGAAGAAGTTGTAATTAGCTTAAAAAGAAATACTTTTATAAATACTATAAGAATCGGTTTTTTTTTTTTGTTATATTTTAATAATTATAGATAGAATTTAAAATTTTAAAACAACATTTCATTACTTTATGGTGTCTTATCTATAATTCACTCAGATATTAGAAATAGAGTTCAAATAACAAATATTTCATTTATTAAATAATTTTATTGCAATACAGTCTAATTATTCAATAAGAAAAAAATCTATTGATCTGATTATGAATTTCAGCTTATTACTTTCTATATTTTCAGTATCAAAATATTATTTTTAAGAATGTTTTTATTTGGAAACTACTTGTAATAGAAAAAGATTATTGTCTGATGATTAAAGATTTAATTGTTAAAATAAAATGTTACAAATATAAACCAAAATAGCCACTAAAAAATGTCATAATGGAAGACTAAGAAGCTAGTAATCAAATCATTAAGTTTTTGTAAAATTGGTCTCAGTATGTAGTAATTCAACTTAAAATTTGATAGGTTTTTATAAATCCTTTTTTATAGATTTAGCTGATAAAGACTATGAATAGTGATATCATGTGGCCTGAAAATGTCAGATAAGTCTTTTAGTAATTGATTCAAAGTAATTCTTTAACCAGACATCCTTTGTGAATTCCAGCCAACAGATATTAAATTTAGTAAGTCACTTAGTTCTGTTGATATTCTGTGACTATATTACACTTTTCCTAAAAATAATTGCTGACTCGCTTGAGGTAATCTGCTATCTCATTGACAAATAATATCTCTTTACGATAACATTGTGAATATATTATAACAATTTAATTCTGAAATTTTATTCTACTACTCAGGTAATTAGTACTTACTAACCATCTGTCATAGCTCATATAAATTTAACCTGCTTACTAAGTTTTTGTTTCATAATAAATATTCTTATACTTTTTTTTAGAAAAATATGTTTTAACATATTTTCAGGGATTTACTATTGTTTACTGTAAAATTTTAATCTTATAGTTTTATTTAAAACAAATAAAACATTTTTCTTTTTTACATATATAACTAAATATAAAACAGAAACACAAACTTTAACTTGAAAACTCTAAAATTCATTGAGAATTGTCAGATGTGTCCCTCAAAAAATATATGGTAGTTCCATTGCTCTAGATCACTGTTTTACCATTATCATAATTAATATTAACATAGAATTTTTTTAATATTTAAAATTCACTGTACAACCTTATAACCAACTTCAAACAATTTCTTGGCAAATAATATCAAAAAATTTTTAATTTATCACCCTGGTAACCATATAATTTTTCATTACGAAACAAAAAGGTACTGCTATCTTATGCATAATTTGTACTTTTGATTTACAATTTATATATCTCCTTTCTTACAATTGTTTGATTATTAATTTATAACTTAACATACTTCTGTAATGAAAATTTGTTTATAAACTTCTCATATATCATATAATATCAATAATTATGCACTTATAATGCTCATTAAAGAAGTTATATATATTATTAAATTTATTTAAAGCTTAGCACTTTCAAAGCTCTATGGCTTCATAATCATAGCTGTATCTCTTGTAATAAATTTATAGCAATTTAAAGAGAGTTATAATAATTTAAAGGAATTGAAAATTGAATTTTTTTTAAGGATATATATATATATATATATATATATATATATATATATATATATATATATAAAGGATGTGATAATGTTTCATTTTGTGTTACAAATTATGTTAATAAGTTAGTGAATAATTTTAAAAGTGTCATACCTAACAAGCAAAAAAGTAATGCTGTGTATTACTTCTTTGTGGATGTATGTTATCATATATAGATGAATTGAGGTGCAGTATTGAGAAAATATTAAAGAAGCAGGAACTGCTATATAAGCATGTAAAAAGTAAAAATAATAATGATTTAATGAGTGCTTCAGTTTTCTTGGATCACGAAAGAATATGTAAATATAAATTTAAATTTGATTTTGAAAGGGTTAAGATTCTTCATGAAGAGAGAAACCATAACAAAAGAAAAATTAAGGAGGCAATTTTAATAAATAGAAATAAAATAAATGTAATTAATAGACAAGCTGCCAATGCTCATACACTTTTATTGACTGCTATTAATCTTTCCTAAGATTCAAACTGAGGAAAATTCTATTCAATTATAAATTATGGTTGAAAAATCTTGATACTTCTTTTATTTAGCAAAGGAAGACAATAACGCAAAACAGTTACAGTATTAACTGACACGAGATAAAAATCCATCTTCCCCAAAACATTAAATAAATATTTGATTAAAATATTGAAATATAACCCTTAACTGTGCATATAATTAACTTTAAAAAAAAAATCCATTAATTTAATTAGATAGTTATTATCATATAATGATTTACCTGTTTTCAAAATTTATTAACTTTCTAATACTTGGAAAAAAATGATTCTTAATTCTTGTAAATCTGTAATATAAACTAAACTATTAATCAGACTTGTAACTTTGTTATGTAGCATTATATAAAGTTTTTGTGTTGTTATAAGTGTATAGATAACTGTTACTTATAGTTTCAGATATTATGACATAGATAATGTAAATAATTCATTCATACTTTCCATTTCATCTATAGGATACATATTTAAGTAGTATAAATACAATATATATGAAAATATTTAATGTGTGAAGTTATCCATTTATAATTATTTAATTAGAAAGCACTTAA
The DNA here is from genome assembly GCA_028023455.1 of Epiperipatus broadwayi. Lineage (NCBI taxonomy): Eukaryota > Metazoa > Onychophora > Udeonychophora > Euonychophora > Peripatidae > Epiperipatus > Epiperipatus broadwayi. The sequence continues at coordinate 760,675 of JAQFVV010012696.1, forward strand.
AAGAGTAGCTAATATAAATCAACCACCTCAGGCCAAAATTAAAGTAAAACTGGCAGGCTTGGTTGCAATCAAAGGATGTTTCACTTTAACTCTTGGGCTGGGCAGTTGGTTTTTATTAGCTACTGTTCTAAGTTTATTGCTTTATAATTAAATAATTATAAATGGACAACTCCATACATTAAATATTTCAATCTAAAAAAATCCATTAAAAATATTATATTATAATATATATATGGATGTTTGACATATTGAAAGTTTTAATGAGATTTTTTTCTGTGTACAAAAGCTCAAACATTATCCAACAAAGTGAGCAACCACTGGCAGACAGTATTTATTTGTTTGACACTTCTGAGCCAAAAGTAGAATTTTTATTAGTAAATAACACTCTCATAATGAGTTATATATAATAACAGAAAATTTTGAAGGATTTTGTAGTTGAAATGTTCAAAATTTTAATGAGATTTTTTTTTCTATGTATTTTTCAATTAGAGCTTAATCATGATCTAAGAAATCAAGCAATCAATTTAAAACTATATTAAAATTGAAATCATGATAATCAGCAAACAGTATTTATTTGTCTGATAGTTATGAATGGAAAGAGAAAGAATCAGTATAAAATTAAATAATCTAAATATATATATAAACAGAAATTATTTATCTATATATCTATTTAAGGTTTTAATCAGAAGATTGTCTTTCATCAGAAACTATAATTTCTGATTAAAGTAATTTTTTTGGTTGAAATCTTAAACAATACATATAGATAAGTGATTACTGTTTTTGTTTTATTACCCATAGTAATTGCAAAGTTTTTAATACTTTTCAATAAATATGTTAATGATTATTAATCATTTTATATTAGATTAGAAATTATTGTATTTCATTTAACCATAGATATACATTTTAAATTTAATAATGCTCAAATAAATCTACAATATTTTTATATATAATATACAACAAAAAATAATGCATATCTGTCTATGCATTTTAATAAATAGTTTCTAATAATTTGAAAAGAGGAAGGGATATTTGCGATTAACATTTGAACACAGAGATTATTTGATTAATTTAGAAGTATATATATATATATATACATGAAACTTAAACATGCATAATATATATATATATATACATGAAACTTAAACATGCATAATAGCTATATTAGAACTATATAAACAAATATTATAAAACAGCCTATACATACAACTACCAAGCTGCACCATCTAGATTAATAAGTCTTTATTACAAGCAAGTTTTCATCTGTCCCTAAGATTTTAAATAGTCAAAATTTTAAAACAATGTAAACAATAAGAATAAATATATAAGCTGAGAAATGACTAAACCATTAGATCATCAAGTTATGCACCAGGGATATTGTCATATTCTGAAGAATATCTATCAATATGCAACAGTAATGATTAGATTAAAGGTAATACTAAGAAATATTGAGAAGCATCATATCTCCAAAACTTACTGCAGTTATAAAGGATTTTGTGGATTAAAATGAAAGCTATAGGAACAAAAGTAAATAAAGATTATTTATGCCATTTAGATTTTACACACAATATGGTTGTTTTTGAAAAACATGCTTCAGAGCTTTAGGACATATTGCAAAAGTTGTCAGATGAAAGAATTAAAGATAAAGACTAAAATGACTAAATTAATTTTCCATGGATTTTTTTAGAAAAAGAAAATAGTTTGATAATTATGAATTAGACTAAGAAATTAATGACTATAAATATCCTGATCCAGATTATTTATGCAAAAGAAAGAATAATAGATAAAATTAGTAATAGAATTAAACTTGGATCAAGAAATTTTATTAGAAACAATTTAATATTAAAATGGGATTGTGTGCTGATAAAAAAAAAAGGTTTTTAATAGATGCGTACTATATAAGATTTTACATATGAATCTGAAACTCAGATACTTAACAGAAGAGTTACATAGAAACTTCATTTCATATGAACTATGAAAAGATATTCTTTAAAAGTAACAAGAAAGGATCCAAATCAAAATATGTGACTGAGAAAAAAAGTATTATTAACATCATTAAAAGAATTAAGAGACTGAAATAGTGTTAGATTGAAGATATTTCTAGAAAAGATGATAATAGTTGAGCAGTTGAAGTCTTAAACTGGATCCCAAAATTGTAATTAAGTAAGACACCCTATATGATATGGATAGATGAATTTAAGAAGATTGCTGTAGTGATGTGGAGAAACTGGATTAATTAAAACTGAAAAGATCTTTATCTTGATTGAAAAAGATGATGATGAAATTTATAAATTATTACATATAATTTTAAAAATATGTTTTTATATTTATAATTTACTAAAAATTTATTCTATAAAAATTCATCATTGAGAATCTTATAGTCTAACATTGCCTCAACTATTTGAAGCAAAATATGGAACTATCAAGTTTTTACCAACTGTTAAAGTTAACAGTTTAAAACAATTTTATATTGTTGTTTTTATTGACATAATTTTTGAAAATAGATGATCAATAAACTATGCTAAAGTTATTCATAATACCTATTTTATATACCTCAATGGACTTGTTGGAAACAACCAGAGATGTCAAGTATACAATGGCTATGGATAAATAACTCTATTTGAACCTATTGTTTATTTAAAGATTCAATATATGTAAAATTTCTGGGTTTTTATTATGTATAATGCATATAAATATGTATTTTAAAAAGAAATGGGTGTTTTTCTTAAAATACAAAATAAAAACTACAAATAACAATATTAATGGAGGAATTACATTTTGAAAATTCATAGTTTAACTAACAATTCTTTATTTACTTAATTTTTTCAAATTGTATCGATTTTTTTAATTTTAAAATAATTTTGTTTATAATACCTAATAAAGGTATGTAAAATTTAAATATAAGTGTAATTTATATACTTGAAGTTTAGATGTAATAAAAAAAATTCAAACAAGTTAAATAATGAATTTTTAGTTACTACTAGCGCCACCATGAAATATTATAGTACTATAAAATGAATACTTGTATAAAAAATTGTAAAACAACCAACGACAACAAAAACTTTCGATGCATATAAATAAAATATTGAAAATGAAGTTAGTGTATTGATTTAATTATGCGCTTTTAAGGTAATTTGACTAGTTTGATTTTGAATAATACTGTATTTAAAATTACTGGATATGGCTAGTTCAATTTTTTTTATTCATTTAAGAACTCAGAGCTATCAAATATGGACCCCGCGGGCAACTTTCTAGCTAACTCCTTACAAGTGAAGAAAGACAAGTAACATCAGGATTTTTGAGTAACTACTATTAAAAACAAACAAAAAAAAACTTTGAATACTAAGTTTTTCAGCCTGAGGCCTTGTGGTGATGATCGTTCAATTACGTAGTGAAAAGAGCGAAAAGAGCGAAGCGAAGCCTAGTGTGCGGCCGCCTGCCAATGAATCTGATAAGGGCAGGTGCAGAGCACCGCGGGAAGTCTGAAAATCAAATCCAACTTTATCAAACTTAGTGATTATTGCCCAAAAGATATTGTATTGAACCGTACAATTATCAAGATGGGGCTCGAAGTTTCACAAATGAGCTTCTCTTTCTTTTATAATCATCTAGTATATCTCTGAGAAAACTGTTGCTGTGTCTTTAGATCAATAATTATACAATTATGAAGTTAATATGCATTGCTGGATGCCAAAATGTTTTATTTTACAAAAGCGTAAAAAGAAAAGTTATGTTTCAAAGTTACGCCTTCCGCTAGTAATTTATTTTAATTAATTCAACAAATTTCTAATATTTAAAATTAGAAGTGAATATCTTTGTTATTATTTGAATGAAAGTTATGTGTTTTGTGTGGGTATATACAAATTTATTCTACAAACTTTTTTTTGTTAAAATTAGAATGACAAGCATAGATAAAATTCTTTTAAAAAATAAAAAAAATCTTGTAAAATTTAAAGCGAAAAGAAAAAAATAAAATATATATCGCGCACATGTTAGCATTTATCCGTCTCTTAATCTTAAAATAAAATATATATTTTCTTTACACTTGTTATTGAAATTTAAGTACTTTAATGAAAATTAAATATAAATAAATTAAATGATTATTTAAAGAGAGAGGCAAAGACCAAATAAAGAAATTTACTCAGTTCTGTTAGTTAATTTTGTTGAACGGAACAATCTTACGTATTAATAATATATTATAAAAGCGAAGCGGGGCCTAGCTTGGACCAGCTGCTTTTTCCCTGATTAATGATGATGATAATAAAAAATACGCATAGTAATTAATAGAATATTTTTTATTTATAAATCAAAGCCAACTTCCGGAGTAAGATCTTTCTAGAAAAGTTAGAAAATATATAGTACACTAATGAAAATAATGGTTATTAACGTTCAAATTAAAATTGATTTCTTATTGAGGTTAAGATTTTGCCAGCAACAAGCAATAACTCTTGATCGTTGCTGGTGATACTTAAGCAATTTTTCTATTTTCTTAATACAATTTATTCTAGAATTTCAAATTTACAACTATATCATAAACTAATGAAACTCTTTTCTTCATTAAGAAGTATAGTAATAATTGTATTAATTGTTTCGTTCTGTATCAAATACTTGTGTTTTGATGATAAAGCAGTAACGTTTAATGATCATCGGTGATAGTTTGCTAACATTTGTCACCTCTCTCAAAATATTTTATTATAGCATCTCCATATTTAAAGATATATTATAAATTATAATAATTCAATGACATTATTATAACATCACATAGTTTCATTTTATGCTCTCTATGAGTTGACAGCGAAATATTAATAATTATAGTAATGCAGTAGACATACATGTGTGTGTGTATATATAACAAAAATATGTAAATCATAGTGTAATGTAAAATTAAATTCCTTATTACAGCTTTAATATTTAAAATTGCTAAGCTGGTCTTTCAATGCAGTGCACAATTAAATTCCAGGCATTCGTGAAATTTAATTACAGTATATATATATTAAAACATTTTTGGTTTTTCTCAGTATATCTCTTCCTCGATTCTATCACATCGCAATCATCCATCAGCAAAAAAACTCAGATAACCCTCTTTCATTAAACATGTATTTCACTAAATGATCTAGAAGTAATAAACATCTGAATTCACACGATATTTCTATATATAGCAAAGTTCTTTAAAAGCTATATTACCTGCAATAAAAGTTTTTAATACAAGGCAACATATAACTAAAATCATACATAATTTCTGAATATGTATGCTATAATTATTACAAAATTTTCTCCATTAATGATTTTGTTCAAGCCATGATTTTTATTTCGATTTTTGAAATACAGTATTAGTAATTAAACAAATAGTCTACAATAATGGTACTTAATAAAAATAGAATATGCTTTCATAAAAATTTGATATCTTTTGATCTCCAAAAATAGCTATATAATAAAAGACTAAGAAAGTTTTTTAATTAAATTGAAAAGTGAACTTTCTAATTATATATGTTACCAGAATTAGCTAGACAGATTTAGAAATATAATACTGATAAATATACATATAGTCACAAATTTAATAAATATTTTTTTCTTATTTTTTTTGTCATAGTAACAATTTCAAAATTATTGTAGCTGCACAATTAATATCCCAATACTAGATTCTTGAGTTTTGGATTTTCAGTCAACCAATCTCATTCCATTTATGTTTGTAAAATTGTTCATTATGATGATAGAAAGAATTGAATAAAGACAGGCCATGGAAGAATAGATCAAGGACTGTTAAAAAGACTACACCAGTTGATACAGATTAAATTCTTATCTGATATCATGCTTTAAAAGAGACTAGAGTGGTAAATGCAGTTACAAAGATTCAAGAAGCAATGAAATACACTAAATATTTTAAATTAGTGGTAGTATTATGCAATAAAAATAGATTTTAAATCAGCTTTATCAGTTAATTGATCATATCTATTAGAAGCATTAAAACAATTGGTAAGGACAGCAACTAATTATTGGCTCAGATAATAGAAAACTATAAAAAATAGTAGAGTATTAAAAAGTTATAAGAGAAACTCGGGATTTTTTTTTTCAACAAAAGAATAAGTCCCATATGGCTGATTACTAATGGTATTGACTTTTCAGTAAACTTAGATTCATTGATAGTTTTCATCTATCTCATTTAGGTATAAAACTAGTGAAAATCTTTTATGAAATGCTGTAATAATATTTTTCAGATTATTATGGATATTCAGAATAAATTAAAAAAAAAAAACCACTGGGTCCTATATACAAAAAACAAAATTTTCTGCATGCAACCAGTTATGGTTAAAAAGATCTCATTTCAGAATTAATGCAATCAATTTTGTTGGAAATTTCTTTACAGGTAAAAACTGAATAAACAGGTATTTAAAGAAGATGCAAAATTAACATATATATTAAAAAAATTAAGACTTTTTCTTTAATAAAACTTTATGAAATTAAAAGAACAAGAATTATTGTAGGCTATTATACCCCTTGAATTATTTTATTCAATATAACAATAAACATAATAAACCAGATAGCAAGAAAATATTTTTGGAAAAAATTATTACATCTATTATCAATTTCAATATTATAATTATTAATTAGTGAAGAGGCTTTAATTTTACTGAACCAAGATTATATATATCATTAGCAAATATGAATATAGTTAATAAAAGTGAAAAAAAGATATAATGTTAAAGGGAATTATTCCTAATGTATAAAAACCCTACAGGATAATTTAACCTAACTACTTTGACCAAGATTACATATAAGGATTTGAAAAGATTAAAAAGCCCCATAAGATGGTCATGGAAAAAACTATCCATGAGCGAAGTTTTGAAGATTTTCCAGAAAATACATGTTCCTCAATCTTATATCAAATTCATTTTCAAATTGCTAAATACTACCCTATCACTAATGACTTACTTAAAATGGACAACTAAGAATAAATTTGGAGCTTAAGTATATGTTTTGCAAGATTAAAAAGGAAACTTTTTACATTTGCTTGAAGAATTCAAGATACCTAAACAAGTGAAAACAAAATAGTTCACATTTAGTGTATAAACTCAAAAAAGCCTAATTAAAAAAAAAGTTTTCATGTATATAATGCAATAGTTTTCTGTGCATGTATTAAAACAACATATTCAAAAAAGGGATGATATTTGATAAAATGTACATCTGGATTAAAAACACAACAAAGAATAGAATAAATATTTTAACAAGTACCTAAGTTATCTCAAACGAATTATTATATTATTAATTATTGGGAGAAATTTAATCAAGCAATGGTTTTTCTTTGTGTGAAATATGGAAATCTATAAAAGTTATATAGTAGTCTAAAAATGATCTTAAAAGTCTTATAATGGTGAAGGATAAAGGGAGGTTAAATAGGAATATGATGATGCATAAATCAAATACTTAAAACATATAATTGTATTTAAAAAAAGGTAAAGCATATAATTCTATATAAAAAAAGTAAACAATGTATTCTTTTATTAATAAAAATAATAATAATAATAATTAGATTATTAAATAAAACTTGAAAAATAATTTTATTAATAGAAATGGATATATTTAATAAAAATATATATTTGTATTTCAAATGTTTGATTTTCCATGTAAAAAGTTATATATCTATATATCATAACGAATATTCATATTCCAAAAGGAGATAAAAGATTAAACATTAGTTTAAATAACTATACAAACTAGTTTTAAAATAATTTTTATTTGGGAAAAACTATTTACAGAATTATATTTTATATAATAAGAGATCTATAATTGTTGGCAATATATGAAAACAAAAAAAATTGAATGTAATTACCGTTCACAGGCATTATTAAAAAAAGAGCAAAAATTGCAGGAGAAAACTTGTAATATGAGATGGTGTGCCTTCTTAGTGTTCTAAACATTGATTATATCTTTCAAAAATATCCAATATTTGCAATAGTATATATTAATGAATAAAAAAAAAAAAAGTTGTCATTGTGAGATTGTAAATAAGACCAAATTCCAGACAATCTCAAAAAATATGATTCGTGGATTTAGTCTCTCATTTTAATATTATATATTTTTTTGTTTTTAGAAAGAATGGGTTTTAATTGTAAGATATGTGGATAAATGTTAGGCAGAATTTTATGAATTAGAATGTGAAAAAAAATAAAAGCAGTGACTCCTTCAGCAAATATCGCATGTTGCTCCTTAAACATATTTACTTAACATTGCACATAATGTTTTTTAATTCCTTCTATAGTGAATTTTGCTTTTTAAAAAAACTGGAATAATTTTTGTATTTATAATTTACTATTATATTTCATTTTCATCTAAGTCTTATCAATAAAAGCAATCAGAATTATATTTCCATACAGATTATTTATATGATATACTCAATTCAAAGAGTTCATCTAGCAAGATGAAATATCGCTTGGTTTTAGTATATTTAAATATCTTTTTAATGTCTTAAACAAATAAATAAAAATCAAATAAATAATTGAACAGTTAATCATTCTTTCTGAGGGAAATTATGTGTTCAAATACTGGAAGTGGCAGGATAAGCTTTGAATCAGAATTTTAGCTATCTAGTTCATCAATTTACTACTGTACTAAACTATGCAGTTTTAGATTTCATGTTTACAATAGGAGGTTCATAAGTGGTCAACTAAAAAAAATTCTACCTACAATAAATTTAAGTGTGGTAGTTGTATCACTATGATGACATACCTATCTTTTATTTTGTTAATTGCAACTACACCATCTTTGAATCTATTTTGGACTTTTTGATTCAAGACCAACTACCTAACTAAAAAGTTATGCTTAAAATCCAAATTAAAAATTGCAAACATCTTTTTAGTCATAATTACCAATTTGAGCTTTTGGAATAGTGATTACTAAAACAAATTCCTTATAGTTTGTAGTTCAAAACATTAAAAATATTTTGGGAATCATTTTGAATTAATAAAAAAAGTTATTTTTTGATACACTGAACCTGTTCTTCATTATCAAAAAACTATATACATCTTAATGCCTATTTTGTTCCAAAGAAATTGACATAATAATGAAAAATACACCATTAAGCATCACATGATCACCATATCATACTAGCACATAATTGGCACTACTGTATGGAGTTTTGCCTTGTTTAATGAGAAATAAAGTTGGAGTTAATACACATCATTGTTCAATACTATTTCAAAGGATTTAGACTTTTTTTATCAACATAATAAAGTTTTCCCTCATTAATTCATGTAAAAGAAATCTAATATGAATAAAACTTCAATGACAACCAATTAATTTTCAACAACAAACTTTTCATTTAATTAAATCAAATGTTTAGACTAAACCAACAAAACATTATGGAAATGATATATTTTCGTATGATTTTTTAATATTTTTCAGCAAAATAATAATATCCTTACATTTTAGAAAATCATACAATTCATTTATGACAGAAAGCAACCTTTCATCAAAATAGGTTTTTTTAGTTTATTGATAACATTATTTACAAATATTAATATATGTACTAAAAGGAAGTTTAGATTATGCAGTTCATAAGGTTAAATGCTCAACTAATCTATAATTACTTCAAGTATACTGTGCTTATAAAGAATGTTATTGAGAATAAAAGTTCAAGCGATGAGAGTGTACAACTGCGATAGTAAATGGCCAAGTTTTGTTCATGATGTTTCTGGGTAAGAACTTGAGAGAGTACGAATTGAACCAGTCTTTGTTATTTCTTTTGAATACAATATAATTATTGTCAAATATTTTGAAACAGTATGAGCACCATATAATTCTTAGTGTGTGACAAATCATCGATGCAAAGTATTTTACATATATTTTAATGCAGTTGCTTGAAATTGATCGAGTACTTGTGATATATAAACAGACGGAGAAATGATAATTATGGGCAAGTTTGAAAATACTTGAAAATATATTGCTTTTTGGAATAACAATGATTTTCTATAGTTGTCTCTAGCTTTTATTTTTTTATAAATTGCAACAGTAGAAATATTCATTTTACAAAATAAAATAAAAAACTAAAAACAATTTTGACTTTTTGTTATAAAAGCAATTTTAAAAAGTTTTAGGCAGACTTTTATCAATAAAAGCTTCAAATTTAGAAAAAAGAACTTCTGTTATCATAGATAAAAGTAGAAATGAGTCAATTAAATGCACTTAAAACATTTTATTAAGAACTTACATATCATAAAACTATTATATATTGTGTTATAGTTGTAACTGTTATGAAGCTATGACATGGAGCAGAAAATCATGATATGCAAATTTATTGTAAATAAATGCATATCTGTTGTGAATTATTTATATACATTTCATTTACTTTAGGCTTAATTTTTTAAAGAAAAGATAGCTACATCTAAGACTGATAAAAGCAGAAACATTTAGAGATTTTAATTTTATTGTATAATATTACGTACAATATGGGAGAATCTTTTCCAAAGACTTTTATCATGTGGTTGAGTGTTAGTATTCATTCATTTATAGTTAAAATCTTCAAAGCGCATGTGCAACAGCGTAATGCTGTGTTAAATATTACAGTTTACAAACATCGCGCTATTAAAAAAAAATGATTTATTTACATACATTTAATAAAAATTATAATAATTTATTTAAAATAACTTTGATAAAATGACAGGTTATTATTTTTGTTTTAAACAACAAACAAAAAAACAAATTACATCCATATTTTGTTTTTCTTAAATGAAAATAAATTGAAAGACATTTTATTTTAACAGATAATTAAAAATTTAAAAAGAATAAAATTTTAGAAATAAATTACTTTTTAAAAATATTAATCAATTTGCAACTGAAAGTTAAAGTTTTTTTAAGTCAAGTATTTTATTTTATTAAAATTGCTTTTAAAATGTAGATTATATATATATATACAATACATATAGTATATTCAAAGTTTTAATGTGCTGGAATCTTTATCATAAATTTATCAGAATATATATATTAAGAAAATTGTTCCGGAAAATCTTAATATATAAAGAGAATCAATTTGAAAGTGGCTGTCACTTTCTTATTACCATATTATCAATGACTAGAGAGAGTGTATCTCATTTATTATGACAACATTTACACTTTGAATGATCTATTTAATGTTATATATATATGAATAGACTTACTGCCAATAAATTCAGACTAACATTATTCACAAAGTAGCATTGCTAAAAAATATAGCGTTAGAGGGAGTGATTGACATTTTGTATATATATTAAGGTGACCACTTCGCCACACATTGCGTGAAATCAATGCAACAATTTCTTCATCAAAGTAACAGCAAATTTAAAACAATCATTTACAAGTGCTAACTCTATTCTAATAGAGAAATATATAGGGATTTGAACTCAGACTTTAATACGATCCTCAACAATCTATGCTATCTCAGGCTAATGAGATAGCATAGATTGTTGAGGATCGTATGGAAGTCTGAGTTCAAATCCCCAATATATTACATATTGGAGTGCAAGTATAAAAAAACCTGTACTGTAGAAAAAAATCATATATTCTAATAGAGACAGTAAGTTTAACAAATCATATTACCAAAGTTGAATCCCAAATCAAGCTCAAGTGTAAATACAACCAACTGTTATCCCTTTTCTTAGAAGAACTATCTGCCAATCATTTTAAAACCAATGAAAATAAATAATCTACAATCAAATAAGAAACTAAACTAATAAATAAAGCGTTTCAAACAAATGTAAATATTGAAGTTAGCAACTCTCCATATATTACTTAATATCAATACACCATCCTTTTTTTAATATTTGTTTGAAATTCTCTTTCCCTCTCCTAAGTTCAAATCCGTATATAAGAAACATTCAATACAAGCAAATTATATATATGTGTGTTTGTGTGTGTGTGTGTATGTGATATATAAACTATAATAAGGTGTGCAATTATATTCTACAAGTGTGTGTGAACAGCAACTAATTATCATAGCATTAACGCTTACAAAATCGCTTAGGTAACTTTACTACAGAGCATTTTTATCAAAATTACATTGCATTGAAAAGTTGACAAAGCAATTTCGTAAATATTAGGATCATAATAATTATTAATTATTTACATACTCTTGTGGCATACATATATATAAAATTAAAATCTTCTTTAGATTATATCTTGTATTAGTTTTTTGTTTAAATTCGAAACATCGGCAAGTTAAACAAAAAACTAGTACATGGTACAATCCAAAAAATATTTTAATTTCATTATATAACCATGAAAATTTTCTTTATAATATTATATACAATGGTTTACAGATCATTTATAAAACATGAATTATCTAAATGAATAAACCTATATTCTAATAATAATTTGATTATTTACGCAATATTTACCTGACTCTTTAGATGTTTCTTCACTCAGATCTGGAGATTCGTTTTTTCTTTTGACAGCTTTATCACTATCACTTTTGTGCAAAATTTCATCTATACTGTGAGAAGTGATTCGAGGTTGTGCTTCCGTACTGTCTTTGACTTCTACAGAAGATTCTTTTTTAACTGGAATTACAGAAGTTAAGGAAGGTAATGTGAGTGAAGGAAAAGTTGAAGGTAACGCTACTGTAGCTTGAGGTGCAATTGGTAATGGGCTATAAGGATTATCAGAACCCGGATGATTTATTATAGCACCGCTATTTCGAAGGATACGATTAATAGAACTGACACTGGGAATTGATTGTTCATCACACACTCGCTGAGCAAGCAGCAAATCTCTAATTTCCCAAGCAAATATTGATGGATTTTCTTGCTTCATGCTTAAGATCTTTTTAACCACGAGTGGAGTTGCAACCTAAAGCAAATGAAAATAGTTTATTTGTCATGATTTGAATATTATTAAATATTACACATTTGTAAGTGTTTTTACGTGGAAGTTTCATCTATCACCTGTTATTAGTACAATGTGTAAATACACTTAAGTGTTATCAACTTATAGATTTTTAAATATTTTTATTTTACATATATATATATATATATATTAGTAAAAAAATCAGTCATATTTTACATGACCTATATAGCTTGTATTACCAATATGTAATATATAAAGAGCCTGCTAGTAGCTCTAAACAAGCTTATTTATTTTATTTTTTATGATAAATGCTATAAGAGAAAATACCTGAAGCCTTTATCTATGATGGTCCCCATCCCCAGACTGGTTTCGAGCTATGGCTTGAGTTAATATTTTGAATCTAATGTCCTAGCTCCTCACTGATGAGAGCCATAGCTTGAAACTGGTCTGGGGATGGGGACCATCATAAATAAAGGCTTCAGGTATTTTCTCTTATAGCAGTTATCATAAAAAATAAATAAGCTTGTTTAGAGCTATTAGCAGGCTCTTTATATATATATATATATAGAGAGAGATTTCTTTTTTTAATCTTAGCAGGCTCTTTATATATATATATATATAGAGAGAGATTTCTTTTTTTAATCCTAAAAGATTAATAAATGACATTGTAACTTAATTAGCAATCATTGAGATTCATCTCTTTACTGAAATTAGTGTGGAAACTATAGAACTAACTATTGGAAAGTCTTTCCGAACTTAAAAAAATGCTCGACAATTCAAAGAATCGATACTGTATATATGTGCTTAATCTGAAGTGAAACTGGGATATCTGGCTCCACAGTTCAGAGTTTTAATTTATTCTTACGTAACTATGAACTAGGATTTTGCACACTAAATGATCATTACTGTTTTATTTATTAATATGTGCTGCGAAAGTAAAAAAAAATTAATGTTTTATACTTTAAATATTTCTTTTGTAAAATAGTCTGTTTTTAGTTGAAAAAAGTATCTGGTAACCCATGTTTATTATCATGTACAAAACAAATAACTTTAAAAAATTATCTATATAAATTTGATTACTTTGAGAGATTTTCTTTACCTTTCTGTGTTGGTCTTTAACAAAATTAAACAAATTATAACTTTTCTAGAGGTGAAATTTGTTTTAGATTTCAAAGAGAATGATTGGATAAAACAAAAGTGAATTTATTTCGTAGCCTTTGATAATCTACAACAGATTTACAATAATACTTTCACTCTATTCTGGAAACAACTACTGGAGAAGTTGAGTAATTAATAGATTGCAGATGATATAGGTTACAATATCCTCATATTACTTTCGACAAATATCTAAAACAGATTGAAGAGAATTATTACTGTAATATGTAAGTAGCATATAATAAAGCCATGTTGTTGTTGATAGACTTATACATTAAACGAATCCCAACTTTTATTAGAAATATACAACCAACAAATCCTTATCTGAATTTTTAGTATTAGTAACAACATTCTCATTTCTTTACTTGTTTAATGTTTTCCTATTATTCAGTTAAAAGTATTTTAAATAATTTGTTACAGTTCTAATATTACAAAACTTTTTTTAGATTAATGTTTGCACTCATTAGAAAAAATACAACCAATTCATTTTTATTTCAGAGGCTTCATTAATTGCTCATATAACTAACTGCATCTGGAGCATATCTTTGTATATTTGGAAATCGATGCAACAACGTGATATTTTTATTCCTATAATTACTACGCCATAATACAAATACTACAATTTATTTTCATAAAAGGTTTGTTATACTAAACTTATGTAAATATTATTATTTTCTCAATTAAGTTTTTTTTCTTTTCACTTTTTTCTATTTAACTTTTTAGATTCTTAATAAAATCATTTTTTTGATGATTATATTCATTTCCAGATACTTGTATTAATCTACCTTCATTGTTTTAATTATTCTTCCCCTCCCCACTAATTATCATAGTTTTTGATTTTTCCATTAAATTTAATTCCATTTGTCAACTTTGTGGATAAAATCATAATTTTCATTTTAAGACTCATAGTTTTGTAGTTAAATGGAGATAAAAGGTGGTTGCTGGAGGGTTGCATTAGATCCTAAGATCTAGGTGCAGTGCTCTCAGATTCAAGGCTCCTCACTGAAGGAGGCCATAAGCCAGCAACTAGTTTGGGGATATTGGATGAGTAGGCACTAGATGGGGATTTTATGCACAAGCCTTCTGGTATCCATTGATTACTCTAGCTTGCTGTGTGTGGCAATATATATAGTGAGTTTTGCCTGTTTTAACAATAGTTATACACAAGCATAAGAAGTGGTGGTCATGTGATGTTTATTGAATTAAAAATTTACAATATATATTAACTGAAATACAGGCTTATTATATACCTGCATCAATATATGTAATATATAGGGTATATTAGCACAGACTTTCACACAACCCACAACTCTCCACTCGATCTCATAACACTAATACACCTGAACACATATATGTTGAAAGGATAAATAATGTCCAATATTCGTATTTCATGCTAAAACAGCAATTCATATTGTACAATAAATTTAAAATGAAGACTGCTCCAATTACTGTCATAAATAATATGCAGAGATTCATACTTTGCATGTTATTTATATACAGGCTTGTAAAGTTTTCCATTCCAAATATATTATATAATATATCATGTTGAAAATTTATAATATTATACATTAATAATATGAGTACTTAGAGACTCTGTCTTAGGATATTAATTTGGGTTGATTTCATTTGGTTATTGTTTATATCCAAGATGAAAGAATTTTATTTTCATAATTATTATTGTCCAAATTTGCTTTCCATACACAGGAAAAAGTAGATTTACTTTTGTCTTCTTCTTAATAGTTAGATATTGCTGAAAGATTTTTCCTTTTACAAATTCTTTATTCCAATATATATATATATATATTATAATTTGATGGCTGTATTTCTTCGAATAAATATAGTAATCTTATAATTGAATATTTATAAATACAGTAATTAAATATATGTAAAGTATAACTTTAAAAATTTTATCAACTTAGGAGCGCTTTGGACTATCCTCAGCCTCCTCCCGTAGTCTTTGTCAACTAACACTTTGAAAGGCTAACCTCCCCACAATTCCTGATCTTAATGTTTGCTGACTGTCTGTTAATTAAGTCTTGTTTGTATTTGTATATTAGCATAGCTTCCTTTATTTTCCTTTTGTTGTTATTTTTTTCAGTTTGCAATTTTATATATATATGTTTTTTCAGCAATGAAAAAACATAATATATATATATATATATATATATATGTTTTTTCAGCAATGCCCTCTGTGAATAAATATAAAATCTGATATTAAAAAACAGAATGTTTGGGAGAATGATTTGAACATTTTATATTTGAATTTTTAGCTAGCATTGGGATATTTTCCTATTTATATATTTAATACGAGCAATGTATTCGGTATCATTCTACTCTAAATATATCTATGTAATCATAGATAATCAATAAACTCTAAATACTTAATATTATACAAATTCCCAAAATACTTTAAAGCTATTTTTTTGTATTTATGTATACAAAATACGTAAATAAAAACGTATTAATTTAAATATATTAAAAACATTAATTCACATACAATAAATAAATTAAAAAAATAAAATAAAAATAATTATATTTGATGCAAAAGTAAACTAATATTTAATAAGTGTATCACTGCATGTTTAATGTTTTTATATTTTGAAGATGACCAATGTATAAACCAATTAATCCATAACATAAAAAATACAAATAAATATACTAACAGAACAAAAATTATTCTAAATAAAGGATATAACATTACTAACACAAAAACAAAGAAAGACATATAGTTCATAGTAAAGACAGGAAGCTAATAAAAATATTTGTATATATTTAAAATATGAAATCTTCAATCATTATCTGTATTAAATCTAATTAAATGTTTATAATGTTCATCTAATTACTAAGTGTTCTGAAATTTATATATATATAATTAGAGAGGATTTGAATCTAGAATTTTAAGTTTTCTTTAGTCATTCATCCATCTCATATAAATGATAGACATGATCACATATATGTAAAAAAGATGGATGGCTGAAGAGTTGAAGACTGGAGAATTTGCTATCTTAATATAAACTGAGCACTGATTATATATATATATATATATATATACACACATACGTGGGAGATGATGATCTGGATTAACTGATGAGTGCTGTGTCAGCATGAAATGATTTATCTTTTTTTCATGTATGTAATCATGTGTATTGGTTGTATATGAGATGGAGTGGATGACTAAATGAAGCTTCAAACTCTGGGTTCAAATCCTCTCTAATTACATCTAGCTTAAAAGTATATATAATATACTTGTATTTTAAATATTACACATTCAGTCTGTACTGTACCCATCCCTCTTCTGTGTATTTAAATGAACTTAAAGTTCTGCACATGAGGGAACAGAATGACTTATGGTCAACATGAGTATGACAACAAAATTGGCAAACAAAGACTTTGAACATGTTACCATCAGATTTTTAATGATATATATGGCTGAAGAGTTGGAGACAGGAGAGGATTGAAGCCTGTCCATTAAAGTGTGAAGATTTGCTGTCTTAATATAAACTTAGCACTGGTTATATATGTGCATTGGAGATGATGATGTGGAACAACTAATGAGTGTTGGTTCAGCACAAAATCAATATATTGAAGATCATTTATCTTTTTCACATGATGTAGTCATGTGTGTCAGTTGTATGAGATGAAATGGATGACTAAAGGAAGTTTGAAAGTCTGGATTCAAATCCCCTCTAAGTACATCTAGTTTAAAAGCATATATAATATACTTGTATTTAAATATTATATATAAATATATAGTTTGTACTGAATTAAAACATATTTTTATATATCAGAAACATGTAGTTTACATTAGGACTGAATTATTGCATTCAGTATTAAAATATATTGCACATTTCAATAAGCAGTACTTCTGTAAATTTTAATCAGTTAGTATACAAGAATATGCCATACAAAGTTTCATGGTGATGAGTGTGTAAATGTATTTGGTATTTGTTCATGTTTACATATACTTGTTGATAATATCAACATTACATCTACACTTTGGCCAGACCATACCTAGCAGCCATTTTCCAAACAATGAAAGTCATTTAAGGTCTACTTTGCAGAGATGTTTTTCTTTAGTTTTCAGCATCTTCACAATATCAAATTAAATAATTTTTACTATCTTGATAATGGTAAAAGTGATCTGGTTAAAATGTCTGGTACAATATTGATATTAATTTTAAGCAACTGCCTACATGGTTGAGTCAAAATACATCTTTTAAAAAATCTTCACTTGAATAAATTAGCCATTTATGTTCTGTGTATATGTATTTTCACATGAATAAAGTGAGTTATTTGTATCCTGTATGTGTATTTGTATAACTGTAAATAAATAGTTTTAAAAAAACCTCTGTTTGAAATTTTGACAAAATCAAAAAATAAAAAGTATATCTGACTGTATTAAACTTAATACTAAATATTTTCTTTATATAATAAATAAATATTTATATAATTATAACTTTTAAAAAAGTCAAGCCATTTCAAATATTCACTTAATTGTATATATTTGATTAAATGTATTTTAAATAAAGTTTTTCATTTTTAATTGAAATGAAGCGTATTAAAGTATAAAGAATGCAATAAACTATTGTACTGGAAAACAAAGCAGTTTATTAAATGCGTTAATTAATTATTTTGGAAAAAATAATCATTTATTAAAAAAAAGTATTTTAAAACTTATAAATGACAAATTAAAGTGTTTTCAAGTAAATTTAGAAAAGGTAAAAGAAATTAAATTATCTTAATGAGAGTTAAGAAAGACATAAAATACTGCAGTAAGAGTACAATATAGAGCTAAGCGGCATTTATTATAAATGTTTTATTGAACCAAAGCATGAAAGAGTAAAACAAACCAAAAAATTTGAACTGGCCACTCATTGATTGGAGGATACTTATTCCACGGTCATGTTTTTGCCTAGAAATAACATGCCTGCATCAGAGAAAAGTTTATTAAAGTCACAGCCTAACTGAACTAAGAAATTAATCAATACACATCAGCAAAGAACAAAATAAAATTGACCAATAAAAGTCTACAATATAAAAAAAAAATCATCACAAATATTCTATTTTACTCTGGTAAATTTGCCATAACAATATCATTAATTGAAAATCTGACATTATAATATTTAAATAGAAATGTTTAATTTCTAATTATTGTGCAAGTTTTAATGTTTTCTCCTTTATATATTTTGCATGTTGAATACATTCATACAACCAGCATATATACACACAGACTGGATCAATAATAAATTCTAGAATGTTACACTTTTATTCAAAATAGAATCAATTTAAAAAATAATCATTTCGTTTTTCAATAATTAAAAAAGACAATAAAAATATACTATAAACTAAAATCCCATTTAAACTTGATTTTGTCTATAAAACTTAATCAGAATTATAGACAGAAGTATTCATTATCTATATTTACATCTACTAAGTAATTTTATTTCATGAATTAAAATTATGAATTATTACTAATATCTATATTATAGTATATGTTTATTGATTACTTTTATGAATCTTTATTAAGTATTAAATATTATTGTTAGGTTTATTAAATATTATATTATATAAGTTTATTGTTTTAATATGAGTTCAGGTTCAGACAATAACTGTGATAGAGGAAGGATTAGAAATCAAAGGACAAGAGAAATGGAAACTCTTTTAAAAATTCAAGTAATGGCCGAACTTTTAAATTATTGTTTGATTAATTAATGTTATACATATGCTCCTTAAAGTAAATACATAACCATTCATATTGATGACTCATTCAGAATTATATAGATATATAGCTAACTCGTCCTTTCTTTGTTCTTATCACTATAATTTAAATTATTATTACTATTCGTATTTTGGATGATGATTATTAATGTTGGCAAACACATCAGTTTATTATCTAAGAGTATTACTGGCAAATTTCCGCGATCTATAAATGATGTACCAATATGGATCTATATGTAAATGTTTATTTACTTCAAATTTTCATTATATACATATATAGGTATGTGTGTGTTTGGGTAATGTAATAAAGTGCTCTCTAAAAGCAGTTCAAATATTAAATTACAGTGTTACAATACTTTAATAGCTTTTTTCAATATTATTACAAACGCGCGCACACACATACATCGTATTGAAAAGTTCTCCTCATACAAACGATTTGATATATTACATTATGTTATGTAATATCTGCATACCCTTTCAATACTTTAAAATAATTATAATATATATATAATGAACAATTAATTTTACTTATATAAATGTACAACTTATCTTTATACTAATAAAAAAGAAAACGAAAGAAGATATTTACCCTCACCTTGGGCTTGCTTCCTCCAATTGCTCCAGGCTTAATTGAACCAGTCTCATAATACCGGGTTAAAATTTTGCTAACGCAACCATGAGATACAAGTAACTGTCGAGAAATGTCACAAGGTCTTACTCCCATATGAGCCAGTTCAACTATTCTTCGCCGAACATAATCTGGTAATGGTCGACCGTTTACAAAAACTCCACCTAACTGATTAATTCCAGCTTGACCTAAAACATTAAAATATTAGAGAGGATTTTTTTTTTGTGCAGATATAATTTATTACAAATTTTAATATCATGAAACAAAATTGAATAATAAGTATAAAA
This sequence comes from Epiperipatus broadwayi, assembly GCA_028023455.1. Lineage (NCBI taxonomy): Eukaryota > Metazoa > Onychophora > Udeonychophora > Euonychophora > Peripatidae > Epiperipatus > Epiperipatus broadwayi. The sequence goes on from JAQFVV010012696.1 coordinate 781,273, forward strand.
ATTTGACTTTAATTAATAAACGTGTTTTTAAACAAATTAAATTTAGCCCACTGCATTTCTATCAACGATAAAAAAAGTAGGTGTAAAGATTGACTCTAAAGAAAGGTCTTAGCTATCATATCAAATTTATTAATGGTTATAAACTTGAAATAAAATCAGGATGTGTAGAAATTAGACAACAAAAACTTGATTAAAGATGACTAGAATTTAATAATTTCATAAATTTTTTTAAACTTAATTAATACATTTTTTCTATTTATTTGACATATTCTGCTGCAAAAAATTAATAATATTTATTTGTATTCTTATCATTATTTTCTATCGAATCATTAGGCTGAATTCAGCATACTAATCAAATTTACTTTAGCTTCTTGAATAGGAAAATTAGATGTAAACCACATCACAATAAATGGAAAAAATGCGCCTGGGTTTGAGCCCTCCATCTCTACTCCTCAAGGATCTCCACTTAGTGCGCAATATTTTATAGCCTATGTCAACCCGCTATTGATGGAGATTGAGATATCATTGCCTGGAGTATTTCTACCTGCCATGGGAAGGGAGATTAAACATCTCAGCTATATGTAAACAATTCTGAGTTATTTTTTAGGACAAAAGATTAATATAAATTATAAAATTTTATTTCGTAGCATGTTGGGTAATTTAAGACTACTTTTGTCAGATGTAGGCAACCAGACTTAAGTAGCAATGACATTTTTTATGCATTCCAATACAATGCTTTTATACTCTTTTATTTTACTTATAGTTTTGAGTAATCTATAGATCGTTTCCATTAGAGTTGTAACTGAATTTGTATAGATTAAATAAAACTTCAGTTAAAATAGAGAAATATAAAACATTGGATTCAAGTGTATAAGCAGTGGATTTTTTAAAAAAAATGTTTTTGAAGAATTAATAGAATAACGCAAAAAATAATTAGAAAATTTGAACAGATAATCAACTATATTGAATGAAATATGATTTGGTAGATTTCCAGTGAAGTAGTTTATTGCATTGAAATATATTATTGCATATGAGGTATAGGGCTTCAAAATATTTGATATAAAATAAGATCGTGGAATATCTGACCTTTTAATGATTCTGCTTTTAGTAAATAGTAGTGTTATTTTTAATGTATTCTAAGAAATTGTGTAGGAAATAAAAAAAGTTAGTTTGTTATTAATCTATATTTAATATATTTTTGTAAATATGTTCTAATATAAAAGTTTGTGGTAAAATCCTGCCATATAAAGGAATGCCATTGTTTGAGATATATCAACTCTTCTATTTTTATTTTTTTTGAGATTAACTTTAAAATAATATCCAACATATGTAAGACTTATAGAATGTGTATAATACTTTTTAGGAATCCAGTTAAGTTAAATCAAGAGGCTAACCCTTACTGACAGATTGTTCTGTCTTGCAGTTTAAGCTGTTTGACTGACAATACAGTTTTTAAAGACTATGCATGCATTAAAAACCATTCCTTAGAAGGGTAAAGATTTTCAGAAGATCATGAATGTTTATTATTATTTAGGGGATCTTGTAAGTTGCATAGGAGGGGTCAAAGAAAAACTGTTGGGGTCATGAAAATTTTGAAAGTTCTCAAGTTGGATAATAAATTTTTAATTGAAAAAACAAAAACCTAAACACTACTAAAAATATATATGAAAACTGTTTAACTCATTATTATGCATCTGGCCACTTTTGTGTTTAAACACTTCCTTCTTTATATTCCAATTAGCTTTGTATAAATAGCACATCATAATGGCACACCCACTTATATTGCTCTCATTTCTCTTGTTTATTCTCAAAGTTTTGTTTTTCATAATAGTATTATCTCAACGTTGATATCTGCTACTTTCTTGAATGTACACATTTTCTAAAGCAAACTAAAAAAATTGTAGTTGCTACAAATAAACAGATCTCCTAAGAATCAAGCCTTATTATATATTTTTTTTGTTAAAATGCAGTTTTTTTAATGATCTTATATCAAATCATATGTACTGAAATATAATATAAAGATATTTATATGTGGTAAAACTACTTTTATTATTACTATCCTTATTTGCTTATAATAGGATGGTATGAATTAGTATTAAAACAACAAATCAAAACAAAATTTATAATTTTGCTGAGATAATAGAAGTTTTTGAATGAGAGACGTTTGGATCAATGATAATCTACCTGTACTAAAATGAATGTTGTAATTAATATATATATTTAGAAAATAATATATATTTGCATAGGGCCAGATAATTAGATAAACATAAATGAAAATGACGTGATTTTTTTCCAAAATAAAAAAACCTGAAAATTTTTACCAAAACTTTAAAACAGAGTAAGAAAATTCTAAAATGGAAACAAAATCTGAAAGTAATATCTATGTTATATAAAGATTAAAAACTAAATTAATATAAATCAAATCATAAGATAACTATGCGCTCACGTGGTAGAGACAAATCAAGAGCCAAAGAAATCTAAACCAAATCTGTCATTTCCTGTTCTCAATTGTCATATGACTTCCTGAAAGGGCAAATCATTTATTATTTTTTAGTAGTAAAAGAAAAAGTCGCAAACCTTTCAAAAAATAAAATAAAATATTTAAAAAACAAAAATTTTAAAATTAATCATATTATAAGTCAAATTACAGATAAAATGAGACAACAATATAAATGGTAAAAAAAAAAAAGGTTAACCAATAATTAGAACTCAAATCAAGGCCTGTAAAAATTCAGAGATAACAGAAAATAATCTTTTTTTTAATTGCATTTGAAAATTGTTTTCCAGTATTGAATAATGTGAAATGTGTGATGATGATTTACAAGTGTTGCTCAACCATTTTGCACTTGCGATCCCTATAACCAGACTGAAATTTACTTACCAACTTATAAATATAGTTTTACTTCTCACTATTATGTAAAAAATATAATTGTTAATTAGAGAAGATATAAATTAGTATTAAAGTTTATCGGCTTAATGTTGTGCTCAGAATCAAATGATCACAAAAGAAAAATAAAGGAGGCATTCTACGTCAATGGAAACATCCATGCCATTAATAGAAAAGACACTTGCTTCGAGATCTCGAAGAAATGGGCTACGTAATACTAGCTTATTTGAATATTTGTATTTGCATATATTTTATTATACATTTTATGAAGGCTATGAATATGAGGCATGGATCCTCGAAAACGTTAAGCCGATAAACTTTAAGTACTGTTATATCAAAATTTTGGCTGACATAAATATAAGCATATTGTGTATTTTAAACTGATTGTTATTAATAAAAACAATTTATATAATTTTCACAAATATTTTAATATATATTACTATGGATAGTAAATTAATATTTATTTCAATTTTCAGCAGAGTTTGGATTTATAACAAAGACAAAACGTTTATTGATGAAATTAATAAATAATTACAAATCCTGAAAATAAAGATTACCTATTTAATGGTTGTCTATCTGCATAAAATCGTACTTCTTATTAAACCTATGTTTAACTGAATTGTATCCTTAAAGCATATTAATAGCAATTCTATGCTTTCTTCTATTGAATCAAACAAATCAGTTTTGTTTGGGAATTTTTGATCAATTTTTGCATAAATTATAAACTTTATCACAAATTTATTGAACCATATAATGTCATAGCCATATGAGTTAATGAAGATATTTCTGAATATGAAAATTATCTAAAAACTCCAATTATGTGACTGATGAAGAAACAATGTTTTAGTAATGATTAAACAATATGCATTATTTAAATAAATTGTACACATAAAACCGTTAAACTTATAACTTTCTCAATTCTTTGTGAACCCAATACAAAATACATAAGAATGATCATCAATTTAAGTTAAAGAAAGAGTATGATCTATTTATTTTAAATAAAAAAGAAAACAATATTATATATAAAATTGAAATATCTACAAAAGTGAGTATTTGTTATGATTTTTAATATAATTAATTATATTTAATACAATAACAAATACCACTTATAACCTTAACTACTGGGACATGAATTTAAATGGTGATAGAGTTTAATCTGAGTCACAGATTAATCATTAATAATTTTTTTTTAATTATATTTTACCGTCATGCAATCTTAGGATAATTATTGCATAAATAGATCAAATAGAAAACTTTTCACCAAAAAAAAAATTCACAATCCAGAAACATTATATCCGTTACTTACTTTTGAAGTGTTTTCTATTATAAAAAAGCAAATATAATCTAATAGTTCAAATTATTTAGAATATAATCCATCCCCTCAATAACATCACATACATTAAAATTTTACAGCTTAGATCAGATGATGCTGATTAAAATAAATGCAAAGACTTTAGCCATAATCACAGAGTTAAAAATGAATCTTAGGCTGGAAAAAATTATAAGATAAACAATTTTCTGTAAAAATATAATGTATGCTAGAAAGATTTACTGAATTTTTAATTTATGATATATTTTGAAATTAATACTGAATGAATTATTGATAGTTAAATTATGTAAAAATTAATTTTAAATTATTGAAGAATTATTCAGAAAAAACCCGCTGAATTTGAATAAGTTATATTAATCGTTTAATCCATAGGAGCCATAATTTTTGGAAATTTGATTTATACTATTTGCAATCTGTTTTAAGATTTTAACCATAAAGTTTAATAGTTTAGTAAATTTTTGGATACATTTTATATAAATAATAAGATGATAAAGTAGCAATTTCTTTTTTCAGTTATTTCAACTCAATTTGCTTAATTGTTGGATTAACTTGAGAATAAATAAAATAGCTAAATAAAATTTGAAAATATTTCAAAGTAAACACGAATATTTCTGCTGTATGTGATTTCTAGAAAAATAATCTATGATATTAGTGGAAGAAGCATTCAGATTGGATGGAAATACTACCTACAAAATACATTCCTTAATTCTTAAACAGACTTCCCAGAATTGGAAAATGTAGAGATCTTGGATGAACACTTTTAATATTTTTTGTTAATGTATCAATAAAACATCAAATAAGAATGTGAACAGAAAAGTAAACTCTGTGAAACTTTTCTACTTGAAGTAAAAAAAGAAAGGGAGATTATGTAAACAAGACATTTATTTTATATAGCGCGATGTTTTTATAAACAGTAATACCAATAAGCCAACTAGAAAGCGCATGTGCATTAGCTTATTGGCTTATTGGTATTACAGTTTATAAAAACATGCGCTATATAAAATAAATGTCTTGTTTACATATGTTTAATTTAATAAGAATGACGTATTGTAAATTCTAGAAATTTCACAGGCGTCATTCATTCACGTAGTAAAAAGGTAATTTAAAGTGATCAATTAACAACTTCACCTCTCATTTTCAAACACCTAAGATTTGCCCATACACATACGTTTGGGTCGAAAAGATAAATGGATTCATTCTATCTTTTCCCAAAGACTTTATCTTGTGTTTGAAAAAGTGGGAGTATTCATTTATATAGTGACAACTAGAAAGCACATGTGCATTAGCTTATTGGCTTAAAGAAAGATTGTGTAATTTTTTGAAATTATCTTTCCATAAGTTAAATAATTATAAATATAAGCCATTAGCTTCTTTAATAATTTTCATGCAATTATAGCTTTTCTTATGAGAGAATATCAGCACATTTCTTCATTTTGTAAGTTAAATAATTTTAATTGCTAAAATTTAAAAAGAAAAAAACAATTGTGCAACCTGGTTTTGCAAAATAAAGAGAGAGTCCCAATGAACCGAGCCAAATTCTTATTTGACATTAAACTTTACTACAAGATAGTTAATTTAATTTGACAAAAATAAAAAATTGCTACTTAGTGCATGAATTTACCTTCCAATTTTTTGTTAGTGTGGTGTGTTTCAGACATCTTTGGTGCAACATAATTCTATAAAAAAATGTTTTCAGTATTTCCACCAACTAATTTTGCTTTATTCAATTTAGGCATTGGATTAGGATTTTTTTATGTCTAAAATTACATTTGAATTTAAAATGACCATTTGACTTTTGCTAATTAACTCTAGATAATCGAATTATTTATTGCTCTATGAATTCATAAGAAGTTTTAGTTCCCAAAATGTGGAGCCACATCCATAGACATTGAACTTCAAAGTTTGTTACTCTACCATGCTCTAGATCATTCATGATAGCAATAATTTAAAAGCTAAGACATTCGTACATAATCTAGAACTTTTAAATTACTGGCAAAATCGCATTTGGCTAACATAATGCCATTCTGTTTATTAACAAAACTAAAAAGTTTCTAAAAAGAAAATGCAAATAAATTTACAATGGTTCATGTTAGGATTTAAGTCTGTTTAATCTTTTATTTTTTATTTAGTTTAGCATTTTTGTCGCATATTCGAATATATTATGTTATATATAGAGTCCACAAAACAAGCTCTTAACAAGCTTTGAGAATATCCTCAAACCCAGACCAGTTTCTGCATCTCGCGTCATCAGTGACGTGCCAGGATATTCATTAGATTAAAAATACTAGGACAAGCTCAGCACTTTATCTAATGTATAACTATTGAAAAGAAAATCTGAAACTTTCAGACATCCATATGTCTAAAAATCCAGCTATCCAACCCAAATAGCCATATGGGACTGAACTAAGTTCAGATACACCATATATTAATAGCTTTGGCAATATAAAATCGCCAAAGCCTTAATAGCAAAAAATAAAATGATAATAAATCAAGTCAGATATCATATGACCTAATTTTAATAAAGCTCTTATGTGCAAATGTTATATATAGAGCCCGCAAAACAAGCTCTTAACAAGCCTTGAGAATATCCTCAACCCCAGACCGGTTTCTGCATCTAGCATCGTCAGTAAGGTGCCAGGATATTTATTAGATTAAAAATACTAGGACAAGCCCAGCACTTTATCTAATGTATAACTATTGACATCTGACTTGATTTTTTATCATTCTAATATATATATATCAATTGCAAATCTAAGACATTTATATGTGTGTAAATACATTTTGCTATATACACTAAGATAAATACACTTTATTTAAATGCAAATTATAATTTTTAATATAAACAAACATCGTTGATAGAAGATCTTAGAATTTACATAACCGTAAAACATCTAAATCATACTGTTAGTTAAGAGCAAGTTCTTGAAAGATTTTATTGAAGTTAAAATTACGTAAGACAATTCTCTGTAATATTTAAAAGCTGGAACATGTAACGGCACATCTAAATTAGATTTTATTACCCATATTATTTAGAAGTGTTGACTTTAATAAAAAGTTGTTGATTTATTATTATAATAAAACGTTCAAATGGTGGTGCAATATCTTTATTAAACAAATAAATAAGTAAATGCATAAAATAATAATAATAATAAATAAGTAAATGCACAGTCGCTCACAAATGTTATTACATTTTCTGACAAAATCAAGTCGAGATTTTACGGCAATAGTGACATGACTTATTAAACTTTATACATAATCATAATTGTAGATAGTTTACCGTTAGGTATTACTATTTCCTTAAAAATTATCTATATCTCATATTTATAGCGACATTATAAACTTTAAAAAGCGATGTTGACAGATAGATATAGTTATGAAGGTTTTCTCTTTATATATATATGCCGTTTTGTTTTTCAATACGTCTAAGAAAAGTATAAATATTTAAATTCTAAATAATATTTCAATTTTTAATCCCAGGGCGTTAATATATATAAATAGAAATATTAATAAAGTCGAGCGAAATTAATTACAAAGGTTCTCTTGAATAAAATTCTTTTCATTTGACTATATTTTGGTCCAGTTAAATAGAATGTTCTTATTGCCATATTTGTTTAGTTCTTTGCACTAAAACCTTCGAATTAATTAAACTTCAATCACATCAAGAGTTTTGTTCCATTAATTAATATGTTTGGAAAGAAGTACATAAAGTTATAATTATTTTGATTTCAAAAGATTTTCAAAACTGACATATAATAATTTTGAAATTTTTTTCAATCTGCTAATAACTTTGAAAATCAAAACAGGAAATACCCATAATTGTTAAATACAATAGGAAAATCTGCAAAGATTTAACCACAAATTCCTTCCCACAATATATATAAACAACACATGATCACCATTTCTTATGCTTGCTTATAACTGTTATTAAAACAGGCAAAACTCTCTATACATATTGCCACTCATTGCAAACCAGAATAATCAATGGCTGCCAAAGGCTTGTGCATAAAATCCCTAATGCCTACTCATCCAATATCCCCGGACTAGTTTCTGGCTTGTGGCCTTCGTCAGTGAGGAGCCTTGGATCTGAGAGCACTGTACATAGATCTTAGGAGGTGCAATGCTCTCAGATTCAAGGCTCCTCACTGACCAAAGTCACAAGCCAGAAACTAGTCTGGGGATATTGAATGAGTAGGCACTAGATGGGGATTTTATGCACAAGCATTCTGGCATCCATTGATTACTCTAGCTTGCAATGAGTAGCAATACATATAGAGAGTTTTGCCTGTTTTAACATATATATTAAATTAAAGACAAATGTTTGAAAGTATTAAACAGCATTTTTTATTGTTGTTTTTGGTATTGATCAAAACAGAATCATTCTTCAACAATCTTACTTAAATGACTATTCCCATTTTAACTTGAGAACGCTTAAACATCTACATTTTATTATAAGCTAATCTTTGTCCTTAATCTATGTATTTAACTTGTAGAAATTCTTTTAATTTCTGCAGCAAATTTTATTTTTTAAAACTCTCCAACATCTTGCTTAATTATAAATCTTCATTATATTCTATCCTCATGTTTCGGTAATCCTTCATTTATGATATATATATAACTTATGCAACCAAAATTCTTGATAATACCTTTGAGGTGTAAATAATATTTCAGGATAATTATTGCAATCTTTACTATCTATTCTTTTTGTAAATTGGAACTATAAAAATATCTTTAACATCAGGAGACCCAATTTCATCAGTCCATGTATTTCTAAAAAACTTCAATAGCATAAAACTTCTCCAAATATATTAAAACTTATAACTTTTCCAATTTTAAAATTATAACGTTTTCGGGAGGGGAATTTATTAAGATGGATGTATTTCTTCAAATCTACATTAATAAATTAATAGATAAGAAGGATAAGCTATCATCTCAATTCCAAAACATTGTTTAAAAGATAAACAACTTTTCAAAATATCACCATTCTTTTTTTATATAAAAAGAGTTCCAGCTATGATTTTTATAGAATTATGATATTACTTTAAAATTCAAGTATTACTTCTCAGTTATCAAAGAAGTTTGACCATATCCACATCTTATTACCTTCTTGCAATTTCAGTTAAGTATTTTTAAGATTTTGGGCATATATTGGACTGCTTTTTATTCTCTAAATTGTTTACAAAATACCACATTCAATTTTATTTTTCCCTTTTTGGCTATATTTCATTTTAATCAAGTTGCTATAATGATAAAAGCAATAATAGGAAACCAACCAGCATTCTATTCCCAGAAAACTAAAAAATAAGTTACATGGTATGTTCACCACATTTCTTAAAACAATTCAAAATCTTCATTATCATGATAGTCTTTAAATTTTTTAGAATTTCTCACTGCAGAGATGTCTTCAATCAAAAACCTTTTGCATTTTTCTTCATATTTTACTACACACAACACCTATCTTTGACAAAGCATTTTCTCGAAGCTATTCATCAAGGCTTTTATATATTGTTTTTTAAGTCTCTTTTTTATTTGTCTGCTTTCTAATCAGTACTTACCTGTAGTAGTATTTCCTATTCATTATTTAATATGATTACTTTCACGTTCACCCATTTTTTTGATCACATAATTTGTCTTTTTCTCCAGTATTGATCTTTTCACTGATTTTCTCCCACAATCCATTTTTGTTGTAAACAATCTCAAGAAACTGTAGGGTAGCAAAAATTTTCAGAGTAATTTATGCTAGGAAAAATTATTGCAAAAATGTTATAATAAAGCTACATTGATATAACTTTAAAAGATGGTCAAAGAAATTTGAAAAAATGGGCAGAGAAAAAAGAATACATTATTTACAGATGACCAGGTAATAATAACATATGATAAGGATGATATTGAACATACTGTATCAAAACTTACAAACTAGTACATCTAGTGCATATTAAATATTAATTTTGGAAGGATAGACTCTTTGAACTACAGAAGAAAATAATGTATAAATCACTGATGAGAAATATTTAGAATCAATCCCTTGAAAAAATACATAATTAAAATAAGAATGCTTAATTAAGTTTTACAAAATATTAATATATTAATGAAAGCCATAAGACTTATATATCATATCCTAGTACAGAATATAATAATGCACTGGGTGGAGATGTTGACACACAAAAGCCAATGAATCTTGCAAATTTAAATTAGCAATTTTAATAATCAGTAAATGTTGAAATTTAATAGAAGAGGGATTCTTAAATAATGACACCGAATTTTCAGCCAATATGTTTCAAATAAATCCTATTGTTTTAAATTTAATTATCAATCATTTTTATACAATAAACGCAATAATCTGTAATTGTAAACGCTTACTTAATATTAACTTGTTTTACATTTTGATTTTTAACTATAATATAATCTATTAGATACAATTATTTTGAATGTGAATGCATTCACGTCTCTTCATATTACTTTTTCTCCTTAAGTTTATATGAAAGTCAATCAAGATGTTAGCAAATTTTAATAACATACCATTTGAGTTCTTAAGTAGGCCAAATATATAGGAAAGTCTGAAAGAATAAAAAAATGATCTTTTAATGATAATGGTATAACAACACAATCCAAAAAAAAATAAGTATATTTCTTTGAACTCTTTGAAGAATGTTCACTAATAAAATTGACTCATATAATATCTTTCTAAAGATATTTGAATATCTTTGGCTATCATTGATATATATATATATAGGAAATTGAAGAATAAAATATATTTTGACAGTTTTTATCTACAAGTAATGTCTTCCAGTCATATCTTGAAGAGTTCATATCAAGTAAATTTTGTATATTTTATGTTCCATATTTACAAATAAATTAAAATTAATTTTTTTTATCATGATTACTACTCTCTTTTGCTTTATTACGCTTAATATTACTGACTTTATTTTTTTTTCAGATGTCATAGCAATTTGCCGGGACGCGAACCCACACTTTGCATGGCGGTTGCGATACCTCTCGGCTAACAACGCAAGACTAATATTACTGACTTTATAAATATTTCTACCACTTCATGAAAAATTTTCCAGGCATGGTAATGTAATTAAATTATACACAATAAACTATTTTAGAAATAGTCTTTTTTTTTAAAATATTTAAGTATGATAGTAGGCAGGAAAATTCCTTAATAGGATGCATAAACCATATAGTCTTGCGGAACTAAAGTTTCTGCTTAAATATATTTCCAAAATGATTTATTAGTAAGTGTACTGTTTCAGGCAAAGTTCGCAATTAAACTTTCTCAACCTGATTCCATAAATTGCTTTCTCAACACCAAGCTCTTAAACTGGAATAATATTTAGAGTCTGGAGTATCTGTGATATATAACTTAGGTATAATTAAAGCATTTATTTTGTATATAGATACGATTATTTTCATTCATAACTATTTTCTGTAATTACTCCAGAAAATAAAAAAAAAGAGGGCTACAATAGGAAATTTATATTAAACAATATTGTATGTAAATCAGGACATTAGAATAAGATGTGGGAGGATAATTTCTGGCACTTAAATCGTCATAAACATTAAGATGGAAAGAAGATAAAGAACTCATAGTTGGATAAAAGGTTTGTCAAAGAAAGTGTAAATAAATTGAAATTTGCCAAACTGCATAAGGAATTAATAGCGGTTATAATGGTGAAGTTGAAGTATATATTGGTTGTTCTAAGAAATTATATAAATGAGAAACTAAAAAAATCTTTTAATATGAAAATAGTTATTATCAGTTAAAAACTATTAACTGCTAAAGTAAGGATTATAAATAAAAGTACTAAAGATTACTAAACATAAAACTGCATAAGCAAATTTGATTTATTCCTGGAAATAAGTTATTTCCATTCGAGGATAAATTGTAGTTATATAATCTGGATGTTCAATCGTAAGATTTTATGCCATTATTATTCTTATGAAATAATATATGTCTAAGAATACTATTTTTTATTGCTACCTGACTAATCTTAGGAACTCTCAGGACAAAGCAGAAAGATGTGTGTCAACAGTTGGTACACCCAGTGAAAATAAAAAATAAAATAGGTGATATAAGACAACCAGGATAGAAGAAAAATAGAAACTGGTGGGATTAAATACTATGATTCACAAATTTGACATAAATAATGTGGATTAAAGGAAAAGTTATGTAGAACATATAGAATATTATATTTTCATTAATAAAGTAGAAGACGAGCATCTCAGAGTGATGGTACATCTATTTTGCAGGCCAAGAGGTCATACAATTTGTGAATAGGTTAACAGATCCAAAATGACTGGAAGAACTTCTATATAATGAGATTGCCTAAATATTAAATGGATATTTTATTCTGGGAATGTAGCGCAGCTGAGATTAAGAAACAGTTACCACATGAAATATATTGGATTATGACCTAGCTTTAATGACGTTAGCTAAAAACTGTTTGTTCCTGAAATAAATGATTCATTATTAGAACAATTTTTATATAACATGGTGGACAAAAATTTTAGGAAGTATTGCGGAGTAACGCTGTCTTACTTTATACAATCTATGGATAAATGCCTTGTGTAATTAGGCTATGCTAAACAATGCATCAGAGTATATATTGTCTCAACTGTAAGAAAAAAATTTGCTTACTAATCATAAGGTAAGAAAAAATATCCTGACCCCCAGTAGAGACAAACAAGAACAAATGTACTATTATTTCTGTAAATCCAAACATTTGAGGAATAACTGCAAGCATAAAGATAAAATATGGCAGCTGTCTGTCATTTTCAAAAGTGCTGAACTATAAATAAGAAAAAGACAAACTACAAATCTTGGAGAGGAAATTATAAAAAAAAACAAATATTAAAAACACTAAATGATACTAAAAGTGACCACACATTACTGTTTGTGGAGATTTATGATTAACAGATAATCGTGAAAATGGATAATGGAGGTGGGTTGTCACCAATATCATATAAAGAATGGATTAAAATCAATGAAAAGTATAAAAAGAAGTTTATACTTCAAAAGATGGATATGGTAGCTACAGACACCAGTGAAAACAAAATCAATATACATAGAAAAGAAATACTCTCAATAAAACTGAATTCAAGACTGATGTTTCTTTCACTATTCCTGATGAATAAACATTTCAGTACAATGTTAAAGAGAAACAGATTTTGACCTCTGGGTATATAAATGTGATAAAGACAGTCCAAGTGGAAACTATAATGCAAAAGAGATACCTAGAATTGTTCAAATCCGGATCAACAGAGATGAGCACTAGACCAGTGGATATTGAATTCATCAAAAATGCACAACTGATCATCTTCAAGCCTTTTAAGATGCCATTTGTCTTGAAAATAAAGTAAAGAATATGTTGGATGTGTTAGTCTCTAAAGGAGTTTGGACTCCAACTGAAAATCGACCATGGACCACATCAGTGGTTACAATAGTAAAACTAAATGGAAATTTGCAATTTTGAGGTGATTGCAGAATCACATTGAACAAATATATAAATAAAGTCCAAAGTATATGTGAAATACTAGTGTTATTACAGAAAGCTAATTACTTCATGAAAATAGATGTAAAGGCTATATTTCATTAAATACTAGTAGAGGATTGTACAAATGTAACAAATGCCATATGGAATTTCAGTAGCACCAAACATTTTCCAGGGGAATGCTTTTTAGAGCTGTGGATGACACAATCCAATATCTAGATGACATTTTAGTTATTGCAACAATGGAAGCAGAATTGGAAAAAGGAGTAAATATAATTTGTTTAAAGATAAAGAAAGTGAAGGCTAAATTAAGGACTAGTAAATGTATTTAATCTATGAAAGAAATAAAGTATCTTGGACATATAATAAATTCAAATGGCCATTACCCAAATCCTGACAAAGTAAAGGCATTAAAGATGCTGAAAAGTCTAAAAATTGTAAAGGAATTGTAAGAGTTTTTAGGACTTTTTAAATTTTTATGAAAGTTTTTGGAAAGAGAAATCACATTAGTTTGTTGCCCCTTTATGTCAGCCTTTAAAAAAAGAGGCAACATTGGACATATACATTGCAAAAATTGTTGGTCCATTACCGTAATAATTTAGATGTCATAATAATAACTGATGCATCAAAACATAGAAATACAGTATCGAGCTGTTATGTCTCATCTGTGTTACGGAAGTGAATGGACAATCATCTATACCTCTAGAGTTTTAACTTTTTCTGAAAAAAATTAAGGCTAAATTCATAAAGTTTTAAGAATTAAGAAAGTTTACCAATACAGTTATGGCAAAGATTTCAGTTTTGCACGGATTCCACAACATGTTAGCCGATGCTTGCTAAATTGGATAAGTATTTTATTGTGACTATGAATTAGTTTATAAACTTGGGAGAAAAATGGACACACTGATGGACTATCTCAATTATCTGATAATAAGGAAAAGGAATATGTAGTTAAAGAAATAAACTACATAGACACAATGAACTCTGAAGTTCTAAAGATATGTCCAATTCATGAAAAAAATCAGCTACGGCTGGCTTATGTCCTTTGGGAATTGTAAAATCAATATGGAATATATAAGATGGATTTTCAGTTTGTAATAGTTGTGTGCTGACCACAGATTATGTACTTGTTCTATACAAAGGCAGACTATACATACTGAATATTTTACACTAAGGTCATCTTGGAATTGTTAGGATAAAAGCTTTAGTCTGATTATGTATTATGTAAGCCAAATTTAATGGGTGACATTGAGAAAATCGTTAAAAAATCTTCTAAATGTTAACAAACTGGAAAATTTCTGGCTAAACAACTGAAAATATAAGAAAGGGCTATGATATCTTGGACTCATATTTATTAAGATAATACAGGACTATTTACAGAATATTGATATTAGTAGACACATAATCACAGTGAACCCAACATAAAGTAGTTAAAAGTATGACTGTGGAATGTAGAATAACATCATTGAATAAAATATTCATTACTCATGGTTATCTGGAGCGACAGATATGTTGCAAACCTTTAAAGATTAATTGCAGGATAAAGAGATTAAACATATTCTTCCTCAAAATCTTATCCTGAAAGTAACAGAATTGTGGAGGCTATAACAGCATTTGAAAAACATGTTGAAAAAAATAAAAATAAAGAATGTATTGGAAGTCTTAGTGGTTGCTATGTATAACCAGCATTTTGCGCCTAGTATAGCCACAAATAAGACTTCAGTGGAATTATTGATGTGCCACTTTTTCTATACCTATTTGGCCAAGCTGTTACCAAATACTAATAAAAGAAAATAATACGTACTAAAACTTTAAATTTTGATGCCTTACATAATAGAAAAAGTGTTATCAAAGTAATTAAGAATAGTAAATAAAACAGAAATAAGGAAACGCCTTAATCACATTTGCCATTGTTAAGAGAATATTTTACCGAACATTCATGGAAATAAAGTGCTAGTGGAGTAAGTAATAAAAAAGATTTATTCAGATAATGATCTAGATTAAAAAAAATTGAAGGAAAATAAGTAGGAGGTGCTATAGAAAGAATATCAATATTCAACTACTCTGATAGATAAATCCGATAGAGTTAGTTCTAAACTTCCTCAGATATGCCGACCTAGGGGAGGAGGAGGAATGATTATTCATATATAACTTATATATAATTAAAGAGCTTAGAGAGCATTTATTTTGTATATGCTACAGATTATTTTCACTCATAAATATACTCTGTAATTACTCTAGAATATTAAAAAAGTGCTACAACAGGAAATTTAAATTAAATAACATTTGTATGTAAATCAGACCAATAACATAAACTGTAGAAAGATACAATTACAAGTTTGAGAGCAGTTGAATTGACATAAATGGGAAAATATCGTAATCATCTTCACCATTGTTATGAGGATACTTTATTGGACAATCACGGAAATAAAATTTTAGAGGAGCAAGGAAAATAAGGAGATTTTACAGAAAGAGCAATAAGATTTAAAAACTCCAATAGGTAAAGCCGATAATTACTTCTAAAACTCTTTGAATACACTGACCATCAGTCATACTTAAAGATTACGTCTTCCAGTAAGACTATTATTTCTAAAATAGAGAAGTGGAATGCCTATACATATATATGTCTAGATATAATTGAAAAACATTTATTTTGTATATACTCAGATTATTAAATGTTCTGTGTTATTACATTAGAAAATTAAAAAAGAGAGCTTTAATTTCTATGTAAATCAGGCCAATCGCATAAATTATACAAAGATGTGGGAGGATAATTCCTATGAAAAATAATATTAAAAGAACTTGAATCGATATAAATGTTAATACGGAAGAAGAAGAAGAAGCACTTGTAGTTGGATGAATGTGTTTTCAAAGAAAATGTAAATAAATAGAAATTACCAAACCACATGAGGAATTAATAGCTGTTACGATGGTGAAGTAAACATATATAAATTGCTTGCTCTAAGAATGTTTGTAAACGAAGAACTGTAAAAGGTATTTTAATTAGGAAATAGTTATTGTGTGGATTAAAGAGTTTTAACTGCTAAAGCTAGTTATGTATTAAAAGAGTTATAAATATAAGTGCTAAAGATTATTAAGCATAAAACCACACATGCAAATTTGGTTTGTTCCTGGAAATAAAATATTTTCACTTAAGGATAAATTGTAGCTATATAATCTGTATGGTCTTATATCATTGTTATTCTTGTTAATAAATATTGTTATATATAATAGAGGCCTAAGTATACTGTTTTTAATCCGTATCTGATTGGTCTTACGGACTTCCGGACATAGCAAAGCCAGAAAATTTTATATAATAGTTGAAGACTAGCTAAGTAGTTGTTTAGATGCGCAATATCATTATTATAGTTAATGTAAAAAGATATTTATTAAGATACTCATTATTATTAGATGGTAGAACAATTTGTGTCTGAAAATAGTAATATGACAGAACACAGAGAGATGAGAAAACATTTATATTAGAAGTAATATCTAGTCTTTGACAACTAACATCTTATTCTATAAAGTATCAGAACATATTCTTGATTGAGTCCTGCTTATTAATTTTTTCCAATTAACTCTTATATTTGAAGATTATTCCCTTATCTTCTATCTGCTAATAGTATTGGTACATTGAGCATAGTCACTGAAATAAGCATTTCTAACAAAATTTTCAAAATGGAGAAATTTTTTTAATTTATAAAATAGTAAATGCCATACATAAACCATATCTTTTTAAAAAATAGTTGTCAATGTTCTATGATCTTTGTGTAGAAGCTACTTTGAGCTCTCAGACTGCTTGGAACTTCTTGAAGTATATGTTGAGAGACATATGATGATTGAGATATGTAATTGAGACATAATTTTATATTTAAGCTCCAAATAATTATATCAAAAACACTGTTGTGACTCAATTTAAATAAATAGCAACTTCAACTTAAACTCGTTTTATTATATATTCACCACTTGAGGTTCCAGAATATTTTCAATCAATTCAAAATTTCTTACCAATGATCTGTGCTGTGCCACCATTTTATTATTATTATTTTTTTAAAAATGAACAATATTTTGTGGTATTAGTTCTGCAAACTTGCAGTTTTTATTAACAAAGATATTTATATAAAAACGAGTTTACCATTCAGAATAAGATTAGTAACAAAATTATTTTTTTGCTCTTCTAATTTTTGAAAGTAAACTATAAACTATAATTATATGTAATAATTTAATAGTTTTAATTCTTGTATTGCATTTTTTAACTTTATCTTAATATGTGCTGCAGTAATATTCTGGACATTTTATACTTTTTCATACATGTTTAATTATTCAAATTGACATGTGTCATCTTACAGATCATTAAAAATCATTTAAATGACATGTTCTTGAAAATATTTTATTTAATGACAAATCATTGATTCCTTAATCAAACTTTTCATGTCAAATAATTGGTGGTAGCTTTAAATTTCAAAGTACAATTCCACTTTTATAGTTTATGATTATATTGTAAACTTTTTCATAAATAATTTTCTGAAATATATTGTGAGATTAGTCAAAAGACATTATATATATATAATAACATTATAAATCGACATCTGTATTTTTTCTTCGAAGCAATATAGAATATACATAGTCTTATAATTAAATATTAGTAAATATAGTAATCAAAAATGTTGTACAAAAATATAATCGTCACTTAAGACTATCATCGTAGTCTTTGTCAACTAATACTTTGAAAGATTAACCTTCCCATAATTCCGTGATCTTAACGTTTACTGCCTGCCTATTGATTAAATCTTTCTTATATTTATATATTTGTATAGCTGCCTTTATTTTCCTTTTATTGTTATTTCTTTCAGTTTGCAATATTTTTACATTATTATAATTGAAATTAAAACCATATATACATGATTTATCATGGTCGTAATAAAAGCTGATAGTTTATTATTATCTTTGCAATTTTGTTTTTATTTTGAACCCTTTTTAATAACAGCAAGTGCTCTTTAGTTCTTTTCTCCAATGTACATCTTGATTCCCCTGTATATCTGCTACCATACCTAAATATCCATTTATAAATGATGTAATTTTTATTTACAAATGAGGTTTTATCTTTAGAATTATTTATTAATTTATTTAACATAGGAGATGCATATGTGACTTTGCATTTTTATGTGCCTCCTCCTACATTAAATAAATTAATAAATAACTCTAAAAATAAAACATTATTTATAAATAAAAATTGTATAATTTATAAATGGATATGTAGGTGTGGTAGTGGATACATAGGGGAATCAAGATGTACACTAGAGAAAAGAACTAAAGAGCACTTTCTGTTATTAAAAAGGGTTTAAAATACAAAACAAAATTGTGAAAGTAATAATAATGTATTAGCTTCCATTTTTTACAACCATAATAAATTAAGTATATATAGTTTTAATTTCAATTATAATAATGTAAAAATATTGCAAACTGAAAGAAATAGCAATATTTAATCAATAGGCAGGCAACAAACATTAAGATCACAGAATTATAGGAAGGTTAACCTTTCAAAGTATTAGTTGACAAAGACAATGAGGATTGTTGAAAGCACTCCTGAGTGATGATTATATTTTTTGTACTTTTCAAAATTTTTGATTACTGTATTTACTAATATTTAATTATAAGATTACACACACACACACACATATATATATAAACAATTATTAAAGACTCACAATGACTACAACTGGTATGTGATACCACTATCCATTTCAAATGTTTTAATTTCACATTATTTTTTAAAGTGAACAAGTGTCTCTCTTAGTAACTTTCTAAGTATGTCTGTATTTTGCTAAAACCAAATTATTTTGGCTTTAGCTTGTGTAATTTAATTGTATACCTCCTTTCTCTTTTAATGGTATCTCATATCACTTGTAGCTTAGATTTGACTGTAAATTTTTAAATCTTTTACTTTTAAACCTGTTTAGTAGCAAAGTCCATCATTCTATTTTGAATGGAACCCTGTGAGTCATTTGTTAATATTCTTCCACATTTAATTTTTTTTTTTGCAATTAAACTTTTTTTATATCATATATTGACACTCTTAACATTATTTATTACAAATGTAAGCATTCAAGTGATGGACATTCTAAAAGATAATCTTTAATATTTGAAAAAATATGAAAATACATTTTTAAATAGAGCTCTTATTTATAACAGAGTTACTTGGCATCATTGGATATAATTTATCTATTCAAAAAGTTAGTAAAATGAAATAGATATATGAATTTTATGTTATTATAACAAGGATATACTTAAGATTAATTATCATCAAATAAAGAAAAAAATATTAGAAGTTAATATATTATTTATTATTAAAATTTTAAAAAATATTTTCTTTAGTATTTTAACAAAAGTGATTTTAGTTTACCGAGTAGAAACTGCTTCTCTTTTGTCATAAATTTTTTAAAAGTTGCTTTTTAAAAAATAATTGTTTTCAAAGAAAATGTTTTTAGGTAACAATTTTTTGGTTTAATATAAGTCTGTCACAAATTTTTTTATATAAACAATGATTAATTTGTAAACAAATTGCTTAAAATTACAAATATTCTATTATTTGGCATTGGGCTAAAACATTTCAGCCTATCAGAAGTCTTATTTCTATTGACATCTAAGCCACATCCTTTATGGCATTGTCATAAAAATAGCCTATTGACAATCATGCAAAAGATTATTTACTGTTATTGTCTAAAAGGTTCATATAAAGCTGACATCTTGAGATTTTTTTCAACTAATAATTTAAAATTGTAATTGAGGAAAAAAGAAACTGCACATGGTAATGTAAGATTATAAGTAGATTAAAACAATAAGATATAGTAATTGAAGCACTGTAATAATGCCTCAAACTGTAAAACTTGCATGAGATTGTCATTGTTTAGGCAAATCTGTTAAATGAAATATGTGAAAGTCTGTCCTCATAACCTAATATTACATATATATAGACACAGGTATAAATAAGCCTGTGTTTCAGTTATTAAATGAAATATAATAAATTTTGTTGTTACTAATGGCAATAATAAGTAGCAAATTTATTTCATTAAAAATCACTGATTATAAAAAAGCTACCAACTAATTAGAAAAAAAGCTGTCAGTTGAATTCTGTTGAACTAAAATAATTTTATTTCAGTTTTTGAATAAATTTTTGAAATTTTTTATACAAATAATTAAAAATTTATTGTAAATAATGCTTTTTTAAAAAAACAAACAAATTTAAATTGATATATATATATATGTTAAAAGTGAGATGAGATTCTTGTACTATATTACAAATTGATTTTTATTAGCCTGTACAATGACTAATAATATAATTACTAAAGAGAAATTAAGCAATCTTTCCCAATATTTTAAGATATAATCTATTAAAAAGCATATAGTTTTTATATTGAAATATGATAATTTTATTCTTCTGATTTTTTATTTTATTTAACTATGAGATGCACCTAGGCCTTGTAAAAGTCTGGTGGTTTTTTTTAATTGGCTGCACTAACACATTAGTGTATCAGTGTTATGAGATGGTGTGAAGAGTGGTGGGTCATGTGAAAGTTTGTGCTCATATACCTTATATATTACATATATAGACACAGGTGTTAATAAGCCTGTGTGTTTCAGTTATCAAAGATTTAATGTAAATTAAACAAAACATTTAAAATGTAAGAATTGTATGCAGATTTGAAAGACCATTATTATTTCAGGAATATAAAAACTTCAGGCTTTCAGCCTGTGTTTTTGTAATAATTGGTTGCTTTAACAAATTTTTTTTAAAGATTTAATGCAAATTAAACAAAATATTTTAATATTACATAAATAAATTTACATTTTAAAATATATCTATTATATTTAACAGCTTTACAATGCAAATATATATTTATTGAAACACCTCTGAATAAAAATTTTTTTTTCCAGTAGCAGCAATAGTTTTTTTTAGCTTTATTAATAGTTACTATTTATTAATATCAAAATACAAAAACACAGATTATTTTTGTAATATTTTTTTATTAAATTTAATATTTGTAATATTTTTTTAATTGGTTGCTTTAACAATTTTTTTTAAAGATCTAATGTAAATATGTTTTTAAGCATTGCTAATCTATAAAAGTTCATTTTTTTAAATTACACATTGCTAAGTATGTTGTTCATCTCAACCATATTAGGGGATTGACAGTTTATAAAAGCATGGAGTGCCTTAACATCAAAATATGTACGCTATCTTATAACTAAAAACACTTGTACTGATTTTTTTCCAGCATTTTTTTATTTAATGTTGGAATTACTTCCTTCACATAAATGTAGAGATTGTAAATTTGACATGTGACATCAGACAAACATATATTCATCAATCAGATAACAGAGAAAATATGGATGTTATATATAAGATTTATAAATATATTATACTTCGGTATGGCATTTTTATTAACTATATTATCTAAAAATGGTGATTACATATACTTCTTGAGTTATAATGGAAATTTACTACTTTAAGGGTATGTGTTTTAAGTAAAAAAGAACATTTGATGGTATTCAATTTGCCAGATTAAATTAGTAAATATTGATACAATTAAATTTAAAATATTTTATACCAATTATTTATGTTATCAACATTCCCTTATCTATTAAAAAAGTTAGACAAAATATTCAAGAATTTAAAAATAAAGTCATGGAATTGATTTTAAAATATAATAATGTTTTTTTTGTATGACTTCTTGTACTTTGAAAGTTTTTACATTTTTTGAAAATAAAATTACAGAACTAAGTAAGCAAATTTGTTACTTTTACACATTGAACTGCAAAGTATTTGTATTTAATGATAATAAAAATATAATAAATTTCAAATGAATGATAAACTTGATTTTAAAGCTATACAGCTTCTGAATTTGATAATATCCTAGTCAACAGATAACCATCCAATTATTCATTAATAATAGATTGATACTGTTCTATTAGCCACTGTACATCAATTGATGGCACTGTTTCTGTGCAAAAACACAGAAGTATGCCATTTACATGGCCAAAACCTAAGGCTACTACTATCATAATAGCCATTTTGGACCATGTGATGGTGTTGTTTTCTATGCAAATGCACAGAAATAATATGCCCAGTTTTGAGGTCACACAGTAGGCATACGATCAGTAATGCCAGTTTGCTACCATTTGATATGAGAGTGGCTGTACTTCAATTTCCCAGAACTCTTGAAATCTGCTTCCAAACTAATTGTCTCCCACCTCAACTGACATAGACATGCATAGTGATAATTGTCATTCTGTCACCATGCTATACTACACAGTTTGGAAGCTGGGAGAAATTTGCAAAGGCTACGGCAGAGCATGATTTGACGGATTCATGTGATTGTTCTCAATGAAAAAAATAAAATGGCTGAAGGCAACAGTGAACATTTCAAAGTGTGGGAGCCAAGATGACTGACCACAATCAGTAACAAGTTTAAAAAGACATTTAGCAAAAGTGTTATTGAAATGCATGTTTCATGTAGTGTTACTTTTTTTGTTCAAATTATAAGTGAGAACTTGTTGTTTTCAATAAAGTTGTTATTGGAATCAATGCCTGTTGTTGTTGTGATTTTTTTGTGACACAATCATCAATCAAAATAGTTTTCTTTCTTAAAAAAAAAAGTCGGCTGATTACTTTTTTAATGAAGTGTTTTTTGTTTTACTTTTGTTTAAACGTTTGATTTAGTATTAGAAGAATAACATAATTTTGAAGGGGGGAAAGAAAAAGTCAGCCAGCCTACTTTAGTATTAGAAGAATAATATAAATTAGAAGTTTTGTTTAAACATTTAATTTAGTATTAGAAGAATAACATAAATAATAAAAAAAGTTGGCCAGCCTACTTTAGTATTAAAAAAATCGGCCAGCCTGGAAACGTTATAGTCAGCCGACCTACTTTATCATTAGAAAAATAGCATAAATTAGAAATTTTGTTTAAACATTTAATTTAGTATTAGAAGAATAATGTAAATAAGGCCTACTTTAATATTAAAAAAATTGGCCAGCCTGGAAACATTATATTGATTTGTTTCTGGACAGAAACAGCGTCATCAATCAATATATAGTGGCTAATAGAACAGTACCAATAGATTTTATTCTGAGCTTAAAAATAAAACAAAAATAATAACTGTTAAAACCATTACCATTCAGAAGTTATAAATTTTTATATTTATCTTTGCATGGTCCTCTTGGAAAAACTGTTTTAGAATACTTGTGTTAATATATATTATATCATTTTCAATTACTATCGATCAAGTGATTTTTCCAAGATTAATCCAGTTTTTCTAATCCCCAGTCTTTTCCTTTACATTAGAAAACTTCTTATTTCATTTATCCATCTCACATGTGGTTTCTTTTTAGATCTTTTACAATTTCTTGGAATCCAATTTAAAATTTCAACTATCCATACATTATCAATTCTTTTAGAAATATATCCATCTCAGATCTCTTTCAGTTTTTTAATGCTTTCAGTAATATTAGTGATATCTGTTTATCCTTTCACCATATATTTTGGTCTTAAATCTCTGTATTTTTCCCCTGCTAAATGTTCAAATCTTAGATCCATAATAAAAACTAGTAAAACACATATATTAAAAACTTTCTTTTTTTAAATACACAAGCACATTCCCTTTTAATAATGTGAGGTTTTTACCAAAAGCACTTCATTGAAGTTGAAGTTTAATATACGTATAAATAATCTGACCAAATATTTGTATATAGGTATTAACTTACAGTGCAAAATTAATTGAGGTGGACTGCTTAGAGCATACAAATAAAGGGAGATACTTAAGTCATCTAGATTTTGCATTTGATCAGAGCTACATGAAAAGTTACTGGATATAGAATGAAAGTGAGTAAGTAGGACTAATTATAAATGCTAAAAAAATATAAAAAGAGAGAAAATGAAGATTAATTGTAATGAATTAGAAGAAATTAACAACTAGTTGTTTTTGGTGAAAGTAATATATTAAAATAATATGTCTATGTGCTAGAAAAGAAAGATTTTTCAATGCTTATTTATGAATCTGAGATGTAGATATTTAAAAAGACAATGCAAAGATGAATATAAACATTAACAAGAATTGTTTAAAGTAAAATGCATTTAAGTACAAATAGATATTACGTAAGCCTTTGCAAAAAAATAAATCGTTGAAATGAACTAAGCTATTCACGTTAATAAAAAAGTAATATATATGCTATTGAAGTTTTAAACTAGATCCCAAGACATTATAAAAAAATTTAAAGTGACTATTTGCGAAAAGAAGAGATATGAAAATTTTCTCAAGTGATGCAGTTAACAAAAATTTGAATAAAAGATTAAAAATTATGTCATAATAATAGTAGAAAGAAACTAAAAAATGACTAGATCATATCGTGGGTAAAACCTTATTTTTATCACAGTAAAGTATGGTAGAAAAAAGAAGTTTGTTTAGAATGATTTTTAAAATTTTGGAATAAACAGATGTAAATTTATTATAAAAAAAAGTCTAATTAAATATAAGAGATTGAGAAGTAAGATTTAGAACAAAAAGCGCAAAAAATTTATAACTTCATATGATTAAAGGGATTAGAGTGCTTAGCTGGAAGTTAGAAGGATTAAATAAGAAATAACAAGAACAATAAAAACTTTAAGTAGTAAAAATGTAAGCAAAGAATACAAATTAATAAAACAAAAAAGTTAAAAATAGTCATTATAAAACTAAGTAAAAAGAAAAAAGACAGTTTCCAACACTCTATCATAGAGTAATATTGATGAAGAAGTCATTACTTGCCAAACTTACCAATTACGGCAAGAGGGGGGCGGCTGTGCAAGTATTTGAGTGGTTTATCCTCTAGCTAAGAATAGCTATATACCAATTTATTGACCGATTGTGAATAATTAAATGGTTGACCTTAAGCTAACTTTATCAAAGACAAATCCTAAGCCTAATTGTAAACTTTGAAAAATTGACTTGAACGCCTTTTCTCATTTAATCCGCGTTTTTATATTTTTTGCAGCTTAGCGCCGTAATAAAGTGGCGAGAATCAGAAGCTGAAGATTAAAGGATCATTTCAGTAATAGAGTGGAGGGACTCAAGAGCTAAAGATTGAGAGATCAATTCCCAGGTGAAAAAATAAAAAAAGTCTTAGTTCATAAACTACTAACGATACAGTAGACGTTCATAATGGCGGAATAAATCATGCAATATTTATATATTTTGAGATAATGCAAATTGAAAAAAATGACTTTTATTTTTAAACCACTAAGTAAATAATAAAATGAGATATGTAAAAATTATTTATATATAATCTATTAAGAATAATAATAATAACATTTTTATTAGAAACAATAATAATAATGGAATGTTATAAACCTGAAAAGAGTGCAAAAGAAAAAAAAATAAGAGCGTCTAATTAAAAAACAACAATCTTGGGATGTGGATACAGCTTTATCAACTGATATCTAGTGATTACTCAATTTTATAATAGATAGCACTGAAGTAGTATACACGGTGAATTTTTAATTGATCTATTTATTCAGTGTACTGAATGTTTTATATATAAGAAATTAAAGGATTTGAAGTTAGGATTTTTTCAGTCTATATTCGTCCTCCATTCCATCTCAAACAACCGACACACATGACCAAACACATAGGAAAAAGATAGATGATCCGATATATGTATTTCATGCTGAACCAGCACTCATCAGTAGGGCCAGATCATAATCTCCCACACATATATACAATCAGTGCTTGGTTTATATTATGATAATAATTCTTTAAACTTTAATGGATATACTTCAATCTCCTCACCCCACCAACTATTCAACCATCATTTTATTGAAGAATCAACGATGGAATGGTTAAAGCCCTTGGTGAATTATTGTAGTCATATCTATGTTTACTCTACTTGGGTATGATTAATCCTACTTTAAAATTTCAATACATTTGGCAAAATTAGTCTTATTTACATTGGAATCATAAAAAATAGATGGCCCATTACATTCTTTAGTTTTCTAAACTTAGTGTGAATTATTTTATGGAGTATACATATAAAAGAACTAAGGCCATTTCACGTTAACTTTTTCTAGGAATTTCTAAACAATTACAAGAAAGTGGCTTAAAGTTGAACTGATCTATGTTAATGATATATGAATAGTTTTAAAATATTTTACTATAGTTTTTGACATTTTGCATAAATATAAAAACATACCACATCTAAACATTTGAATTTACCAAATCTCTCAATCGATGATTTAAGAATGATTATATTACAAAAGAACTTTTCCTCCTTATGTGAGTGAATACAAGAGAACATTTTTTTATTATTTATAAATTTAAGACTTTACACTCACATGGTATAAACTTAAACATAGGCATTATTGCATCGTTGAATTATCTAGTTTCCTAATACAGTACTTTTAGTTATTTTTATGAATTATTGTTTATTACGTAATATGTTAACAATTAAAGTACCCCACTTTTTTTGTATCTGAGTTGATTTTGAATAGACAATAATTTTTTTGCACACGTGACTTATCATTTTTTATTTATCATTTTGTATACATAGCTTTTTATATATATCATATTTTTTATTTACCTATATTTTCTGTGCACAGATAAATATATATTATACAAATATATATATATTAAAATTAATTAATATATTAATTATTATTATATTTTATACTATTTAAAAGTTTTATTTAAAGTTTTGATAAGAATATAAGTAAAATATTTTCATTTTCAATATGTAAAATTGAAAGTGAATTAGCTAACTATATAAACGTTTTTGATAATAAAATAGTAAGTTTTATTTGGGGGAATATGTAAGATATTTATTATAATAGATTAACTGTTGAATAATTAAATTCTTTATATATATATAAAATAGATTATTAACCAATAGAATCTTTTGGTTTTTATCAATTATGGAAATAACTTTTAATGGTTAATTTTTGGCAGACAGCATTTAGCTCTATGATAAAAATCAGTTTTCTGGTTAAAATATTAAAAGAATTGTGTACGCAAATAATTGTATTTTATTTATATATAAACAATAATTGAAAAATAAAAATAAAAATTAAAATCTATTTTATTAATAATAAGAATAGAAAAGATTTTAATATCAACAATTCATCTGTTCTCCAAAAAAAAAAAATAAAAATACAAAAATTCTTACAGAATATAGATTTCACTAATTATCCCAAGTGCCCTAGATATCCGATTAATCTCATTACCGTAACTCAATGAAGAAGCCGATATATTTTTTTTATAAAGAATAGTTGGCCAAACAATTTCTGTATATTAAATCAATAATCCAAGAAGACATCCAAATACATTCTGGAACAAACTGGAACTACTCTGCTTAAGGGATGAAAAAATTGTATCCCAATAGATGTACCCAGCCCTGGTCCATACTGCAACAATTCTTAAAATTATAACATAAAAAAAGATTATTATTATTATTATTATTATTATTATTATTATTATTATTTAAATGGCAGTTTTGATCTTGTGGTTGATAACTATTATTAATTTTTTTTTTATTCATTTACAAACATTTTCTTTGATTATAAAAAGGAAACACTCATTACTATTCTTAATTTATATAAAAAAGAAAAAGATATGGCTTTGATTAGTAGTTTTGCTTCTTGAAAATTTCATATTGAAATTTATTTAATCAGAATTTATTTATTCAAGTCCTAGCCGGTATATACTTTTAAATAAAATTAAAAAAGATGTATTAAAAAATATCTTTTCTTTTCTAGTCTAATAATCCAAAATCTTTCAATTAATTATAAAATTCTTTCAGAATATGCACGTATTTATTTTTTATTTAATTCATTTACAAAGAAAGAAACAGTCTGTGCTTATACATATATGTAAATTAAGAATTATCTACTGATGATCTGTATAGAATAATCTAATATGAAAGCAATTATGCAAATATAGCATTACTAGCTATTAGATTATAATGTATTATGCATCTATTTTTTATATTATGGCTTTCTCAATATATTTTATAATGTATATTAGTAATATAGAGTTAGCAGTTTATAAGTTTTTAAAAATGATATTTAGTCTGCTTATTCTAATTCAGAGCCATCTATCGTAAGTTTGAGTAACCAATGAAAATTAATTGTAGAATAAAATAAAAAAATTTCTTTATAAAGTTTTTTAAAAAGGCACAGAAAAAATGATTAAATAGCAAAGTAAGACAAAAACTAAATCAAAGGAGCAATTAAACAAGAAAATTAATTCTTTATTCTTTTTTAAAAAATTGAACGTTTCAAATCAAAGTCAGAATAAAAATGATAATTTTTCACTTTTTTAATTTGCAAGAATAAAAATTCTTTATAAAATTAAATAGTCATATTTTACAAAGATTATTAAGTTTTTTCCTCTCCAAAAACAGATATAAAGTGACAGTAAGTTTTGTTTGATTAGCAATATACAATCAGCAGATATATAAAAATAGATTCATTTTGATTACATGAAAGAGTAAATAAAGTTATATATGTATAATAAGAATTTTAAAGTATTTTTTTTCAAATATTTTTTCTATTCAGTTTAGTTTTTTAATATTATCAATTGAATTAAAACCAAATCCTTTATTTGTTTACTAAATATTAAAAAATAAACATATATTATTTATAATGTATAGGGAGTTTGAACTCAGAATTTCACACTATCCACACTATCTCATACTGCTGCTACACTTGATCAGACACATGTTGAAAAGATAAATAATCACCAGCCCTCGTCAGTTGGTCTAGATTATCATCTTGACATTTATATATATTTGGTATATATATATATATATATATATATATATATATATATATACAATCAATACCCATCTCATATTAAGATAGTTAGTCTTCATAATTTAATGGACAAGCTTCAATCTACTCCACCCCACAACTCTTCAGCTGTCCATTTCATTGAAAATCTGATGATGGAACTCTCAAAGCCCTCATTGGTGCCAACCTTTCATCATATCCATGTTGACCATAATTCACTCTGACTATTCATGTACAGGACATAAACCATTTACATACATATACAAGGGATGGGCAGACCTTACGACACTATATTTTAATATATAATTTTTTTTGCAGCACAGGCTTTGCACGCCAATATGTAATATGTAGGGGTTTGAACTCAGAGTTTCACACTACCCTCAACTATCCATGCTATCTCATACTGCTGACACCCTTGATCACATGCATGTTAAAAAGATAAATAATCACCAATATACATATTTCATGCTAAACCAGCACTTATCAGTTGGTTCAGATTATCATTTCTACACATATATACTGTCAATGCTCAACTAAGATAGCCAATCTTCATACTTTAATGAACTCTCCAGCCATCAATTTCCTTGAAGGAAAGCTCAAAGCTATCATTGTTGCCAAATTTATCCTACCCATGTTGACCATGAGTCAATCTGACTCCTTATGTACAGAACATAATCCATTTACATACACATATGAGGAATGGGAAGACCTTACAGCACTATATTTTAGTATATAATTTTTTTTACAATACAGGTTTTTTTTTCATACCTGCACTCCAATATGTAATATATAGGAGGTTTGAACTCAGACTTCCACACAACCTTCAAATATTCACGCTATCTGATACTGCTAACACACTTGTTCACATACATGTTGAAAAGATAAACCAGCACCAGTCAGACATGGTTTAGCATGAAATCTTTTCAACATGTGTATGATCAAATGTGTCAGCAATATGAGATAGCATGGATAGTTGAGGGTCATGTGAAAGTCTGAGCTCAAACCCTCTGTATACTACATGTTGGAGTGCAGATATGAAAAAGCCTGTACTGTAGAAAAAAAATTATATATTAAAATATAATTAGTAAGGTCTGCCCATCCCTCATATATGTATGCAAATGGATTATGTCCAGTAAATGAGGGATCAGAATGACTTATAGCCAACATGGATAGGATGAGAAGGTTGGCACCAAAGAGGGCTTTGAGCATTCCATCATCAGATTTGCAATGAAATGGATGGCTGAAGAGTTGTGGGATGGAGTGGGTTGAAGCCTGTCCATTAAAATATGAAGATTGGCTATCTTAATATGAGCTGAGCATTGATTGTATATAGGTGTTGAGATGATAATCTGGACCAACTGATGAGTGCTGGTTTAACACAAAATACGATTGTTTACTTTTTCAACATGTGTGATCAAATGTGTCAGCAGTATGAGATAGCATGGATAGTTGAGGGTCATGTGAAAGCCTGAGTTCAAACCCCCTATATATTACATATTGGAGTGCAGGCATGAAAAAGCCTTTATGGTAGAAAAAATTTATATATTAACTATTATTTGGTAAAAATTCAATTTTCACAAGGTATAGAACACTTTTAAATCACTGTTGTCATTTAATGAATAATACTTTTACTAATATAAATTATATTTTGAAATATTAAAAACATAATAATGTTTAAAAACTAAAAACTTCATTTAAAAAAATCATATTAATTTACATTGGATTTCATAATAAATATTTAAATAAAATATGAAAAATTAAAATATTTCTGTACTTATTCGTATTGATATCCAAACTTTGTCATAAATTACTAGTATTAATGAATACAGAAAATGATACAACTCAAATTAAAACTATAGATATGTTAATTTAAATTGAAAACATAATTTAATTAAAAAAAAACAATTTTTTAATGATTTAAAATACAATTTTTAAGATAACTTTTGTGTCAAGTAAAAATCATTATTTATCTGAAATTTTATAATACATCTTTACCCCAGTTAGTAATGGACCAATACACAAGGATCTGCTACAGTGATCATTATACTACTATTCTGATTTACAGCAATTATTACAATTGCCATTTTTTCAGAATGGTGATCAAAAAATGATAGTCATTTTATAATATTGATGACGTCGGAGGATAGTGGCTATATTAAAGCTATGTCTTTTGAAAATAAAATGGTGATATTCATGTAAAATGTACATTATAATTTATGATGATTATGAATATTAAGACTCACAAAGATGAGTTTCCTTTAAGATTTATTTTTGATTTTACAGGTAATGTTGTAGAAGGTATTTCTAGGTTTTTGAATAATTTTTTAAAACAATTTATTGATTTTGGTCATTACACAGTTTCTTCTTTTTTTGAGGATTTTTATAAGATGAATAATTTTAAAAATGGAAAGTAATTGAGTATTTGGTAGTTTGGATATTGAGAATATGTAATCTGTTAATAGATTAGGCAGTATTGATGTTCTTATGTGTGTGTTGGTTAAACATGGATCTTAGTCAAAAAATAA
This sequence comes from Epiperipatus broadwayi, assembly GCA_028023455.1. Classification (NCBI taxonomy): domain Eukaryota; kingdom Metazoa; phylum Onychophora; class Udeonychophora; order Euonychophora; family Peripatidae; genus Epiperipatus; species Epiperipatus broadwayi. The sequence goes on from JAQFVV010012696.1 coordinate 813,324, forward strand.
AATTAAAGTTATTAAAGGTTTGCTTTTATTATTAAAGGATTCTCTGTATTTTACTTATAATGGTAATTTTTATAAGATTAAAGAAGAGTGGATAATAGGTTATATTATTTCTCATTTAATTTGTTCACTTTATATTAATTATTTGGAAGAGGAAATTATTATTAAAATTGTTTTTATTTAAAGTTATTTGTTAGACATGTGAATAATTGTTTGTTTGTAGTTGAGAATGATAAATTGAAAGAGTTGGTAAATGAGATTAATTGTTTTGGTTCTTTTATAAAATATGTGGTACAAAGAGAGGAGTTAGATTTTGTTAAATTACAATTTTTAGTTTTATTGGTGATGAAGAATTGAAAAAAATAATTGTTTGGTATGTAGTTATTACGTTAAGAGTAAATAGTTAAAGTTTATAATTAAACTTGATAGCTATCAATCTGTATCTTATAAAGTAGCTGCTTTAAGAAATTATTGTTATAGAAGTAAGAAGTTAAATAATTATAGTGGCATAGCTTTATTTCAAAAAGATCAATTTTATAAAGATTATTTGAGTGTTAGCTATACTGATATATTTGTTAAAAATATTTTATTTAATAGTAATATTTGTTATGATGTAAAAGGATAAAAATATTTTATTTCTTTGCCATTTAAATTGACTTCTTATAAAATTGTATGTGAAAATAATAATTTATTTGGAAATAAGAAAATTGCTTGCAAAAGAAGTATTACTTTGAACAATTTATTAAATAATACAGAATAAATTTTTGACAGAAAGACTATTCCAGGAGTAGTACATATTATCACTTGCATTTGTAAGAAGGTATATATAGGTCAGAGTAGTTTGAGCTTAAATGAAAAAACAAAGGTACATAAAAGTAGGGTTAGAAATAAATATCTTAGAAAAACATATATGCCACAATATTGATTTTGATGAAGCTAAGGTTGTCTTCTTTGAGAGAAATAAAAAAAAAAGAAGAATTAAAGAATCTTTATCATTAACATTTTATGATTCTGAAGCAATTAACTTATTTAAAAATTCTTTTAATATTAAGAGTGTGTGGAATTAAATGGAATTGTGGGTAATGCTTATCTTAAATATGTTGTTATTTTATAGTTCTTTACACTTGAGAAGCTTGCTTGTAGCAGTGAAACCATTGGTAGTATTTTAGATCTTATTTTCAGGACTAGTCTGATGAGTTGTGGATTTGTGGTAATTTTGATTATTTATTGATTAGTTTAGCTTTATGCTTTTAATGTTTACATTTTGACAAGATTCTTTGCATTTAAGGTAGTGTTGTTGATATAGTGTAAAGATAAATGTTTTATTTTTATATATTTGTATTTATTTATAAATGTTGATTTTGTTGCATGAGTGTTGTTAGAAGGATATATGTTTGTGTTTATATATATATTGTACCGGGTTCGCTCCGCAGAAGATCTTACTTACACTGCAAATGTTTTGGCTGGCTTCAAACTTCTTTATAACACATTTATAATCCTATGTAATTATAAATGTTATGTGAATGAACCGGCACATTCGAGAAAAGTGGGAAATATTATTGATAGCTTTAACTATCAACAATATTCATGATCAGATCATGGCCCATTCTGGCTGCTAGATTCAAACCCCTACTATCCAAACACTTTATTTGTTTTGGAGTAAACCCCAAGCACCAGATAGTCTAAGACTAACATATTCAAACAGTAGGCTCATAATCCAGTGCTCAAAACAATCCCTAAAACTAGCTCAGCCTATTTTTAATCATTAACAACTTATACAAAAGTAGTGGTGAAAGAATTGATAAAAGAGTTGGTAAAAAGAATTGATAAAAAAAAATTGACCGACAAATAAAGTTTTAGTTTAAAGACAATTTATTTTAACTAGCATTAATTATACTAAATTTAAATATCTTTATAAATTTTAACTAACATAATATTGGTATTTTTATCACATACATATTTAACTCATACTTTCACATATATAATAATAAATCATTAAATCATATTTAAAACTTAAACACGTATATTTAAAACACACAAATTAATAGTTCATGTTTATGTGCTATAGAGTTCATATAATTATGGCTCTGGGAGGATTCAACAATGTTTACAAATGTGATGGCTACTATATATAAATGAGAATAAGAAAATGTTTACCTAGGATTTTTGGAACGTGGATAGTGCTTGCTGTTAGCTGCTTCTAATGAAGTATATCTAACCAGTTAGATTTGAAGTTTCTTGAGGAGGTTTCTTTCTTATTCATCAGTACTATTTCTGGAGACAGTTGAACATTGACAGAGGATTTCTAAACTGTTATGCAGACATTATTTCATGGGCAGATCTTGCTGATCTTATTGGACTAAGGGCTGAAGTAAGATCATATGTTCCCAAAAGCTGCTCAGCACTGCATTTCTGTTTCTGGTTTACATAATAAACTGCACTGTTATCTCTAGACTAGACTGAATGTCCGATAAAAATTTGGCTATTTGTATATGCAAAATGTTTTTGTTTTGATATCCTCTGGCAATATGTGTTGTCGAAATCCCTTTAGTAGCTAATCCTTTTTAATCTTGTTGTTGGGTATTTTAATTTGCAGCCATCACAAACGTGTTGTTTTTATAATTTTAATTAGTAGCCACCACTGTGTTTTTAAATATATTTCATTTTAATATTTATTTTCATGTGTTTTTCAATATGATTTTAACATGCACATATACACACATTTATTATATATTTTATTAACAAGCTTACATTTACACACATGTATAATGAAAAGAGATTTATATTTTAACTTTTAACTTATAATAAATAAAACTCCTTAACTTCTTTTACTAAAGTTTTAGTTTTTTCTACAGGAAAACTCCCCCTCCCCCCTTTTAATTAATTAAATGTAAGTTTTATTTCAAGAACTCTTAAACTTTTAATTTTATGTTTACGAAAACAAACTGCATTTTGTTTAATAAAGAAACTTTAGATTTTTATAACTTATTTTTTTAGATAAATTATTATGTACCAATTCCAGGTTGGTACAATATATATATATTGTAACGGGCACATACATACGTTACATTGTTGTTGTTTTTTATTAGTGAACATGAAAAGAATAAAAGTTCGCAAATAAAACTTCCTTTTTAAGAATTAAAAATTGAAAATTAAAATTCTATACTAAACTCATATATATAAAATTGCACAGATAAAAAAAATTATTAAAATAAAATTTTATTAAAAATAGAAAAGGTATTTTAAAAACAAAAACTTAAAAAGATTTGGAGATAAAAATATATCTTTAAGTTTGAAAACAAATTAATTAATGTTATTGAAAAATGGAAATGATTATTTTAATTAGTCAAAGTGAACTAGCCTTTGGGCATTTAAATGTATAAGCAACAGTCAGATAGGAAAACAATAAAAACTAATAGCAAATGAGAGAAATCCATTGGAAAATCAGACCTCAACGGAAGGATCATCATCATCAATGACGTAATGTCCATTGAATCCTTAAAATTAATATAAAAGGAAAAGTTTGGAAATTATTAGAGGAGAGTTATTACGAGTGGACAGATATGTGTAAGTGGAGAGTCGGAGGTGAAGAGATTGAAAGACACACTTTCAATTCCTTCAGTTGTTAAAGATAAAAAAATGAAACATCATTTTCTACATTGAGGACCAACTAAAGTAAAAAACCTCTGGATGAATAAATAAAATGGCCAACAGAATACCAATCTTTTTAGGATGGTGTGGGAATTCACATTCAAATGGCAAGCAACAGATAAAGATGAGCTGTTTAAAACTGTAAAAACTTTATAATTAATGAACATTAAATTAAAAACTTTCCGTATTTAAAATAATTGCATTAGATCCTATCTGACCAACTTTATTTACTAATAAGTAATTTTAATTTGATGTATTTCTTTTGTAAAATCATTTCCATTTATTTTTTTTGTTCTTGTAAGTTTTATTATGACTGTTTTGTTTTTCGTTAAATTAAATTATATAAATGTTAAACTTAAGTCGGGCGTGAATGGCTATATAGATTTGTAAAGTTATATTAGGGGAGAGTAATCTTAGGTTATTTGTTTCGTAGTTAAATTAGGTCAATGGATTGGATATATTGCTGTAATTAGTAGATGTAGTACGAGATTCATCGCTTTATATGCCGCACTCTTCTTTTTTTTTGCCTATGGAATGTGATCGTAAGTCGGCAAAATGACCGCTGTCCCTTTCTATGGAGTTTTTTTTATTGCTCTTATCATCAGATAGATGTAGTTTTCCTATCTGGCAATAGTCAATTTCTTCTCTTAACCTATTTGTGCTGTCATAGTCGTATTACATTGAATACAGCGATATATCAGATGGATTGACGCTGGTTTAGCTGCGAACCTTTAACCTAAGGTTAAATAAGGATAGAATATTTTCTTTTCAAATGCAAATCTATGTAATCTGTTCATACTCGACACTCTAAATAAAAATGCATTAAATTTAAGTTGGGTATAGACACTTGCATGGATTCGTTACCGGTTAATTATGTTTTTGGTTTTCATATTTGATCAAAATGTATAGATATTCGGTAAATACTGATACCTTACGGTGAGTATCTAAGATGTATTTATGTCGGATGTCTTAAGTTATTAGTGTCTTGTGGCATCTTATGATGAATGCCATTGGGTTTCTTATAAATTCCCCTCTGCATTTCCATCAATGACTTTATATTTTGATCGTTTATGTTTATTTTGAAATGTTTTTGACCGTGTAATCTATGTAGCCGATCTATACTCAACATTAAAAACACATTTTATAAATTCATCTGTGCGAACTTATAAAATTTAAAATGTAAACTTATAAAAATTAAAATGTAAAATCAAATTCTAAAATCAAGTTAAAATTATAAAGTAAAAATAATGTTAAATGTTAAAGTAAACATGCCAAAATAATAATGTTAAATTTTATATATATGTGCGTAAATAAATGTTTGTATGTTAATTACTGGCAGTGGCTTATTTTATTCTTTTTTATATATTCTTAGATAAGAATTTTTAATAAAATATAAATCTCTGCTGTTCCACTGAGCTAGTGACAATGGGCTAACGACTGGATATCAAAATATATAAAATAAAATAAAAATTTTTTTTGACTTACATATCTGCCTACTTTAAAAATTTTTCTAGGTTCAAATGTTTAGATGGCGCCCTGTAGTGCAGATTACGTTTAGCTCCCTTTCTCCGGATCATTATAATATATATATATATGTTTGTTTTGCTTTGTAACATTTGTTGATTAGAAGGTTGTGTTATACAATGATTTAAGTAAACTAAAATAAATTTTTTAAAAATAGATATAAACAAAATTTGTGTATGTTTTGGTGCATTTTTTTTGTTAATTTAGAAGTGTATTTGTTATTTGTAGTTGATCTTTATTATGGGTTTGTGAGATTTAGTTTTTAATAATTTTCCATTGAATGATATTAGGAGGATTAAAAAGTTATCTAGATGAAGTGATAGGATATAATCATTAAGATGGCAGATTTACTTTCTTAAAAAGTATAGAGAATTTAATATTTTTCATAGGAATTGTATTATTAATTTTAATAAAAATTGGAACTTAGTTTTGAATGTACAAACTTATATTTTGAATACTTTTTTGAAAGAAAATTTTATTAACTTTTACAAATTTATGCATGAATAAAATAAAATAGGTATTGTTTAGATAAAAGGCAAGATTTTAATTATTAAATTTTAATTTTTTTCATAAGGCAGTTTAGAAAAAATAGATCACAAATTTCTATTGTAGAAGTATAAAAGAAAATTAAAATGGTTGTTTGGGGAAATAAACAAAGTTTATTGTAATGATGGTATTTGAGAATAATGTTTCTATTAATAAAGTTGTTAATATTTCTGATATTAAGTTAAATAATAGAAAATTACAGATTCTTGGTAAAGGTCATAATTTTGTTCCTTTTCATTCAAAAAATATAGTTTTTGATACAATTTTGTCTATTGAATCAAGTAATCTGAGTGATGAGCAAAAAGTTGGCATTCAATTGGTTTTAAATAAAAGCTTAAAAAAAGTAAAAATTATTGTTAATCCTGCTGAGGTTGGACACCTTAAGGATAGGTTAGTTGCTAATGATGTGATCATTTCTCATGAAGACAAAGCTGGTCAGTTTGTTACTATGAAAGAAAATGAGTTCAAGGAGAAAATGGATAAAGAATTAATTAAATAAATAATGACAAATACATATTTTTTAGAAAAAGATCCAGGTAATGTGATTAAAAGAAGATTAATAGATATAAAAAAATGCTAAATTTAAATTTTTTTAATAGAGTAGATTATTTAAAACATTATCCTAATGATTTCATATCAGCTAAGATGTTTATGAATATTAAGACTCGCAAAGATAGCTTTCCTTTAAGATTTATTTTTGATTTTATAAGGTAGTATTGTAGAGGATTTCTATGTTCTTGAATAATTTTTTTAAACAATTTATTGATTTTAGTCATTACACAGTTTCGTCTTTTTTAAGGCCTTTGATAAGATTAATAATTTAAAAAATGGAAAGTAATTGGGTATTTGGTAGTTTGAATATTGAGAATATGTACCAATCTGTTAATAGATTAAGCAATATCGATGTTCTTATGTCTGTGTTGGTTAATCATGGATCTTTGTTAAAAAATAAAATTGAAGTTATTAAATATTTGCTTTTATTATTACAGGATTTTATGTATTTTACTTATAATGATAATTTTTATAAGATTAAGTAAGGGTCTATAATAGGTTATATTATTTCTCCTTTAATTTGTTCAGGTTATATTAATTATTTGGAGGAGGAAATTATTATTAAAAAAATTGTTTATATTTAAAGTTGTTGTTAGATATGTGAATAATTGTTTGTTTGTAGTTGAGAATGATAAATTGAAAGAGTTGGTAAATTAGTTTGTTTTGATCCTTCTATAAAATATGTGGGGAGAAGAAGGGGGGGGGGTTAGATTTTGTTAAATTAAATTTTTTAGATGTATTTGTGATCAGAAATGTAAAGTCTAATTATTTGGTATGTAGTCATTATGTTAAGAGTAAAGAGTTAAGGTCAATAATTAAACCTAATAGCTATCAATCTGTATCTCATAAAGTAGCTGCTTTAAGAAATTATTGTTGTAGAAATAAAAGATTAAATAATTCTAGTGGGGCAGCTTTTTTATTTGAGTCTTGGTTACTCTGATAATTTTGTTAAAAGTATTTTTAAAAGATAAAAAAGGTTAATTTTATAAAGATTATTTGAGTCTTGGCTACTCTGATAAATTTGTTAAAAGTATTTTATTTTAAAAGATAAAGAAAAATATGATTTTATTTTTTTGCTATTTAAATTGTCTTTTTATAAAATTGTATGTAAAATAGTAATTTGTTTGGAAATAAGAAAATTGCTTGGAAAAGAAGTATTACTTTGAATAATTTATTAAATAATATAATGGAAAATTTTGAATAGCAAGACTATTATTATCTCTTGTTTTTATAAGATAAGTCAGAGTAGTTTGAGCTTAAATGAAAGAATAAAGATACATAAAACTAGGGTTATAAATAAAAAAGGTACAGGCTATTATATTCATTTTGGTGAAGCTAAGGTTATCTTTTTTGAGAGAAATGAAATAAAAAGAAGAATTAAAGAATCTTTACTATTAACAATTTATGATTATGAAGGAATTAACTTATTTAAAAGTTCTTTTAATATTAAGGGTGTATGGGAAAGAAATGGAATTGTGGGTAATGTTTAGTTTAAATATGGTTATTTCGTAGTGCTTTACACTTGAGAAGTCTGCTTGTATCAGTGAAACCATTGGTAATATTTTAGAGTTTATTTTCTTGGCTAGTCTGGCTGAGTTGTGAATTTGGGGTAATTTTGAGTATATATATATATATATATATATATATATATATATATATACTAAACTATATATATATATATATATATATATATATAGTTTAGTGCTGTATATGTGTAATTACATAGAAAGAAGTTAGCCTTCAAACCTGTGCTGTTTGTTTTAATGTATAAATCTACATGCATTCACCTGCAAGTGCTTAAAAATCAGAAACTTTCTCCTGTGATATATCAACAAAGTTTGTATAATTCAGTTGTCAATTAAAATATCAGGGACAGAATAGGATCAAGCACTAAGTTAAGCATGTTCAGTAAGGATTGGCGTATATAGGAACAAGTTCTAAGTATAAGTGATTCACTTGTATTTTTAAAACTCTTATTGATGTGTGAGTGAATATAGATTTAAATACTATAATGAACAGTGCAGGTTTGAGTTTCTTGTATGTAAGTATATAATATTATGTTTTGATTATAGAAATTAAAATATGATTAATGTACCCTGTTTAATTTTCATCCTGTAATTTTGCAAGACAATCAATGCTTTCATTTATGACATATTCAAAGCAAAGAAGACTTTTATCATTACCTTCTACAAATTAAATAAATGCCCATTTAGTAATCAAAATTATAGTTGATCATGCATAACACTAGCATATTAATATTTAGTTGTAAAATGTATCTATATTTATTCAATTAATTTCATGGATATAAATTTTTACAAATGTTATTTTGACTGCAACAAATATATGACAATCTTATAGGCATTGTAATTATAAGTTATTTAAAAATGATTTCATGCACTATGCTGTTAATAATCAACATTATAAGATCAAAGGTTACTAAACATAAGTTCAAAATATTTTATAATTTATTTTTTAAATTTTAAATTAAAAGGTTTGTGACTTATCCAAATAATGTCAGATTTTTGTTAATATAGATTGGCAAAAAAAAGGATATTTAATCATTTACATAAATTACTAAAACTACAATGATCAACTGTACATTATTCATCTTTACATACATTTTATTTAATTTTATTGCATCCATGCAAAATAAAATAAAAATCATGATTTTAAGAAAAAAATAATGCCATAATAAATTTAAAGTCTTATTGGTTAGAAATTATGCAAATAAAAAACTTTAATAATTGAACATAAGTGTATAATTTTTTTAGAATATTTATTGCGTTAAATTATTTTTTCATTCTAATATGTGCATTGTGATTAGGTGTTTTTTTCCATCATGTTTTATTTTAATTCAACAAATATTCCATGGCTATGTAAAAGTCATATGGTAGATTGTCAATAAAAAAACTATTTTCTTTTAAAATTATAACTATTAAAATATTTTTATATAATATATTTATACACAGATTAGTATGTTTTTAAATAATATGCTTAAAAATATTTATTCATTAATTAATACTTTTTCAAATTTTTTTTATTTATATATTTTGAATTTAAAGTAAGAAATTAATCTTTTTCCCATAGGAACTCATTATACTTATTCATTTTTACATGAGATTTTGCTTTACAAGACATTTTGAGGGACCAAGTGTTCTTGCTAATCAGATTAAAGGCATAATTTTAAGACTGATCAATTTTAAGCAAAAGTATTAGAAGCATTTCCAAAATAAGAAAGTTGATAAATCTTAATTAAATATATCTTCACTTTTAGATTTAAAAAAAGAAGGTACTTTTTTTTCTAAATTTTCCTTCTATAACTATTTTGCAACTATTCATTAGCATAAGTATTATATATTTTAAGCTATATGATTGAAAGTGTTATTTAATAACTATAGAAAATAGTCAATCTGCTTTTCATATACATTTTAAATATATTCTATAAAATAAAAAAATTATTTAAAATAAATAAGCAATAATACTGTGTGTTGTAATTATGTAAGATAATCAACAAAATTTATTATATATCTCTAATTACTCACACCTGTAACTAGAATGAAAATATATGATACATATAATACAAACCAAGTTAATATTTTGTAAACAGACACAAACATATGAAAACATTATTTGACAAATAGTCAGCTAATGTCAAATATTGCAAATATATCTTATTAAAAAGCCTGTCAGTTTAAAAAATAATAGGAAATCTTTTGTCAGAGTTTGAAATTTCACTTGAGTGACTTTATCAGCTTGATCAAATCTTAACTGTAACATTTTCAATTGTTAGCACTGGTGGCAATTTTTGTCAACATTCAGCATATAATTTTACTATCAAACCAATATTCTATATTAGAATTCAATAAATTGGACTTGATTTGTTAAAAATTTATATTTACAAAGGAAAAATATTTAAAAAATTCATATTTGAACTTTAGAAATATAGAAAAAGTAATAATAAATAGAGTGCATAATGAGAACAAATGACTTTTTCATCATATAATAGTGAGCAGATAGGCAGCCAAGTGAGCTACTCCAAAAATCAACACTACGTTGACTGAAATTTATTTTTAAAACAAGAACAAATAAATATGAACCTCTGACAAATCTATAAAATTATGCTTTAAAATTAAAAACTGCATTATAATTTTTAGAATATCACAAAAAATTCTACCATGGTGTCAATAAATACATTAATGATTAGTTTCACAAGTATGATCATTGTCTCAATTATGGTTTTTTGTTACCATTAATTTGTTTATTTCTACTTTTAAAAATAGAACATATACATATAAAATACAAGTGTAATCATATATATCTTTGTTTTAACTCTTTGAAAGCCCAACTCCTCTCACTCTTATTTAAAAAACCCTAGTGATAATTTTGATCATATTTGCAACATTTTTTTATAATTAAACCTTTTTTCTAAATGATATTTTGATAATATTTACATTATTTATTCCAAATATAAATTAAAACCAAAGAAAGACATTTTAAAAGATAAAATTTGAACTTTTCAAAATAGAAACATAAAATACTAAGCTGAACATGTAATGATAATGTTTTTTTCATATAGCATTGTAACTTTGTGTATTCATAAAAATTAGTGAATGAGATATTTCTTCTTTTAATTCCATTTGATTTTTTAAAAAGAATTTTAGGTGACACATCACAAAGAATGAAAATAGGTTTTAATATAAAAATTACATTTAGTACTATTAAAATTTCACAAAAACGTTTTTACTGGGTGATTATAAAAAGCAATTTTTTTGTGTCAATAAAAACAACTTCTATTGTATTATAAATACATTTTTACAACATATCTTTTTAAATTCAAGCATTTTCAAATAAAATCTTTTACAAACATGTTTCAAATATATTACATAATAAGCTTAAATATGTAAATAAATTATTGAAAATTACAATTTTTTTCAGAAATACTTAAACAAAAACACACCTGAAAAAACCTTAGCTCAAATAATCTGCCAATCAGTGATGGTGCCAGTTTCTTTGTGTTATGATACAACCAATCAGAGCATTGTCAACTCTCATTTGAAAAATTAATATGAGATCTGTATAATACTGATATCTTTAGGTTTTTTAAACTAATAATTTTAGTTTCAATTTTTAAGCAAAATAAAAATGTGAACCAACCGACTAACATTATAGATAACTGCAAAATAGCAAAAAAAGCTGGGAACATTAATAATTATTATATAAAAATAATCATGAATGTTTTAATAAACTACACAAAAAAATCAACCTTTTTTTATTTCAATTTTTTTTAAGTAATCTTATAAATGCTCTTGAAATCCAACAAACATACAGAGGCAAGACTAAATTATTTTGACTTTACCATTAATTAAAAAAGTACTGGAATATTCACTTTTTAAAAATTAATACATCAATATTACATTAAATTTATTTTCTAGCATCTAATGCTATAAAAACAGGAAGAATAATGTTAAAGATTCTGCGAAAGAGGGCTTTAAGATGAAAACTATCAGTACCATCTCCAAAGTGAATATTCACATAATCTCAAAACAATAGAGATAATATGAAATATTTTTGCTTAGGAAGCAATAATTTTTATTGATACAAAATATTAAATAAAATGAACTAAGTCATATTTTAGATAAAGGACACATTTTTAAATTTATTTTTCTAAACTTTATTGTTATATATGATCATATTTGTTTTTAATTACTGTATATATCAATGAAATTTATACATTTTTTGCCTTTTTTGTCACATTTTTAATGTTTGCAACAAAAGCCTCTACCTATGAAATGTCAGAACATACTGACTAAAAATTAAATGTCATATTTTCAACCTATTTTTAATGCACTTTGTTAAGTTATATAATCAAAGTTTATTTTTAATTGTATGCTTAATAAAACATTTTTTTTTTACCATTTATGATGAAGTCTCTTTACAATCTCTTATTTTTCATTTTTTATAAAATTAGAAATTTATGAAAATACATAATTCAACATATACAACTTTCTGTAGAATATTAGTAATTATTTACAAAACTATCAAGGAAGATACTATTTTTTTGCATTCTCACACCTATAAAAATAGTTTTCTGGATTTAAATCCGTATAAAAACTTGGATGTGAAGTAAAAGAGGACCATTTTTGCTTCAATAATTTCCAAACAAAATATTTATAATAGTTTAATGGAGAAAACTTGTTTAGCCTTAGGAGAATAGCCAATTAGTATTCGATAGTTTCCTGGTCATATCAAAAAGTAAAATTATCTCTAGATGTGATAATATGTGGGATTATTTCCAACATCTATCATTAAATATTGAATGTCTAGAAAATTTTAGACTTTTCCAAATACAAATGATTGTTAGTAATAACACACAAGTTAATCCGTTTTTTATAAAATTTTTATTTTTTGTACAATGCTTACATAACACTCTTCACCTCAAATAAAAAATATTTTTTTTTATAAAAAACAAATTAATTAATTAATTAAGATAATGCAAAAAAATGAAAAGACAAGTTTAATATCACACAAGTTAGTAGATAACACATATTAGTAGATCACACAGGTTATTAGATTACACAATGTTTCAAATGGTAATATTCTTCCATTTCTTCAAGTATTTCTGACCTGATCAGTGACAATGCTTATATCTTTAGATTCTTGAATATCAATGACTCAGTTGGTTAGAACATTGCCTTAAAATTTGATATTCAAAAATCTAAAGGTGTAAGTTTGACTCCTATACTAAAATTGTCACTGATCAGGCCAGAAATACCTAGGAAGCAAAAAATAATAGCATTCAAAATATTGTTAATCTACTATAGAGTGTTGTCTTCTAGCCTATGTTATCTACTAACTTGTGTGTTATTATATAACAGTTGTTTACATTTGGAAATTTTATAGACATTCAACATTTAATGATAGATGATAAAAATAGTCCAACATATTATCACACCTAAAATACTATCATCATAAACCTACAGGCAAACAAAGTTATCTCTGTCTACATGGATATAATCTTTTAATTTCCATTCTTTATCAAATTAAAAATCCATGAAAATATATAATACATAATATAAAAATAGTAATAAGGATTTATTATTATAAGTACATTAAATTATTATTACTTATTTTAAAATAATAATAATAATAATAATAATAATAATAATAATAATAATAATAATAATAATAATAATAATAATAATAATAATAATAATAATAATAATAATAATAATAATAATAATAATAATAATAATAATAATAATAATAATAATAATAATAATAATAATAATAAAAAAGCATGAACATATTTTTTACAGAATGATCCAAATGAAATGTAATATTGCATAGACATATGATTTCTGTTGCAGACCTTGAAAATTTGTATTTTGAAAATAACTACATGGTAAACTCTTCCATAATTAACAAATAAAAAATAAAGAAACTTTACTTTTGACAAATGTATCCACAGCATTTATCTCAAAAATTTCTAATATGTATCAGAAATTACAGACAAACCCTACATAATATAAACATTTAATTATATATACACTCACACTAAGATACAACTTAATGCTTTAATTATATGTACAATAAGACATCAATAAAAATAATTAACAAAAAATAAGACAATTATGGCATAAAATGGAGAAGAAACTATATGACTGACTGTGGAAAATAATCATTGACAAAAAAATGATTCATGGTGGTAGTCATACAAGAAAGTATAAAATTTATAAATTCAAAATATAAACATTTTTAAATTTGTATTTTTTGTTGAATTTTTTTAACCAGTGAACTGCTGAAATTGTGAATGGTGAGTCTATAGATATTGAGAAATGGTGGTGGTATGGATTATTGTAATTAGTAATGTTATTACATTTTTAATCACCTTTCACGACCTTTTTTTCATCCTATTATTCTTCTATTTAAGTTTCAGCGGTTAATTAATAATTGGCTAAGCAAAATTTTGCATGAAGTAATTTAACAAAACGTTTTATTATTTAATAAATAATGGAAAAACAATACTATTAATGATAAAGAAATAATAAGGTATGTAAAAAATATGCTATATTTTATAAAGATAACTTAAAACTACATGGAAATCAAAAGCCAGATAAGCGACTGAAAAATTGTAATATGTCTCTGGTTTCAATCTTATTTTTTATAGACCATTAGCATTGATATATTATTCTTGTAATTTTACCAATACAATACATCAATATTAGAAGTAAAGAAGTCTTATTAGTTAAAAGTAATTGCGCTTTGATATGACAAACATTTCGTTATAAATATCATTTAAACAATATGTTGCCTTTTAGTAATACATTCATAAAATGTGATCACGAGTTTAATACTTATATGTGCATCAGTTAATGAGAATATACTCAAACTGAACTGTATTGCTATTTAAAGATATATATATATGATTTGCCTATTTGAAAGCATAATAGCCATGTACTATGATCAACTAATAGCACTTGATCATCATTAGTGGATTTTATTTTATTTTGCTATCTTTTTAACACATTTTTAGCCTCAAAATTTTTTAGATGTACAACGTAATGAACGTTAATGAGACTTATACTCAGCTATATTTTTTGTTGATATTTTTGCTATTAAAACTTAAATTCATTATTTTTACATTTATTATTTTTTAAGTTTTAATCTATTTATGCGTAATTCATCTTCAGGATAAATTTTTACATATATATACACACATGTCAAATAATAATACATATATTAACCGTTAATGAAAATTTAAAGGTTTTATGTAAAAATTTATTCTGAAGATGAATTATGCATATAAAATCTTTAAATTTTAATTAACGGTTAATATATCTATTATTATTTTATACGTGCGGATGTATGTGTAAAAATTTATCCTGAAGATGAATTATGTATAAATAGATTAAAACTTAAAAAATAATAAATGTAAAAATAATGAATTAATAATATTTAAGGCATTTATCTACTGTATGCGTTGTAGTTTGTAAATAGGAAGTTAATTCTATTAAAGGCAAGATGCATTTAAAGTCGCATAAACATTAACAATTTGTATTTCTAACTGCCAGTCAAACAAAATTTGTTTTACTTCAATTCAGAGAACTTATATGGGAAAAAGTTTTCTCACTGCACTTCTAGAATAAAATTTTAATCTTGTAGTTGCAAATAAAGTCTTATTATAAGTGGTTTAACTTAATGTTTCTAAGGTAAAATCATTAACTCAGGCTTTCAAACTTCCTAAAGCTATGCATTCCATCTTATACATCTGATACACATGACCACATAATGTGAAAGAGATAAATGATCTCCAATATAGTATTTTGTGCTGAACCAGCACTCATCAGTTAGTCCAGATTACCATCTCCCACACATTTATACAACTAGTACTCAGTTTATATTAAGATAGCAAATCTTCAAATTCTAATGGACAAGCTTCAGTCTTCTCTACCCTCCAATTCTTCAGCCATCTACATCATTGAAAATCTGATGATGGAATACTCAAAGCTCTTGTTAATGCAAATATTATTGTCATACCCATATTGATTTTAAGTCATTGTAACTTCTCACATATAGGACCTTAATATTCCATTTAAATACACAGAAGAGGAATGGGCAGAATATAGACTAAATAAGTAATATTCAAATATAAGTATATTAACCATACTAAAACACTGTAATTAGAAGAGACTTGAACTCAGATTTTCAAGCTTCCTACAGCTATGCACTCATCTTATACAGTTAAAACCCATGATAACATACATGTGAAAAAGATAAATGATCTCCAATGTACGTTTTTGAAGCTAGTCCATAGAAGTTTGAATATTTGCTACCTTAATATAAACAGAGCACTGATTATATATATATATATATATATATATATCAGTGCTCAATATATATATATATATCTCCCATATATATATATATATATATATATATATATGGGAGATGGTGATCTAGACCACCTGATAAGTGCTGGTTCAGCACAAAATATGTATATGGAAGATCATTTATCTTTTTAACATGTATGTGGCCAAGTGTATCAGCTGTATAAGATGAAGTGCATAGCTGTAGGAAGTTTAAAAGCCTGAGTTCAAGTTCCTTCTAATTACATTAAATTTAGTATAAACAATATATTTATATTTGAATATTATATATATTAAACCAAATGCCACTTGAAAAATCTACCTTGATAGGAAAATCATTAGTAGAGATTTTTTAACGAAGATTAACTAGTGATTTAATTTTAAATTGATATAGTTGCTTTATTATAATGACTAGTTTTACTTTTGGCATAGGGCAATGAACCAGCTACTCTAATAGTAATGAAATTAGAAAATACTAAAATTTTAATATTAATTATTTATCAACTCTGTATAAATAATTTATATCCTTATTATATCATTTTACTTGCAAAAAAATGTAAACTATCACTAAGTATATCTTCAAAACTAAATTCAGAGTCCTAATTTAACACTCTAATATATTATTATATTTATCACACACACACACACACATATGTATATATACATACTAAAAAGATAATATATATTAATAAGTCAAAATAAATTTCGAAGAATGTTTTAATAAAGAAGCAATAAAAATGTAACATTAATATCATTGAAATAAAAGTAAATCCATGGTTTATAACAAATGGTGATGGTGGTGCGGGGGAGCTAATAAAAATATGTACTTAATGTTTTCAATTGATTGATGCCCTCGATGCTTGCTACTGATAAAGTTAAAGCATTGGTTATTTCTAAATGTACATCAATTAAAATATCATTTTTTATTCTTAGAGTGATTTAATGTTATCCAAACATACATTAAACTTTTACTATGTCATATTTAAACATGTAGTTTGCTATATACCCCTATCGATTTTAAAATCAAAATTAATTCCAATGAAATATTTATATAGATAGTTGTTGCTGTAATAATACTGTGTAAAACAATGCTTTTGACTTTAGCATAATTGTTAAACGATTGAACAAAAAAGATAGTACATAAAAGTAATGCAAAGGGTTTGAATAATTTTTTTATATCGTAGTTTTTTTATGATAAATGCTACAAGTGAAAGTACCTGAAATCTTTATCTATGATTGTCCCCATCTCCGGACTGGTTTCAAGCTATGGCTCTCTTCAGTGAGGAGCTAGGACATTAGATTCTTTGATATCTGTAATTGCTGCTAAGGGTAATATGTTTATTTAATATTTTTATTTTATAAAAAATTTATCCCATGATAAAGCTTTGAATTATCAAGCTCTTATTATCTATTAAAAAGAGTTATATACCCATTTAATAAACAATATTGGATAGTTCTCTGAGTGGCCTAAAATGCCAAGTCTACTGGAACATGAAAAAGATTTCCCAGTTTTATCTTTTCCAGATTCAAGTAGCTCAAAAGTGAAGCAAATAACTGTGGTCCCATTAGACTATAATATTGCTCACTAACACACACACAGGTGGCTTATTCTGATATCTTTATTCATTTGCTTGAACAGATGTTTCTAAATATATATTTGCAATATTAAACATGTAAGAAAAAAGGGATGAAATTAAAATATGTTGTATGTAATTTATAAGAAGAAAATATTGATATCAAACTCAGTTTAAAAACTGTACTTAGATAAATTATAATATAATAATCTTTAGCTTAGTAAT
The DNA here is from genome assembly GCA_028023455.1 of Epiperipatus broadwayi. Lineage (NCBI taxonomy): Eukaryota > Metazoa > Onychophora > Udeonychophora > Euonychophora > Peripatidae > Epiperipatus > Epiperipatus broadwayi. The sequence continues at coordinate 831,259 of JAQFVV010012696.1, forward strand.
TAATTATTAATAAAATTGATAAAAATGTAAGAAATAGTGCATAAGCATGCATGTGCTCTAATGAAGTAAGTTTGTTGAAACAGTTATATCAGATAATTTCAAGAAAAGGGGAATAAAGAAGATATTAGAAATTGTAGACATATTAGTCTTTTATCAGTCCTATATAAAATTTATACTAAAATATTTACAACTCTTTTACAGAACCTTGGATTTAACCAACTAAAAAACAAGCTGAATTTAAAAATGGTTTTATATCAGTGGATCACTTCCAAGTATTGAGGGAAATTACAGAAAGAACAAATAAATATAATAGTCATTATGCATTGGATTCATAGCTTATGAAAAAGCATTTGATTCTAAAAAGCATTTTTACAGTGATTAAAGCATTGGCTCATCATATGTACACAAAGATATATCATACTCTGAAAAATAGTTATTAAAATGCAACAGCAATGATAAGATTACATAGTAATACTAAGAAGATTAACATTAAAAAGGATGTATGATAGATTGATTCCATATCTCAAACACTTCTTTTCAGCAGTTTTAAAGAAGTATTTTGTGAATTAAATAATCTTCAATGGATTTTAAAAAAAAGAAAAAGAAAAGAAAGTTTAATAATGATAAATTAAAAGAGGATCACAACTACTAATACCTAGATCAGATTATTAATACACATGGAACATAATGGATTAAATTAATCATAGAATTAAACTTAAAGTGGAGTGATTTTGGTAGAAATAACTTAATATTAAAATAGAATATGCCTATGTGTTTGAAAAGGGAGGTTTTAATAAATATGTTTTACCAGTTCTTATTTATGAATATGAGACTTGGATACTTAGCAGAAAATCAATATAGAGACTTTATACTATTTAGCAAAATACGGACAGATGTATGTTTGAAATAACAAGAAAAAAATCTAAAACTAAATACACAAATGAAAGAACAAAGAGGTATTATTGACATCGTTGAAAACATTAAGAGATCTAAGTGTACTTAGGCTGGACATATTTTTAGAAAAGATGATAATGGATAGACAATTGAAATCTTAATCTGGATCCAAGAAATTGTAAAAAAACATAGAGAGACTATATGTGAGATGGATGGATGAAATAAGTAAGTTTGCTTGTGTGATGTGGAGAAAAGAGATTAGAGGTCAGAGAAACTGAATTAAACTTGAAGAGATCTTCATCCTGCTGTGGATTGATAATCGTTGAAAATGACGATGATGTATATTATTTTAGCCAAATGCATTTTCGGTGTACTATAAAATCATGATTATATATAAGAAAGAGAAAAAATAAAAAAAGAATGTGCTAACTTAGTAAATAAAATTAAAAAAATAATACATAAAATTAAAAAGATTAGAGAAATCCACATCTATGAGTGATAAGATGTAGAGGAATCTAAAACTAGAATTATGATTATGATATATCTACTGAAAAGGTATTTGATTAAAATAACACTATACTAAATATTAATTTTTATTGCGTCAACGCGCATACATACTTGTACATAATTTATTACATATAAAAATAAAATTTCATCATTCCACTATACATATCTATACACACACATATATAATACAATACTATAGCTAGCAGTAGGTACTTTTACCACGTAAAGTAGGAAAAAAAATAGGCAGTTTTGAATGCATAAGAATGAAAAGTTTGAACTATAAAATGCACTTAAATCCAAATGTATGACGGAAAGACGTAGAATAAGATAAAACAAATTGGGGTGAGAAAATAATAATATAATGATGATCAAATGTCTGCTTTTTTAATCTGTTTGATTTATAAGAACTATTTATGTACTTTCACCTTTCTTTCTATCCACACACACACACACACACACACATATATATATATATATAAGAATGCCAGTTGTAGCAGTAGTTGGTTGAAAAAGGATAATAAATATAATATAAACAATACTAGTAATAATGATAAATATGGATGAGGATCAGAAAGAAAATAAAAAATTGACCATAAAAAATTTAAATTGAATAACTTATTGTTAACAACCATTTATTGAAAACAATTATTGAATATTAGTTTTTGTGGGTAAGTGTTTACTAAAAATAAAGCATTTATATAGAAAATTAATGTAATATAAATAAATTAATACAATATACAATATAACAGTTTATGCATTTAGAGAACCACGTAGTTCATGGCTTGACTGATGAGATCGACTGATGAGATCTGGTTGGATTAAAATGCATCTTAGGATGACCACAATCACATACTTAAAATTAAAAACATTAGTAGTAATTTCTAAATAGACACAGACACACATCCGCGCATACAAACATATATATGTGTAAACAAAGGATTCATTAATCCATGAAAATATTTAATTTAACACACACATACATATATATACACGTACACAAAAAGAGATAGATGTGTCTATATTTTAATAACTTATTTTAGAAAGGACTTTTACAGATTGGATTCCTGCGTGATTTAGTGCAAACTCTGGAGGTGGGTGTTCAGATCGATTCCAATTCGAGTACTTTCAACGCTAACTTCCGAGCAATAAAGCATTCTTTTAATTTATTTATTATTAGAGCTATCAAAGTTTAAGTTGATGTATAAAATAATTATATAAGAAGCTAAAATAAATTGGGTTATAAAGTGACAAGCAATAAGAATTATCTCCAATAACATTCAAATAATATCGTTGTTCAATCGCTCTACACTAACAGAAAATCTTTTTTTCTAAAAATAATACAAGATTAACATCACATAATACTCTATTACTTGCATTCTTTTATACTTTTGATATCACTAAGAAAAATTTATATTTAAAAATAGGTAAAATACACAGGTAATGTATACTTTTTAAAAACTTAAGTACATTTTAAAATTTAGACCACAACATTGTATTTATAAATAACCATTTATTAAATGTAACGATTTCCCCCTTAATTGTTATTTTAATTAATGAATAAGACAATAAAAGAAGTACCCTCATCATATATGTAGTCTAATGATATAGTGAATTTTATGACCATGACTTAAAGTTGAATTCATAATAAAATTTATATATATATATTTTAAAGTGTCATAGCATAGGCCGGGACGCGAACCCGCAACCTGGGCAACTGCCTGCAAGTGCAATGCAGTCAGTCGCGTTGACTTCTCGACCATCAATGCAAGACAATATATATATATATTTTTATTTCTTTAGGTTACAATGAAGCACAAAATTTTTATTCCAAGTAGCGAGGCAACTAGTTCAGATAATCATCTAATTATTGATTAGTGATTAGGTATTTAGCTACTCTTACTACGGGATTAAACATAGAAAAAAATATTAAAGCTTCATCACCTGGCAATTGGCAAGACTGATAAATAATCCTCTTTTTCTGTTTTTTTTTTCCTTTTTGGGAAGCAAACTAGAGAAAACTTAGCTCATTGGATGAATTGTTAAAAATTAATTGGAATAATTGCAGAACAAATACCTCTTTAAAGAGAACAGTGAAAGATAATATGAGTAAATTAATATCCTTTGCAGTTTTGGTGAGAGTATTAGCAGTGATTTCCCATTTACTGACCATTAATTGGACGGCAGCTAAGTTGTCCATGCATCAACCACTTGGAAAAAAATCTAAACTTATTTAGAAATTTAGATTTTTAAGCCTATTTGGAAAAGTTTACGCACATATTTACCCATACAGACTTCAAAATGTCCTTAGCAGTCACATGTGCTAATCATAAACCCCCAATATTCTTTTTATAAATTCTCTCTCACACACACATATTTCAAAGAATATTTTGATATTTACCATTATCAATTTTAAATGTAGTATTAAAAACATTATGCAGTTTACGAAATACTTAGAAAGTATACTGGCAATAGGTGATTTAATCTAACAAGATAAAAACTATTATTTTGATATTACTTTCTAGCTATTATTAAATACATTATCTTATTATCAGTTATACATAATTATTAGATAAAAATATGTATGTATAAGCTTGTAGTGTTGGCAGAATAATAAAATGTCTATAAAGTATATATTTTAAGAATGTAATATAAAATAATTAAAACAATAATAATTAATACGCTTTCAATAAATTTATATTTCATATCCAATTGCGATATGCAATTGCAGATCAAAGCTATTGCTTTAAAATTCTGCAGTAGACAGTATCCAATAGTAGTTAATTATTACTCAGTATATATCATTTATGCATAAGCGCATTTCTAATATTTCTTAGCAACTCGGAGTTTTAACTGCCGCATGAAAAAAATACTTGGCTTATTTAAACTGTATACATTTGTCAATAATATCATTTCTTAATACTAATGAGTAGAAGGTGTTGATCAAAGTTATTAATTTAATAAAATGTTAAAAAAAGACAACAGAAGACAACTGCCGCTAGATTTAAATAAAATAAATAAATAAGATTTATCTGATAAAATTTGTTTTACAATCTTTAACTTGAATATTTGTAATTCAGTTTAGCGTTTTGAAGAGTTTTATTTAAAGATTTTGTATCTTAATGATATAAAGAGTTTATTAAAATTTATGACATAGTTCTATATATTAAAATGTTAGATTATAGTGCCTAGTTATTTTCAATTTGTCTTCGAACAGAGAACTTAACGTATATGTTATATATTAAAGCAAATTGTTTATACATATAGATATGAAGATGCTAAGAATACTCTAGTAAAAATATAAAATAATTTGTCGATACTTTTTATCTAAATAAATAAAAAATATATTGTTTAAGATTGATTATACGATAGTAAGGTATATTCAATGATCTGTTAGTCAGCTTTAAAACTGTAACTAGTATTTTGGTAAATAGCGACTGTCATTCATTGGTAGCATCAGATCATCATTTATAACATAGTTCGGGATTGTTTCCCATCAACTCTCACCAAGAATTACTGCGGATTGCGTTCATTATTCAAAATAATGATCCGCATGAACATGTATGGTTGTCGATACACGCGGAAGCAACTTGGTGCATGTTTAACTAATAAAAGTTATAAAATATAATGTATATATTGAAGTTTATGTATTTTAATTCGTTAATTAAAGAAGGATAACAATTTATTAGTTTCCACCCTTTTGTAAAATAATTGCAGCCACAGGATCTTACATAGCACGCGTCTACCATCCCCACGAATATCAGGCGTTTGGCGTGTAATTTTGTTTAGGCATTCTAGCTACCTGAACTAGCTGTGGCAAATTAGTTTAGATTTCCGTTGGCTGTCTGCTTCACATCGTTTAATTTAACCCCTGTCATCTTAAATGACAAAACGATTTGCAATTTTTATATTCAAGAACATATATATTAGAAGCCGTACTTGGAGAAAGATATATATTCAAGAGTTCCTTTTTTTTTTTTTTTAAAGCTGTTACAAACTAAAAATTACTTTAAAATGTCATTGGTTTGAAATCTATGCTATTATCCTGTATGATAAAAAGAAAAAAAGTTTATAGCGTTTGTAAATTTTAAAACTGCGGCCGAGGCAGCTGGAACTTGGTAGGGTGCAACCTAGCATTCCTTGCGTTGACACAGAACTTATAATTACGGGATATGATAGTAGATAGCGAGAAAAAAAATCTATTATTAGTTTATTGAAGACTTCACACGACCTTCTCGGTAAGGGGTCGTTTTGTGTCAATAGGCTATAAAGCGTTGATGGGGCAAGCCAAAAATGAAAGATATGAACAAAGGAAAAAAGTGATGAAAAAGTATAAGTATCAAATTGATAATTTTATATATTTGAGTTTATGAGTAATTATATACTTATATAGAGTTATGTATATATATAGATATAATGTTTGTTCTTTTAAAAATATACATTTTCATACTTTAAAGCTTTTATTTATTTGTTTCCTTTAAAAATCGTTAATTACTATTCTTAAAATCCCCTATAATTATTCTTAAAACTATGATTGATAATTAGTATTAAACTATTAATAATAATAACTAAATAAACAAATGCTACTCTTACCTGTATGAGGCATCTTCGGATAATTTTAGAAGACAAGCACACCTGCTCTTGATGTACGAGGTTTCCGAGTTTCTGTGAAGAAGAAATTATTTTGGTCAACTAGAAGTTAAATAGATTACGCTTATTAAAAAAAAAAAAACTTTTTCAAGTTGAAATGAACATAAAGTTTGTAAAACGCGAAAGCTTGTTTTTACGCAAACTACAAGTTGGGGCACTCTTTCCAGACTGTTGAGAACATATTGTCAGCTATAGATTCAAAATTTATCAGCACAGTCTCAAGTGTTATTGTTATTGCCTAACACTGCTCTTAGAGAATATTGCTGTTAAACAAACATTTCTTTTGCAACATGTGTTCATGAAAAAACTATAAACTTTCAAGGGACTCTATTAAATATAAAAGCTAGATAGCTATTGTTCTTCCGTATAACCCGCTTCAGGTCTGCAGACACTATTCATAAGCATGACATGCCTTAACAACAGAAAGACGAGCTTCAATGCACAACCAAAGACTAAGTTTAGCAGACTGAATAGCGATAACCTTTGCATGCACACCTAAGTGTTGGTCCTTTTACATGCTGCATGCATAAAGTTTCTGTTCTGAGGTTTAGAGTAAAATACCTGTCAAAGTTTGTTTTGGCCTGTTTCTTCACTCTTGCTCTTCAATACTTTATTTATTATCGGTCGTGTGCAGCTTTTATGTGAGTTTTACCGCACACGTGTTGCTGACAACCAAGCACCTGCCTCGGGACTAAAATTAATGCCTCCACCAATCACTATCTAGCGCGGTCGTCGCTGCAGGAAATTGCCAGGATGTCCGTAGCGGAATGAAGCAGTCTCGCGCATAGCTCACACAAAGCGCCCGTGAAGCTGTGATTGATTTGTCTGTTTTGATATGGCCAAACCGCTTTCTTTCTTCTTTTTTTGTTTTAAATCTTTACAGCTGCGTGAACTCGCAAATCTATTTTCATTAATTTTCTATCAAACTCGTAATTTTAGGAAGTAGCACAAGGTGGTAATTCTACTAACTTCCTGAACAAATCAGCCACAGCAAATCGGACAGTGCTCGGGCCATAAGCGTGAGCACATCTCATATATCACCGTCCTCTTCATCAACAAATGTTCTCGTTTAAATTTTCATTAATAAATGAAGCGCTAAAACCACAGTACTTATTAGCCCAAAGCAGCATCTTGAAAATTTACCTATCATTACCTTTCTGTCTACACAATTTTTGACATAAATTTAATTAAAAAACAAACCCACAAATTAAAATTTATTTTTCTATTTATTTATAAATATATACATACATGTCAGTTAAAATCTTAATTATACAAAATATAATTTTGTTTCATTAATAAGCAATTCATTTAATAAATACACACATATATATATATTATTTAAACATATAAAAAAAGCTTGCAATATCGTGTTAAATAGTTGGAGTCTTAGATCCGGCAATGAATATCAAGAATAATGCTGATATATATATATGGCTGCAGTGAATTATTTATTACTAAGCAGGATTACGATTTTTATAGGTTTTTTTTTTTTTTGGGGGGGGGGGGCAATAATCAAGTAATTTATATATGTGTAAATATAAGGAACTTATTGCATCAATACATGTGTATACTAAATTAGACCTATAATAACAGTAACAATCGGTGTTAATTATTGTTTAGGTGATCGGATCGTGAGACAAAATTGGGGCCATGATACATGGCAACTCTACCACTGCACTAAACATTTAAAGGCAAAATAATTGATTGGTTTATTTCTCAGGAGTTCATGAGAGCACTGGAAATAATACAAGAGGAACAACACTCCTTGAACTTTGAGAGTGAGCTGCTCTATCAATACATTAAACCATATAGGGCATCTATAGATTTAATAATAGTCAGTCAAGGCATTAAATTGCTTCCTAAATACCACTTAAGACTTTTTTGATAGAAAAAGTTAGACAATCATTTGCAATATATAAGTTGTAATTGATCACATGAACATATAAAAGATTCAAACGTATATAATAGATAGAAACAATAATATTAAAATATTCTAAAATAATTTAAATGAGTGGATTATTAGTCAGACTTCTAAGAAATGGCTGATTAGTTTTTGTTTTTTAATATCATTGACATTAACTGCATATTTTCTTATATTAATGAGTGTGATATTTAAAATTAACAGCTGATGGGATAATATGACAATCCTCAAGATAAAGTTCATCTAATATATATAGATATTAATTTGGTGTGTAAATTGCATCTCTAAATAGAAGCAATATTCTACAATGCTACATCAACTAAAGCAAGTGACAACATTTACTTGATAATTAGCATTAAAATTCTCAAGTGTACATAAAAGCTGCTTAATTATTAATCTTCTGTATGCAATCATAATTCTTTATAAGTCAAGTTGTGATCTGATGGAATGGCTGAATAGGCTGTAAAAATTCATGTTAAAGATCGAGAAAGAATAAATAATAACTTATTAATCTTTTTATACACTCATATATATTTATAAATAACCATATATTGCAAAATAAAGATCTCATTAGGTAGAAATTAGAGCACATATCTGCGATATCTATGATCTGGTATTAAATGGTGGGTAAACGTGGAATTTTTTTCAAGCCTATAAACAGTTTAAATTTCTTTTCAGGTAATCATTCTATAGTCAATTAATTACTTGTTTACTTATTTGCCATTATCATAACTAAAGTGTAAAACAAGAAATAAAATTCTGATATTATTATATTTATTGTTTCATTGTACAAAGATATTGAATAGGATTTTGCATTGCAATTGCTTAAAGACAACTCAACAAAATTGCAGATGTCTGTGAAGAAATATTTCGGAGTTATATCAATTTTTTCATAACTAACTTTACGTCTCGAACCCTATCGTTTGTTGTTGTTGTTATTATTACTATTATTATAATATATAATGGTATTACTGCTTCTTATATAAAAATATCAAAAACTTCAAATATAAACTAATGTGTTTCCAAAGCAGAATATCTTTTTCAAAGGTAAATATTTGATTTTAAAAATGAGGGTTTGCTTTAAAAATATATTAAGGTTATTTTTAATAATTTTGATATCTTATCTCGGGAAAGAAGCAATGGTATAGTTGCATATAGATTATGGTATTTTAATGACTGGCGTATTTAATATATATATATATATGCGTTTATGTGAGATTATGAATAAGTAGAAAATGAAAATCGAAAAAATAATAAAATAGAGATATAAAGCAAATATTAAAAATATATCTATTTATAAATAAAATTTTGGAAATTATTTAAAACTGGTACAATAATATTTTTTATCTTAAAAATTCTATCTAATTTTTAAACACTTCATTCTAACATCTTATATAAAGAGTATTGTATTTATATAGGATTGTAATTTTCTATAATAATGTTATGAACTATTTGTATATATGAAACCATCTAGAAACTATTTGTATATATATATATATAGTGAATTCAAGTTTTTCGGTCTGAAAGAAGGTTTAAGTAACAAAACAATAGAATATATTATGACCAAAAGATAACATTTGTTTAACTGACAATAGTGGTAATCACTTATTTTTTGCTACCTCCCTAACACAATTTATTTTAGCATCTCAGTAGTTAAAGCTATTATCCTAGACTTTACGAGATCTTTGTATATATATTAGAAAAATATGGAAATCGCTATTAATAGTCATTAGTCTAAAACAGGTTAGGCAAAACATCCTGATTTTTAAAAATAAATATATACCTATTGAATGTCACATAAACAAATTACTGGCATGCATTTATTTAACTGAATCAGACAAAATTAAATTACAAATACTTGTATTTTTAAACAGTCTATTTTAAATAAAGACCATTTGATTCCTCTTTCAAATTTTAATCAAGTAGGAAAATTTCTGATGTTCATTCATACCGGTTTCTTTGTTGCAGTTGTTAATATGCAAAAATTTATAGGGTAAGTGAACATTGATGGATTTCTTACTAACAGCCAGCCAGCATTAGTGAATTTATTAGATTTTACCTCTGAGTTTCATAACAAGAAAGATCCCAGTCTTTCTTTTCAATTGTCTAAGAAGTTTTTAAATGAAATATCAGTTGCTTTTTGAAGGCAGGATGAATGTTTGTGAGATGACTTTTTTTATTACATATTTACAATCATAATAGGAAAACATAAAGTATGGCTCTCATTTTTAGGTGAAGGATGTTAAAAATTCTCTGATTGCAGCTGCTATTCAATAATGACCTTTTATTTATTTACTTAAAACTGCAGAACATTTTCAAATGAAAGAAGATTATATGAATTGTAAATTTTTCTGATATTAAATGGGATATTATTGGGCTTTGTATTAGAAAAAAAGCTGAAGAGATGATTGATTTGAAAAGTGGACGTGTACTTTACTATCAAGTCACAAATATTGAAAGTACAAGTAGCGTAAGAAATAAAAAGTGAAAGAACAACATCATGGATATTGATGGTATATCAGAAAGAGTTGTTATTCAACTTAAATAGTCACTTCAGGTTTATGCCCCAATAAGTTCTCATTATGATGGGAAAAAAGATTATTGCCATGGGTGATTTTAATGTTAGAATTGAAAAACTATTAATAAAAGAGCTATATAATTAAGATAACAGAATGAGAGAGAACACAGACTTGTGGAATTAGCAGAAAAATAAAAATATATATTTATTACAAATTTTTTCTTTGCGAAAAATGCAAAACGAAATGGACATAAAACATTGAAATGAAGATACAGCAGAATGATTATATTTTGATTAAATACCATAGATTAATAAAAAAATATGTATTTCGAGATTATAATGAGGTTATAATGTTCATAATGGATTAGACACAAAATGCATCATAGATTAGTGAGATATAAGATATTTGTGTCAATACAAAATTGCATAGAGAAACAATATATTTAAAAGGACATTCTTATAGTTGATATTCCTAACTTTCAGAAACAGTATTTGAATTTAAATTAGAATTTGAAAATTATTAATATTTCTGTAGTGTAATTTTCCCTATGTCATTCTCATGCAAGATAGAAACTGATTTCTATCTGCTTTTAACAACTTATCAGGGGTGTAATCATAAACATATGACCAAAGGCATGTGGAAAAGATGTATGACCCCGTAGATGCACATTTTGTACTAAACCAGCACTCATCAGTTGATCCAGATAACAATCTCTTACGAATTCTTTATCATTGTTCAGTATATATAAATAGCCAATCATTATTAATAGAATTTGTTTGTTGTTTTAAAATATTAATAGACTTTGATAATGGCTCAAATATAAAAGGTTAATAATAAGAGCATAGCTGGTACAAAAATCTGCAATTCACTAGTAAATTTTCATGAGACAATGTATAATGAAAAGAAAGTAAATCAAAAGATTTAAAAGTGATTAATTAAAAAGAATGAAATATCTGGAGTTCTACAAAATGTTATAAGAAAATATAACTGAATTAATAAGGAAATCTATAGAACACAATAAATGTTTTAAAAATACAAAACATCTTATTTATTGGAAGAAAAGTTATTTCAGCAATAAGAATAAATATGGTCTATTATTAAAAAAAGCGATGGCATCATAAAATTGGTGGAAAAATTCTAGAAAGAATTGTATAGTAATAAAGAACAAAAACAAATTATTCACTACTACAAATACTATATCATTTAAAATAAAGTGGGAGATGCAATTATGAAAAGAAAACTACAAAAATAATGGAATTATATATTATTATATCTTAAGTCATGAACATCAGATCTCTTGTTGGTATCTCATTTAGTAAATTAAATAAAATAAATTATCCTCTCAAATCTCTAAGAATTGTAATCAGATTTCAAAATCTATACAATCCCTAGTCATTGCTAAATCTTTTTTCAACCTATTGTATTATTAAAACCAACCAAGAACAAACTCATATACCAATCGTAAATTCACATATGCCCTCTGTGATAGGTATCCACAAGAGATGCTACATATTTTTCAAATGTGACAATAATATGCATCCCCAAGGCTGCTTGGTTTCCACAGATGAACAATTAACTTCAAGCAATTACTTCAAAAACATGGGAAATACTTCTACCAATAGAATACATCTGAAATTATTAGCTCAAACAGGACTATAAGGTTTGAAAATTGTTTCAAAATATTCAAATAATAAAAAGTACAATATACCCAAAAGAAATAACAAAGAATTGTTAATGTCTTTTTATATCCCCTAAAGGTTTTACCCAAGAATATCATGAACAAGATTGAAACAATCTACTTTCTTTTTCAGTTGTGTAATAATCTAACAGCGATGTGTTTATTAATGCTAATTACTACTAAGCTAAATAGCAAATTTACATTAAAAAAACAACATTCTAGACAACTTTTCAAGCACAAGATTTTCAATAAACTTAGCATCTTGAAATATTTACTGACTGTGTAATTATATATGCCATCAAAACTATTAGATTTATCCTTTAGGGCAACATAGTTTTTGAATCAAATAATATATATCATATTGACATCATCAACGTTATTATGTTGACCATTATCGATTCAATGCAGAATGAAGTCTCCAAGTTTAACCTTCTTTCTTTGACTTCTAGCCTCTTTTCTATATACCCCAAGAGCAAATTTTCTTATCTCATCCAACCATCTTACATGGGGTATCTTTCTAGATTTTTTATAATTTTTTGGGATCCTGTTTAAAATATTAACTATTCATCTGTTATCATCTTTTCAAGCAATACATGTATCTTCAGTCTCTTAATTTTTTCAATGATGTTGTCAGTAAGACCTGTTTATTCTCTAACCCATGTATTTCATTTTTAATCCTTTCTTGTTTTTCCTAATGTACATATCTCCTTACTTCTTTGAGTGGTCTGTAAGTCTTTAGATTGTTCGCCTGTTAAGTGTCCATTTCTCACATCTATAAACAAGAATTGGTAAACCACATTTATTACAGTCCTTTTTTTTCAAACACAGTTACATTTCTTTTTAATGTTATTTCTACCAAAAACACTCCACCCCCCCCCATTTAATTCTTTGATTAATTTCATGCATTATGCCTCCATGTTATTAATTTGACCTAGATATTTGTAAATATCAACCTAATTCTTCATTATCAGTCTTAATTTTCTTATTTTGAGAAAATCCTCGTACTACTTTAATCTAGTTTTTAGCATTTATCGTTAGTCCTATTTTCTCATTTTCATCAGATAACTCTTGCAACATTTCCTAAAATTCTGAAGCATTATTTACAAAAACAACTACATCATCTGCAATTCTCCACATATTTTTACTTCCTTAACTTTCTATTTTAATTCACAAAATATTTTTTGTAAAACTATTGTAAAAAGTTTTGGAGATATGGAATTACCCTGTCCTACATCCTTTTCAATATTGATCTTTTTACTATCATTATCTAATCTAATCATTGCTGTTGTATTTTGGTAAATATTCTTTAGAGTATGAAAAATCCTGAGTATATATTGATACCCAGTGCTTTAATTACTTATAAAATCAAATTCATTTTTTGTAATCTACAAATCTGAAGCATAATGACAATTCATATTCATGGGTCCTTTCTATAATATCTCTCTATACTTGAATAAAATCAATTTCGTTAAAAACACTTAAATCCAGCATTTTTTTTGATTGGTTAAAATCCAAAGTTTGCTGTAGACGAATTGTAATTATTTTGATAAAAATTTTGTATTAAAAGATTAATATATCTGCAATTTTTATTAAAATTTATTAGGGATTTATTTTACATCGGTGTATGAAATTTAAAATTAAAAAAAGATATGTAAATATGCTAATATTTGTAAATATTCTAGTTGTCAAAAAAAAAAAAATAATTAAAAAAAAAAATCCTAAAAACATCGAAACGATGCGAACTTTTTAAAATTTTGTAATGAAGTGCTAAAGTTGATATGCTAATAACTTCTGAATTTAATGGAAAACTTAATATATAAATGAATAAATATAAATGCTAATTGTAATTCAAAAATAATAAAGAACTTTTTAGAAATTTTAATTTACATTATAAACCATCAAAACGTTTGCATATGCATATATATATATATATTTGGGCATGTACTAGAAGAATATATGAAAACCAGATATTTATCTTTAAATCAAAATATTTTAGTTATACAGAGGATCGGCCTAAGAGCTTTTGGTGCTCTAACCGGATTTCTATTACTCACAAATTAAATCTCACTATTTCTTATCCATAAATACCTTCACTTTTATTACTAGATGCCTGGTGCGTTGAATAACCTTCTTACTTACATGTGATTGCTGTAAATGTATACATAATATGCCTATAATAAACAATCAACCTTTAAGCTATCAATAATCCCAACCTGTAGTCAAGACAATATCCATTTAATAATAAAGGTGGTACCACCTTAATCTATAGACATTAAAGATTGCAACTTGATTAAGGTGTGTGAGATTAATAATAAAAGAAGTTTAAACAAACCACATTAATCATCTAAAATTTATAAAATATTAAAGCCTTGAGTAATTGGCTTTATTGTCTTAGTAAATATATACTTTGCATGGAATGTGAAAGTTATAATTGCCTATTTATTAATCTGCTTTCAGAACAGGTTATATTTACCTCATTAATGAGATTTTTATTAATCTCACATTCCTTGACCAAGTGGCAATCTTTAGAGTCTATATAAGTATAGCATACCATAGATAAAGGTGGTACTATCTTTATTGTTAAATGGAAGTTGCCTTGACTACTGGTTGAGATTATTGAGAGCTTACAGGTTTAAAATTTGTAAACCCAATAAATCCTTGAGTAATTGGCTTTATTGTCTTATAATATGCCTAATTAAAATAACTGGTAAATATTTCCTTTTAATAGATGCAGCCATGACATTGCTAAACATTTACGTCTTAGATGGTCTGGCATTTCTATAATGCAGATCCTGATATATATATATATATATATAGGATATATATATATATATATATATATATATATTATTTTTTATAGATATTTTTATTCAGTAAAGATATATAAACATATATGACTTTTTTTTAGATAATTTATTGCACAACAATAGAAGACTTCAATAAACACAACAAAGACCTTAAGAGTTACTGGTAATATCTTAAAAATAATTTATGTGCTTAATCCAGATCAGTGTTTCCCAAATTGGGTAGTACCATGCCCCAGTGGGCAGTGAAAACTTCTAGGGGGGTGATAGTGGATTGAGATGCATTTTGGGAGCATTCAGGTGGTCTAGCCTTTTTTCTGGATGCACCGAGAGTCGATTTTAACTCACTCTCAAACAGCTAACTTTTATATTATTTTGACAATTTTATGGTTATTTTATAAATTGTTTGTGTGATACAATATATAAAAAAGGGGGATAGTCAGAGTAATTATAAATGTTTTGCACATTTTTGATGGGTTTTTTTTCTCTATTAACAAGTTAAAAGGAATGGAGGTTATTATGGTAGGGTTAATTTTAAATTTTACTAATAGATAGAAGTGGTCATTCTGTGCATTATATTTTTTTGTTAAAAAAATAAAATAATTTAAGGCCAATATCAGTTGAGAGAATCTAAAAATTTGTCAGATCTCAGATGTTTTTTTTTTTTGGTTTGAATCTTTTGTAAAGATGAAAAAAACTATTTCCATTGTATTAAAATTAGAAACTATTTGTAAAATGGAACTCCTTGACAAATTAAAAGGGCGTAAGTGGAAAATGAAAGAAGTGAAAGATAAAAAGGTGTAAAAAGCTATATCAATTGTGTTATGATCAATTATCCAAGAAATTGGAGATAACGACTGTAATAGGGAAAGAGGGATACTCAATTTATATTGTTATAGGTGTGCTATAAAAGGTTTTTAGCAGGTGATGGGGAGGTCTTCTAAGTTTATTGTTTTCCTTGTTATGTTTTGTCTGATGGGTGGTTAAGGGTTTGCTGAACTTAGAGAAATATTCTAGTTGTAAAGTAGTGGAGAACTTTATGAAAGGAAGCAAAATTCCTGGACTTCATAATTAAAATAAATCTTGATGCCCTACCAACTAAATGGTTTTTGGTAAACAGAAGAGGATTCAAAAACATTGACCCACTATGCCAACTCTGTGGCCAGGAATCAGAGACATTTGAGCACATTTTGAACATCTGCCCCAATCTCAACAGTATCAGACAATTAATCCACACAAACTCAAAGATCAACCTTCAAATAATTAACTCAATCCAGCACTGCCTTGGCACAAAAACATTTGCATGGATAAGACTATCCACATTCCTCACCTTTTCCATCTGGTCCATCCGCTGCAAGCTAGCCTTTGAAGGAGCTCATTTAAATCCTCTCCAACTCTTCATTAACATCATCAACAACATCAAAAAAAGGGATGAAATCCTCTCTACCTCTACGGCCTTCTTTGAGACATGGAGACTGTTTGAAGTCCTGATACAACAATAATGCAAACACTGCAACAAACTCACATCAAACCCACCATCAAAAAGCAATACATTTAATATCCCTATAAATACTCTATGGTCACTCTAAGCATCAATCTGTTGCAGAAACACAATGTCATTCAATGGAAATACTGCAGCTACTATCAATACAAAGTTGTACAAGATAGACCAATGTCCACATAATAATACATGCATGAGAACTCTTAACCTTTTAACCATGCTTAACCTGTTATCCTGTATATCATAATACTATGTATATTTTGTGTTAAATAAATTTCTTGATTTAAAAAAAAGAAGGCAGAACTGAGCCTAGCTTCAAATTAGTCTGTCCAGAATTGCATGGTAGACTTTTGTTTGGCTGCTGTTGTTATTATAAATATTTCTAGAGAAAGCTGAGAACTATAAAAATACCTAAATTTTATCATTAAAATGCTAATGAAGTAAACTCCCAACATTAGTGCACCAGCCAGATTCCTATGTTGTTCTCATCTAACCATAGATGCTAGCTGATGCTGATGAACTCCTTAATTCCTATGTTTTGCTGTGAAGAAGGACAGTCCTTGCCACCTTGTTGTCATGTTTTATAGTGCACTTAAAAGTTACTAAGTGTGGAAATGATTAACGGAAAGAAACCAAAAGGAAAACAGATGGTATAATTTTTTTTATTCATTATGTCTTTTGCTATAAATTTTATTGTATTTATGATTTGTACTTTTATTTGTTTCTCTATAAATTATTATTTGATTTTCCTATTTTAAAAAAGTTCTACCAAATTAATTTCTGGAAAGCTTGTGTGTATGCCGAGGCTATATATATATATATATATAGTAATGATATATAAATATGTTGTTACATTAATTTAAAATAAAAACTTAAAAGTTCGCAAATAAAAGAAAAAAACTAAACGCTAAAATTAAAATGTTTGTTAAACGTATATATATTTGCACAGATGCTAAACTTTAAAAATATTTTTTTTTAAATAAATAAAAAAAGGTATTTGAATGTATTTTTTTTATAAAAAAAGATTTAAATATAAAAATAGTTTAAAAAAGAAATAACGTAAGTAAAAATAAAAACAGGTATTAATTAATTCCTGTAATCTGTAAATCGAAATGATTGTTTATGAATTATCGAAAACCAAACTAGCCTTGGGCTCTTGTATAATTAAAATGATCTGATGAAAGATAAATAAGAAGAAAAGAGAAATTAGCTTGACCAATGGAAGCACTAAGCCTTGGCTCGGACCCTAACGAAAGTGATGGATTAGTGACGTTTTGTTGATTGAATCCGTGTGGATTAATATAAAAAGGGAAATACAGTTTTTTCGGGAGTTCCAGCATTGTGTGTTTGAGAGTTGTGGTAGGACGCACATACCACACTCTCTATTTAAAAAAGGAAAAGACTGTGATACCTTGAACCAGCTATTGCCATCTCCAGAACATTATCTTCCAATGGAGGTGTCGCGGGAATTAAAAACAGGAACCTGGACTCTTCTACCATAAGCTATATGAAATGAACAATTATTAAAATCAATTAAGAACTTTCGTCAAGTTTTATAAACTGATAAACAAGCCAACTTAAATGTTAAAACGGACTCTTATCTGACTTTTGTAAGTTTTTAAATCAAATTAATAATGTTTAATTTTATATGTTTTCAGATTGCTAAACATCATTTGCATTTTTTTTTTATTGTAAAGATTATTTAAATGCATGAAATTTAAGTTGTTTATAGACGCTTGCATGGATTCGTTCGCAGTTAATTATATTTTGGTTTTCATATTTGGTCAAAATATATAGACATTCGATAAATAATGATACCGTACGGTATCTAAAATGTATTTATTCGGATGTCTTTTAAGTTATTGGTGACAACGCAAGTATCTTATGGTGAATACTATTGGGTTACTTATAAATTTCCCTCTGCGATTGTCGGTATCAATAATTTTGTATTTTGATCATTTATGTTTATTTTGAAATGTTTTTGACCGTGGAATCTATGTAATCGATCTATACCCAACATTTTTAAACAAATCTGTGCGAACGTATTTAAATGTTAAATTTAAGTTGGGCGTGAATGGCTATATGGTTTTGTAAAGTTATATTAAGGGAGGGTAATCTTAGGTTATTCATTTCGTAGTTGAATTGGTTCAATGGATTGGATATATTTGTGTAATTGTAGATGTAGTATGAGGTCCACTACGGGCAGGATTATAGATATACACCACACACCTTCTGTTTGCCTATGGATGGATTTGTAAGACGGCAAAGGACCGCAGTCCATTCCTATGGAGTTTTATGTTTATTGTTCTACTCGCCAACAGATGTCACATTCCTGTTGGTGGAGAGACAATGTCTTCTCTAATCTACTTACTGATCAGATGTACATTCCTGACAGTATAGTATTTTGTGTTGTCATATCATGCTACATTGAATACATGAATGTATCAGATGGATTGTCACCAGTTTGATTGCGAAATTTGTTGCCTAAGGTTAAATCAGGGAAGAATATTTTCTTTTCAAATGCAGATCTATGTAGTCTATTCATACTTGACTATCTAAATAAAATATTAAACTCATTGAAACTTAGTTAAATGTAAAATTAAAAGATTAATAGAAAAATCTAAAATGTTGAATTTATTCCTCAAAATTTAAATGTTATTTTATATGTGCGTAAATAAACATTTTTATGTGTTAATTTCTGGCAGTGGCTTTTATTTATTGATATTTAAGATATAAATTAAGATATAGATTTTTATCTCTGCGTCTCCGCTGAGCTAGTGACTTGGGCTAACAATCGGAATATTTAAATAAAGTGGAATCTTAACAGCGCGTATCTGCCTACTCTATAAATTTTTCTAGGTTTAAATGCCTAGATGGCACCTTGTAGAGCAGATATCGTAGTTTGCGGTTAGATTCGATCTTCACTTCCATTTCTATCGTTATAATATATATATTTGTTTATTGTTGTTTGTTTGCTTTTAACACAATGTTCTATTTGAGAAAAGAGAATCTTACTTTGCATGAAATTATTATTATTATTATTATTTTAAATACATAGTACAGGCTTAAACCTGCATTTATATATATAAATGTGGGATTCAAACTCAGACTTTCACACAACCCACTACTCTCAGTGCCATCTCATATTGCTGACCCACCTGATCACACACATGTGAAAAGATAAATAATCACCAAAATATGTATTTCATGCTAAACCAGCAATCATCAGTTGGTCCAGATTACTATCCTCACACATATATATATATATAATCAGTGCTCAGCTTTATATTAAGATAGTCAATCTTCATACTTTAATGGACAGGCTTCAAACTATTCCAACTCACAACTCTTCAGCCTTCCGTTTCATTGAAAATCTGATGGTGGAACGTTCAAAGCCCTTGTTAGTGCCAAGGTTGTCATCCTACCCATGTTTACATATTAGTCATTTGACCCCTCATTTACAGGAGAATAATCATATGCAAGGGATGGGCAGACCTTTTACACACTATTTATATAAATTAATACATTGTACAGGCTTAAACCTGCATTTATATATGTAATATATGCGGGATTCGAACTCAGACTTTCACATGACCCACTACTCTCAGTGCCATCTCATATTGCTGACCCACCTGATCACATACATGTGAAAAGATAAATAATCATCAATATACGTATTTCATGCTAAAACAGCAATCATCAGTTTATTGGTGATTATTTACCTTTTCACATGTGTGTGATCAGGTGGATCAGCAATATGAGATGGCACTGAGAGTAGTGGGTCGTGTGAAAGTCTGAGTTCAAATCCCGCATATATTACATATATAAATGCAGGTTTAAGCCTGTACAATGTATTAATTTATATAAATAGTGTGTACAAGGTCTGCCCATCCCTCGCATATGTACGTATAAATGGATTATTCTCCTGTACATGAGGGGTCAGAATGACTAATATGTCAACATGGGTAGGATGACAACCTTGGC